>OX328109.1:6643239-7205739 GCA_946811185.2 Hippopus hippopus
CGTCATAAAATATGATATTCAAATTCTTTCATTATCACTGCATCATACAGCCTAGCAGAATATTTATGTTTATTTCATGCTTTCCGGTAGGTTATCGAGAAATATCGGTGAAATATTTTTCGATATTTCATGGTTACGACCAGAAAAAATACCGATTTTTATATTCTAACTCTTCAATTGAAGGCGGAAACAGTTGTTTCCGCGCACTAGTTACTCAGGTAAAATGCGCGTGCCTCACAACCAGATGGAAATATGACGTAATTTACCTTACATTTCGCGTGCTTGACGTAACATTGTAATGCGTTGAGGGGGTACGCCACGGGAAATAACCGAAAAGAACTGTAATGGATTTTGATTAAGTTCCTCCCAAAAAGAATTAAAAGCATGAAATAAATAGAATGTTTGTTTTTTTCGGTGTGCGCCACTCGTGAAAATATTATCGATGATGTTCACTCGATGAAATAAATTTCGATCTTTCACCGAAAAAAACAAATATCCTCTATATCTCTTCATGAACAGGAACGCGTGCCAATTCGAAGGATTTAGGGCGAAACACCTAATAAGATTACTGTAATTCTCATAAGATTATTTTTTAATTCAAGTAATCGAAAGTTAAATCTTTTAGGATTGAAAACACCATTTGATAGATGAAAAGAGATTTTCTAATTTTCCAACGTGTTAGAAATGCGAGTGTACATGTATCAGTGTTGTGTTTCTATATATAGAATATTGACTTGATGCTGCAAAACATTTAGGGATATACAGCTGTAAATATACCACCTTCATAAACTGAAATGAAATCGAGTTCAAGTTTGAATGTATAGCAATTTATCAGAATGTGATATAAATAATTGTAATATACCACTTGAATTCATGTAAGGGAAACTTCGTCTTTTTTTAAAAAAAGATATTGTAATAATCATCCATCTTTTTCATCTTACTTTAATAATTTTCTTATAATTATTTAATCTTAATGTACATCTATATAAATGAATAAATAAATACATAAATAAATAAATAAATAAATCTATTTAAATAGATGCAAAGATTCATGAAAAAAAAGTTAAGAAAAATTAAAGGAATAACCCAATAAATAACTCAGTGACACAATGAAAATAAATAAATAAATAAATAAATGAATGAAAAAATAAATAAAGTTTAAAAAAAAAATTTGAAAGGAAAAGCAGACCAAAGCTGTCTGTGATTTTATTTGTGAATTATTTGTTTTAAATGTATTTTACTGAATTTTATTCATTTAATTGATTGATCAATACCTTTATCAGTTCATGTATTATATTCATACATGTATATATATTCACTGATTAATCAAATCATCAATTTGGTGATACATTTCAAATTGTTGGATAGAATACAGGGCGAGAAGATGATGAATGGTGGATAACAAGATGAATGAAGCAGTTTTAAGTATCGCTATTGCTTGGTTTTTGATCTTCCAAACTGCAGGTAAGGGTTATCATTATTTTTATTTCGTGGTTTTTGGTAATTTATCGAGAAATAATGGTGGATTATAAGATTTGATAATTTATTGTTACGATCAGTGAAATTTATCGTAAATGTTTCCGTACCTCTTCAGTTGAAGGCGGAAACAATAGTTCCCGCGCTCTAGTTACCTAGGTAAACAGTGCGTGCCATTCAACCAGACGGAATTATGACGTAATTTACACGTATTACCCTACATTTCTCGGGCCTTACGTAATATTGTAATTAATGCGTTCGTATATGGGGGAGGTACACCACGGGGAATTAACGAAAACACATGTGCTAGTTTTTGATGAAAGTCCCGACAAAAAAGGGTTTAGAAGCATGAAATAAATAGATTTTTTTTTCGGTGAAAGAACGAAATATATTTCATCTCATGAACATCATGGGTAATATTTTCATTCGTGGCTGTGCCACTCGTGAAAATATTACCGGTGATGTCCACTCGATGAAATAAATTTCGATCTTTCACCGATCAAAAAAAAAATCCTTTATTTATTGCTTAAAATCTTAACCAGACGACTAACTTAATTTTGACTCTTCCATGTTGAAGGCAGTTGCACACGAAAAACTGGTTGTGATTTAAATTGGTGGGTATTTCCTAGAAAGGCTAGAAAATACTGTCAAAAAAAGAGAAAATGCTGGTGACCAGCATTTTCTCCTTTTTTAACAATGTTCTCAAAAGCTTTCTTCCTCAGGGTCGTGAAAACAAAGGATTCTTTAGTGAATGCTTAACTCGTTACTTCTTTCAGAAGTTTAATTTTCTTGCAGCAAAGCTAATATGAAAACATTCCAGTTTAAGAAAAAAGCTCCCTAAAGGGATCTTAAGTCAGATTTCCGTTCGTAGGGTTCGTTTTTAGAAATTATACACAATGAGAGCTTATTTTCATTCGCTTGCAAAGATTGCTTTTAGATTAAAATATAGATCTTAGAAATACACGTAGAAAATAAAGGATTTACCGATATTTTTGTATTCTGACTGTCAAAATTTCCTATAGCGTTAGTAACGGTATAACCGCTTTTACATGACAAGGTATACACATCTTAAACGGACAAAAACAATATTGGACTCGAAAGCGTAGTGGTGGAGTCGCCAATTTTGGTTTTGAAGGTCGTCAGTTTTTTCCAAGTTTATCTTATTTCCATTTTTTCCCAATCTAACAAACACTTCCTTATATCAACTGTCAATCGAAAAAAAATAGGTCAAAATCTGATTTAATGTCCTTTAAGAAAATACTTTTGCTATCAATTTACGAAATTCGTTATGTATACTTATTTTGCAAAAACAATCAATCTTAACTAGGCCTACTTTAACGCCAAATATATAGACTCGACACGTTTTGTGCAGTCTGATCTTGATTTACACTGGCCGCAAAAGGCAAGTAAAGTATTGAATTGATTTACTAATGTTGCCATTTATTCATCCTCGCCATCAATTGCTAATTTGCCCGGAAGGCTGTTACTTATGTTACGAGGCATGGTGCAAGAAATAGGACGAAACGCATTAGATAAGTTATGCCTGGTTCTCAAACGTGCTCGGGCCCGGCCGGGTAGCTCAGTAGTATCTGATTCTTGTCCTGGTGGTTGCAGGTTCGATACCCGGACGCGGCAAACTTTCTATCCTTGATTTTTCGCCTCTCACATCTGATGTATGCGAGAAATGTAGTCCTAGGCCGGGAAAGATAGTTGTTTTTGTGTGAGAAAGCTAGAAAAGACATACGTAAGTGCTCTGGCCGCCGTGATATGACCTAAGCTGTTTAATCGGCGTTAGATTCCAATACAAACAAATCTAACGTACCCGTCACATTGGCCTTCGGTTTAACGTCTCATTCGAATGACTGTATTTTTTTTTACCCGGCGAGCCGTAGGACTCGAACCCACACCTTCAAGTGCCCCGAAATTTGTCACTTACAAGTCTCACAGCCTACCAACTTGACCTATTCGGGCTGGTAGAAAGGAGTCGTGAAAGGCTCTTCGAGGGTTTATATGTGATACAAAACCAAGAAAGCCTTTTCGCAAACAGTGTTAATGACATACCTTTTTTTTTTTGCAGTAGCACAGAACGATCCAACGAACGTTGCCTGCACAGTGTTAAGTTCTTCGTCTATCCAGTTAAGCTGGACCCGGCCTACCAATCTAGGTGTAAACGGGTACCATTTGTCGATAGAACGAGTCGATGGCATCATCAATGGTCCAGGTATACCGGTAAGTGAAACCTTTGATTAAACATGTATCTTTCTTTGAAGAAAATCTAGTACACGTGCTTCTGTATCCTCAAGGCTTCTGATACAAACAGCCAATGTTCGGGTCCTGCATTACTCAGTAGTAGTATATCCTACTGGCTAGTTTCCTTTCTTGGTGTTTGGTGTTCGACCTTGACCGTCGCCAACTTGGATGTCCTTGATTAAAGTCATCACCTGACAAGATATCATTACTATAAATGAAATTATTTGAACTTGATCGCCGCCATGTTCGCAGCCATGTGGTATGATGTTGAACCAGTCGAAAAACCTTTCAAAACATCCGATTTTTGATGTATTGCTTCAAATATGTGTACTTATCTAGTGGTTGAGAGTCATAAAATCTTTCCAACACATAAAACTCATATTCACCTAAAATATACAAGATACAGGGAACGTAAGGTAGCGTTCATTGCCGGCCTTTATAGCTAAACTGTCAGCGTCAAATCACGTGAACCCGTATATACGAATAGACGGTATTGTCTACGGCGAAAGATCAAAATATTATTTCACCTGGGGAACACCAAAGTTGACGTTTTCACGAGTGGCAAAATGTTTCTTGAAGATCAGGTACCATATTTATCGCCAATCTAAGAGGTGCTCTTATTTTAAAACTAAAACAATCTTAGTCAGAGCTCCTCACCTAGTCATATGGATATTGAGATACTCGTTCAAAGTAGAAATTGGGCTGATTTTAAGATGACTGGATAATATCATCCCATGCCTCAGTCTGATCGTGGTCTACACTTCTGCAAAACCAGCCGAATATACTAATGGCAAGTTATAAAATTCAGCTATGCTCTGACGAAAGGGTTTTTTTTATGCATTTTGTCTAACAACGCCCTAAATTCTTAAGTAGAAAGGACATTGGACAAGCAGAAAATTCACCAAAAGCAAAAAGATTCGACCCGCGCAGGCTGACGTGGGTCTACTTTTCACAGGAACTTTAAAGCCCCTTTTCAAAGAGCACGCCTCTTATCTTATTAGTGATCATTATTGTAAGAATTGTCTTACTTTCTTTTTTTTTCAGTCCATAGACCTGAGCTCGTACACCTATGTAAGTTACACGTATTCGGGACTAGGGAATTATGCTCAGTATAACTTAACAATACACTCCTATATAGGAAGTTCCAATTACTCTGATGTAACCGTAACCTGTACAACGTTGGAGGATGGTATGTTGTCGTATACATACAAAATTTAACGTTTAAGTTTTTGCGCTGATGAGAGAGAGAGAGAGGGAGAATTTCTAAACAGAAAAGTTCCAGTAATAATGATGTAACCATTTTCTGCATCATGTTTGAAGATAGAAAGTTGGATTATACATGCGAGAAAAGTAGTCAGTGGCTTGGAGAGCAAGTTGTGTCAGGACCGGTGTGAGAAAGCCAGGAAACACATGCGGAATTGCAGTAACCGCCGTGATATGACCTAAGCTGTTAAACTCCAATACAAGACAAAAAAGAGGGCCATGATGGCCCTGTATCGCTCCACTAGCTTTTTAACCTTTTCCAACACAAATCAAAGTGTTAATTACCCTGAAAGAGCAGGCTTTCAAAAAACATCGTGAGAAAAGGACAACATGTTGTCAGCCAGTATTTTCTCCTTTTCCCACAACGTTTCCTAACCTATCAAAGACAGAAATAGTCATTTAAGCTACATTCAATTTGTCTTTTGCAATGGCTTTAAACTTGGTATAGAAAAAAAATTTGTCATTTCTTAAAGAGTAAAATTAACGTATCATGCGCTTAATTGGCATTGACAGAGACATACTGAATAAAAAGTCTGTATGGTAATAAACTTACTTTGAAAACATAACCTCCACCCCGCCCGCCAAACAAAAACAGTCATATCTTTTTAAATGCAAAGATAATGTCAATGAATACAAGCAGGTTTATTCATTAGCATGAAAGGTAAATTTCTGAAAAAATTTGAATAATAGAAACCTTACTTTAAATTAAACATTCCATTCATATGAGCATAACCATTAACATCAAAATAAATCACTCTCCCTTAAAACAGAACATTTCCTCTCCAAAAAACCTGAATACCAAACTCAAATAATGTATAACTGCAGTTTGATAACCAAGGGAGGTAAATAGTAACAAACTTTATCTTGTATAACAGGAGTTATTTCCCTTTATTACTATTTTAAATTACAGTCACTATATAAGCCCATGTTAAACTTGTGATCTCCGGGGCAAAGCCAATTTTGACCCCAGGGCTATAATATGAAGGAATTTGATAGAGGTCCATTTGATAAAGCTACATGCCAAATTTGGTAGCCCTGGGCCTTATGGTTTCAGACAAGAAGATTTTCAAAGATGTTCAATATTTTTCAGTTTTGTTGCCATGGCAACCAGTTTTTGAAGGAATCAAATTCTTTCAAGAAATTTTAAAGAGGACCATGGCAGGATCATTTCTGTGAAGTTTCATCAAATTTGGATGGGTAGTTTCAGAGAAGAAGAAATTTGAAAAAAAAAAGTTAACGCACGCACGGACGGATGCACTGACGCACGGACGGACGCACGACGGACACCGGGCCATGACATAAGCCCGCTGGCCTTCGGCCAGTGGAGCTAATAAACCCATGGAAATACACGTGGTGAAATAGATAACTCATAACTTATAGATGTATTCATGTATCTTAAATCTAAATTCAATCATTGAAGCGTGAATCTTGTGCACACAGAAAGGGAGAGGTTCTTGCAGAGAAAAGTTGTGGAAAAAAAATACATAATTTGACAAAAATGGGCTTTCGTGTAAGTTCGATAATTATAAACTCATAACATTCACTCTTCCTTTTTTCTTTCGTATTTTTGTAGCCCCTAATGGTGCTCCAACAAACTTCAACTGTACAGCAATCAGCGAGACAGAAATCACATGCACATGGGACGCTCTGCAACAAGCTTATTGGAATGGAATATTACAAGGTAACATGTTAACCCGTAGAGCGCCGAATAAAGCCAGGATATATATTCAGTGAAGAAATAAGATCGTAAAATGACAATTTCAGGGCTCCTTGTGTCTAAAGTATTCAGCAGAGCGGATAGTATAGATCAAAGATCAGGCTGCACGTTAAATATGGTTCAAATGTTGAAAATTGTCTTCTAGAGAGTACAAAACATTTTTGGAGAAATTCTGGTTACCAGCATATTCTCTTTTTCCAAAAATGTTTTCAAAAGCCTTTTCAGCAAGGTCGATCAAACTCGGGATCGTGTGGTAAAGGGTTTTAACGGGTACATTTTTTGTTTCAAATGATACACTGATACTACATGTGAGCGGTGCCGCGGGAAAAAGGACTTTAATACACCTTCGTAATACAAGCAAGTTGTCGCATAGCCTGTGTCAATTTTATATGGCTTGCAACACGCGAATAGGGGCATTCGGACATTTGCGTAAAGTGTCGTCTCGGATCAGCCTGCGCAGTCCGCGCAGGCTAATCCGAGACGGCACTTTACGACTACATTAGATTTTGTGCTACAACAGACTTGCACAAAACAGAACATTACATAAAAACGGAAAGTGTCTTTTCGGATTAGCCTGTGCAGACTGCCCAGGCTGATCCGAGACGACACTTTACGCAAATGTCTGAATGCCCCTTTTCGCGTGTTGCAGGCCATATAAAAACGGGCGAATCATGAGAAAAAATGGTCCTTTGACATGCAGAATATTTGACTTGCATAGATTGATCTGAATCAATACTTTCTATAGATGCATTATGAAACTCCCTTTTCATAGAAGTTGACAGTTCTCAATAAGATGAAAACGAAAGTGGGAATACTATCAATGGTGTTTTGGCCAGATGACTGCATGACCTGGAAATACTATGGGGAAAGAGAGCAATTGCTTGTTAAGAGTAGTTACTTATTTTCACCCATATTTTTCTAACTCAGTCAACTTACGGGGCGTAAAAAGTCGTGTTGGTACACTTATTGGTCAGATATTACCACCGTTTCCTTTATTTAGGATATCGAATACAGTGGCTTGGTGAGAACGTTTCAGAAATATACTCTGCCAATGTATCAGACACAGTCTACCAGTACACAGCTTCCTCTCTTTACATGAACACTCGGTACATCTTCCTACTGTGTGGATTCAACAACGTGAATTATGGGACTATTTATTCGACAGACGTAGAAAAAACGCTCGGTATGTATCTACTTTATTCATTGGAAATGTGTTAATGGTGTCCAAAACTTCATCGTCGTTTATCCAACGGAGACGATTTTCTAGTTTAATGAACCTAGACACCATAACAAATTGACCCTGCGTATGCTGGTGTATGGGGAGATATTGGCATGCGCTGGCATACATTGGAGTTCGTAAAACCATTGTTTCAAAGGCGTTATAAGTTCGATGGAACACATTTACTTACTTTGTTGTTCGCTCAAAGCATCGAAAAGTTTTGTGTATGGGCAGAATTTATAAAAACTTTGAAAAAAAAAATCTAATCACACTTTTGTATGAAACTGCTTCGCGGTTTCATACAGTGTGATTAGGTTTTCATGCTCTCTGATAATGGGGATTAATGCATACGAAACGGAATCGAATCATGTCAGCCTGCGCAATTTGCGCAAGCTGACATGGATCGACACTTTTTGCTTTTGGCAATTTATTCTGCATGTCCATTCTACCACTCTACTTCTGGATTCAGCTGGTTGTTAGACAAATAGATTTTATGACTCTGTAACTAAGTGATGACTTGCTTAGTATCAAAAAGTGTACTATAAACCTGCCTTTGCCACACCCACAGATCATAAATTTGTTTTTTTTTTCCATAGGTGCAACAGTGAAACCAGTCGGTAAGTTATGTTTTCGTTCCTTTTATGCCCACTGTAAGCCTTTTGATGCTTAACTTAGAAACTGTCACTTACGAGCTTTTAAGTTGAATATATAATTGAAAACGGCCTTTCAAAACTAAAAAAAAAATAAACAGTTTCTATTGCTACAATAATTTCCCACCTATGACCCGACCTCTGTCAGTTCTTGCTTTGGTCTATGTATCAGGATCTGACTTGGATTAAACTGTCACAAAATGCTGGTAAACAAATAAAGAACCGCAACAAGTTAACTCTTAGTGTACTTAGTAAGTTAAATGAAACTTTTCAAGCCCATGGTAAAAACACAAAAATGTTATTTCAAAGTCATGGTCATCCGTATCTGACAGTGTTGATCCACGATCAGACTGCGCGTTCTGTGCAGGCTTATCTCGATCCATACTGTCCCAAAAGGTCCTCGGGTCGCGCTAAGAAGCCTAATAGTTGATTTATTTTCTAACAGAGAACGTAACCCGATATTACTGTTATGAGGCAGTACCCGGTATGATCGAATTTTCCTGGGATGAAATGCCGTGTACCATTTATAGCGGCACGATAGCTGGTCTCCTGTTTCTATGCTTGTTGCTTATTTCAATATTGGGATGTCAAGCTTGCTGCCAGAAAACAGCGGGTCCTGGAGTCGAGATTAACATGATGTAAAATAACATTTCTGACACCTGCTTTCCTTTTCTCTCTCTCTCTGTGGCTTGCATTGGGAGAGTTTCCGTATACCATAACATCTATATGAGGCTCTCTCTGGCAAAAAGGGGATTAATGCATCACGGTAATGCATTATGCGTAATGCGTAATCAAGCAAGTCATTACATAAATATGAATCGGTTACATCAATTTTGTTCTAACAACCGGCTGAATCCTGACGTAGAATGTAGTCCTTGGACATGTAGAAAATTTAAAAATAACAGAAAGCTTCGACCCAGTTCAGCTTGCACAGGCAGATCTGATTCTATACTCTTTGCAGATGCATTAATCCCCCCCCCCATTTCACAAAGCATGGCTAACTAAGAAATAATCTTCTTTCTATCGTGGTTTATCGTTCAATAAACCACAGTTGTGAGTTATGAGGCACAATAAATAATCCACGAGGGCGATAGCCCGAGTGGTTTATTCATTGCGCCTCATAACTCACAACGTGGTTTATTGAACGATAAACCACGATAGAAAGAAGATTATTTCGATTCTAACACGACCAATTCTTTATGAAAGGAAAACAAGTTCATCCTTAGAGTAAAAACGCGGATGACGACTGTGTTCTATTGAATAACTCACGAACTTACTTTATACAGAGTGACGTCACTCTGGAATGTCGCAGATTTTACCACGCTTTCCTTGTACTGTGTTTATAGAGCCGAATTCGCGTGTCATGTTAGAATCAATGTTCTCTCATGTGAAAGGGCGCGTGTGCACTTACTACCCTAAATAGCATTCTTAGATTTAATCTGAATTTAGGTAGTAACACAATTTCTGATTGGCTAAACCCCAATGGTTTAGCCAATCAGAAATCGAGTTACCGGGAAAAGTCGTAATGGCAGCTGTTACATTGAAAACATTGCTACATGGGTATAGTTATGTGATAAAAGTCAGTTGTTCGAATCCCTAGATCACCAAATTTCTTTCCAAGAAATAATAATAGTCTTTGCGACAAGATTATTCCTCTCTCACCGCTGATCATTGTTTTGACGGTGGATATGTAGGAAAGCAGCAAGTGGTTTGGGAAGAAAATTTTGTGCAAAGTAATGGTAAAAAGAAAATCCATGAATGCACTGCCTGCTCTGATATAGTTGAGATAATGTTGAAAAAGGTGTTAAACACCTTAAATCAATCAATGAATCAATCAAATTAATTCAGTAAGGAGATTTCACATGATAACTGAAATTGAAGAAACGTGAGTACAAGTTAAACTTTTACTGTCCTGTATCTGTTTTCAGGGATGGTACATCACCTAAATCATCACGAAGCGATGATGATGACGATGATGGTAATACTACGGTCACGGATGATGACGACGATCTTGGGGAGAGATCAGATAATAATCACGATGAGATAGAAACTGTGAGACCAGAATCAGACACTGTGATGTCCCCGGTCACGACGCCATCGGTATCTGAAGGAGCTGACTATGCAAATGATGGTCGTGCAGGTATAATTTGAGCCATGCTCTGTAAAAAGGAGGCTTTATGCATCTGCGAACAGTATTGACCCAGGTCAACCTGCACAGTCTGCGCAGGCTGACCTTGGCCGAAACTTTTCGCTAGTGGTCAGTTTTCTGTATGCCCAAGGATTAGTCTATCTCATGATTAAGTTGGTTGTTGAAAAAAGTGGATATTATGGATCCATAAGTATGTGATGACTTGCTTGGTACCATGAATCACGGAGATGCATTAAACCTCTTTTTGTCTGAGCATGCTCGGACAGACGGGGGCTTAATGAATCTCCATAATGCATAATATCGAGCAAGTTATCGTCTAATCGTGGATCAATAAAATCCACTTTATTCAAAAAACCAACTGAATCATGAGGTAGATTTGTCTTTTGACATGCTGAAAACTGACCAATAGCCAAAGGTATATCGATACTTTTTTTATCTGCATTAAGCCTGCTTTTCATAGAGCATGGCTCATTTTCTATTTAAGAAGTAATCTTCTTTCTATCGTGGTTTATCGTTCAATAAACCACAGTTGTGAGTTATGAGGCACAATAAATAATCCACGAGGGCGATAGCCCGAGTGGTTTATTCATTGCGCCTTATAACTTACAACGTGGTTTATTGAACGATAAACCACGATAGAAAGAAGATTATTTCGATTCTGACATGACCAACTCTTAATCAAAGGAAAACAAGTTCATACTTATGAGTTAAAAACGCGGATGCAGATTACAGTCCATTGAATTAGCTACTTACTTATTTAATACAGAAAGACGTCACTCTATATCGAATGACGTCACTCTACATAGAATAACGTACCACGCTTTCGTTGCACTGTGTTTATAGAGCCGAATTCACGTGTCATGTTAGAATTAATCTTTACCACGAGATTCCAAGCTTCAACGACATTGAAATAAACGCCTTATGAAAACAGTGTAGGAAAAGGAAAAAAATGCTTGTTAAATTATTTTGTTATCTGCAAATGCTTTCAATTTGGTCAAGTCTAAAATTTTATCGTTTGTTAAAGGGTAAACAGATTTGCGACAGTGGTGCTGTGGTAGAGAGTTTGCCTATAACATTTTAAGTTCCAGTAGACTGGTTACCTCCCACTGAAACAGCAAAGTGTATCTTTAAATGAAAGAACGGGGACCAATGTTCCGGTTTCGAGGTCGGGGTGGGTCAACTTTTGGAAGGACATGTAACTATGTTTCATATTTTCAAAAATGTTGCATTTGTGTTGTTTTACGGAAACTATCGTTTAAAAGAGGCAATTGGTAAACTCTCTATTAAATGGCGGAATTTTGGACTGACCAAAATGAACACTTTTGCAGACGACAATAAAACGTAGCTTAAATGGTGATTTCTGTCATTTTTTGGAAAGAAAACACTTTGGGAAAAGGAGAAAATATTGGTTTCCAGCATTTTCTCCTCTTGCAACCATGTTTTCAAAAGCCGCCCATCTTCTTCAGGGTCGTTAAACTTGTAATTATGTTGCAGAGGATTAAAGGCCCAGTAGAGTCCATAGGTAAACAACGGGTAATTAAAATGTATCTAAGTTTATATCAAAGCACTGAAATTTTTGTGAAGATGACAATCTGTGTCATTCGCTTGCAGAAAAAAAGAATTTTAAAACCAGATTAAAAAAAAAAGTTGATCCAAGTAAACAAAAAAAAAAAAAACTGAGCGACTTGGCAACTTTTTACCCAGTTTCAGAATAAAAGAAAAAGGAACAAAAAAGGGGAAAAAAATGCAATACCACTCACCAAACATGCTTCATGTAACCCCATCACTCTTTTTGTTTTAGCTTGAAACCGACTAAGAACGGTGCTTAGGGAGATTTAACTTTTGCTATTTATTTATTCATTTATTCATCTATTCATGTATTTATTCATTTTCATATTTATATTATTTATTTTCATATTCGTATTAATTTATCGAAAAGGTGTTGCCCGTCTTAGAAATTTTACAGGCTTTTAAACTTTCCTAAAATTATTGAAGGGGGGGTGCTAAGCTTCCACTAACCCCCTTTCCCCCTTTCCCACGGCCCTGTTATGAATACGGACTCATATTTATTTATTACTAAACAGATTTTGACAGCAAAAGAAACGAGCTTTCCAGAGGCAGTATCATGCTTAATGAAGGGGATAACGAATTTTACGACAGCGATTATAACAGTGACGTAGATGAAGAAAAGTTTGATCCCAAGAACCACGGAAACAAAAAACATGAACATCAAAAGGTAAAGATCACAAATCTAGCTGTTCAGCGGACTAAAACAATGGTTAACAAAGAAGCATCTAACACAGCTAATAAAGAAAAAGAACTTGAAATCGAAGATTCATATGAAGAATGGAATCCAGATTCCATACCCATAACCAATTCAAATCTTGTTGTAACAAGTCTGAATCATCAAGTATCTGTTTCTGACTGCGAAAATAAAAGCAAGTTCGATTCTAATGGCCATGGAAAAATGAAGCCAAATGATGCCAAGTTTCGACACATAAGAGAACAGCCATCTGATTGGGACGATGACGTTCCCATAGAACGTACAGCATCAGTTTCTAGCATTCTTGTGGATGCCCCGAACAATTTACTTGACAGTGTTTGGTCTCCCGACATACACGTTCCACATAACCAAAAGACAAATGGTAATCTAACCAAGAATATTCTTTTTAGGACAAATTCAACGACAGGCATGAAAGGATTGTCTTTAAATGATACAGTATCTCAACCAGTAAAAGGGGAAATAAATAAATTTGAAAGAAATGACCGCGACAGTCAACACCCAGCTCGACATCAAGATAACGGTTCAGAGAAAGTTGCAAGTCATATAAATGAGATGCCAAGTAAAGACTTATCGGATAACATTGAACATATAAATTTAATAGAAGGCTTACTTCCTAACGATTATAATAATCCAGCCTTCGCTTCGATACAAAAAGACAAAAGTGTTAAAAACAATATCCTACATACAGCAACGGCTCCTATCTGGTTATCAGACCGTCAACGTAATGAAATCAGAAAAGCAACCAATTTTACACCGATTCAAGAAGTTAATATTACAAACAATTCCGTTATTGTCGATATTGGACCGGTTATTGGTTCAGACAGAATTGGTAAGAGGTTTCCTTTCCTTAGTTTGAAAAACGAATATGAAAAAGAGGGTAAACCTATCAGAAAATCATTTACGACGAATGCTTGGAGTCGACCTTGCGAGACAAAAAGGTTGCCGATGAAAGCCAATCCAACGTCAGGCAGTATAGTTCAAGACACAAGTATAGCAGTTACCAGTGATGTAACAATTGAAGAGCATACTGACAATCTTAGAACTGAGATCAAGGAAACCAATAGTCAAGTATTTTATGGCTTTGGTATAGGACGGTTCAGAAAAGTGGCGACGAATTGGTTAAACAAACTTCGCATGAAAAGAAACAACGTTAAATTAGCGAATTCCAAATGGGACTAAAAACTAAACTACTACTTTTAAATAAATATTGAAGATAATGTGCCAAAAGCTGAAACACTTCTATTTTAGCCATGCTCTGGAAAAAAAAAAGGGGGGGGGGGTATAAGTGTGTCTCCGTGGTGCATTATACCGAGCAAGTCATCAGGTAATTATAAATTCATAAATTCCATTTTGTCTAATAACCGGCTGAATCCTTAGGTAGAATGGTTCTTGAACATATAGAAAATTGGCCACAAGCAAAAAGTTTCGAACCAGGTTAGCCTGCGTGCACTTCACAGGCTGATATGAATCGATACTTTCTGCAGATGTTTTGAGGCCCCCTTTTCACAGAGCATAACTCATTTCTATTTGGGGCATGCTCTGCGCAAAGGGGGCTTGATGTATCTGCGAAAAGTATCGACCCAGGTCAGCCTGCGCAGTCCGCGCAGGCTGACCTGGACCGAAACTTTTCGCTATTGGTCAATTTTCAGTTTGTCAAAGGACCAGTCTACCCCATGATTAAGTTGATTATTAAAAAAGTGGCTTTTATGGATCCATAATTATGTGATGCCTTGGGCTGGTATCATGTATCACGGAGATGCATTAAGCCCCCTTTTGCCAGAGCACGGCTCATTTGCTTTTTTATCTCTCGCTTATCCTATATCACATGACAGCCTATGTCTTACCTTTTTTGTGGCCCAAACACATGGCGTAGAATTCTAGTGGGAGTATACAGTCGGTATTTCTTGTATATTCATTTCTTGGAATGCAGATTGTACCCTTGAAATACAGTCTAACTTAGATTTCCTAGCAAAATGTCCTTTAAAGCGAAGTATGTCGACGTTGTTTATTTTTATTATTTCGCGCCAAACGGTGAAACTATCCGAGTACTACTCAACTATTTCCTTCGTGAACAGTCAAATATCGTCCTTTATACTAATAAGCCTTCTTAGTACTCCAGATTTGATTTGGAAAGGAGTTATATCATTTAAAAGGACAAAGACGCCTGGACGAAAAGCCAAAGGACGAAAAAGCCCGTTCCCATGCGCACCAGGTTGGGCAAAAAAAAATTGAAAAAGTCCTTAAGTCTCGGCTCGATTCGATTCCTTCATTCTGGCTCCGCTGGGAAGTGTTCCCAGGCAAGGCGAAGCAGAGTTCAAGCCCAGTATTGGTGTACACCAGAGATTAATGATAATTCTTAATGAGATTCTGCCGTGATACATCTAAAATATTGATGAAAGAGACATAAAACAGCATTCATGAAAATTAGTTTGAACTGTTATAGAAGCTGTCTTCAGTGCTTCTGCCAATACTTTGTAATTCGGACAGAAGCTGTTCTGCCGACTGTAGAGCTCCACTATGGCAGAGATCACTTATTCTATTTAAGACAGGTATTATATATTTCCTCCTATAACGTAGTACGTCGGGTAAAGTGTTCCAAAATATATCCAGTCTTTTATCGAACACATTCAATAATGTGCAATCGGATAATGCCTGAATAAGGTCTTTAACGATTTCGTCGAGACATTGAAGTAAACTGCTTTCTTTCTCTGCGTTTTTGCAAAGTAAGTCGTGTCTGATACAAATCACTTTAATTGCGTAAGACGGGTAAGGTTTCAGATATTCGGAAAAGCTATATGCTATAGTCTTAAACAAGATATATAACTGTTTATGACGCGTCTGTATTTTGTTTTTCATGTAATTTACTTCCGTTTCCGTGTAGGTGACTCGAAACAAACCATGTTCTTGTCCAACCAGCAATATAGATCCTCTGTCGACCACTTCAGTTGACAGATTCTCGTAGATACAAACTTCAGGGTTGAAGCAGTCTTTTACATCGTAGTAGCGAACCGCTGGACAAAGATCTGCCGTGACTTCCTCGCCATCAAATACAAACGTTAACAAAATGTTTGGATGTTTCGCGAGTGCATTTGTTATAACTGCAACTTGCTCCGCTGGTCTGGTACGGTAATAGATGATTTTGGGTAAACTTTTCGCAGGAAAATATGTTAGCTCGTTGTTTTGTAGAAATGACTTTCTATTTTTGTTTTGTTTTAGTTTTCGAATGGCCGTCATGACATGCATTCCAAATGAATCTTCAAGAGCACTTTGTTTCACTACTTCAAAACAGCTTAAATATCCTTTCTTGCAGAATTTACTCCATCTTTCAGCCTTTTCACCTTCATTTCCTAACTTTAGTTTAACTGTTCCAACTCTTGGATTGGTGTCGTCATTCATCACAACTTTGACAGCTCCGGGTTGTGATAGCTCATCAACAACAGCCAAGAAATCAAATTCATTCGTCGCCATGATTTTCGTTCCTTCATTGTAGCTGCCAACGGACAATAACTCTGATACTTTCAGCTGAGGCATGTCTTCCTCAACAAGTTTTAAAACATCCCAGATAAACTGAGTCACGGCTATTTCCCTGTCTTTTGATCGTTTTTCGCCATACCCTGGGTCTACTAAAGCCACTAACTCTGGAATGATCTTGTTGAAATTAGCATCAGAGTCTTTCGTAACATCCGCCATTTCGTGGTCCTTTTTCTTGAATTGGGTCGGTTGGAGAAGGCTATAATGAAATGACATGGTTGTTACAAATTTAAAAATTGAGACATGCTCTATGTAAATGGGGCTGAATACATCTCCGCAATGCACTATACCAAGCGAGATATCACATAATTATAGATCCACAAAATCTATTTTATCTGACAACCGGCTGAATAATGAGATAGGATGGTCTATGGACAAGAAGAAGATTGACCAAAAGCAAACCTGGGTCGGTAGCTTTTGCAAGCACATGCATTCAACCCCCTTTTCATAGGCCCTGCCTCAAATTAAATACGGAAAAGCCTAGCCCCGGTAGCGCTGTAGGCATCCTCGAAACCCAGGTTTGAAGCATTACGTTACTCTCCATGCATCACTCCTTGGAAAACTGACTAGCAAATCGTCGTTTCTTATGAATATTCATATGGTCGGGAAGTGCCCTAACAGCCAATCGAAAGATCGATAATATAATGATACTCTCTTGTATAGAGGATAATTTCATTTCTTCCGTTACTTAAAATAACCCTGGAAAAAACCCGAGGTTGCCAACAAATATGGCGGCCGTCGGCCTACTTGTCTCCTGTGAGATATGCCATTCTGCAATATAGGGACGACACTATCGATCTTTGTTTACGATTTTAACTAACAATCTTTCGGTGTTACGCCGAAAATCTCTTTTAAACGCTTCTCGATTGTGGTGTTGATGGGCGCCGCCATATTTAAAGTATCGCTAAGCTTGATTTGCAACGAATGATGTGATTGGATATCGACAAGTAAAAAATAGAAACGACGGCGTATTTGTGATAAAAATAGTTTAAATTTTCTCAAAGAAAGACTGAAATCACCAATCAAAACGCTTCATGAATAATTCATGAGGACGGGGAAACGTCAGCGAAATAACCCAGGGGTGATTACAGAATGAATCTAAACTGGGTCACCGAGGATGCACTGTAGGTAGCGTAGCATACAGGACTTGATTCGAACCCCAATCATGGCCGACTTCTTTCCAAGAATTGATGATAGTCACTGCAACAGGATTCAGTCCTCTCTAACTGCCGATCATTGTTTCGACCATGATTACATGGGAAAGCAGCCAGTTGGTTGGGATGAATGATGTGCAAACGGCGTGAAACATCATACAAACTTCATGGTTTAAAGTCTGATATAGATAAATGAGTCATCTTCTGTGACAAGGGGGTTGAATGTATCTGCGAAAAGAATCAACCCAGGTCAGCCTGCGCAGGCTGACCTGGGCCGAAACTTTTCACTATTGGTCAATTTTCTGTCTGTCAAAGGACTAGTCTACCTCATGAATGAGTCGCTTGTTAAAAAAGTGGCTATCATGGATCCATAAGTATGTGATGACTTGCTTGGTACCATGGATCACGGAGATGCATTAAGCCCCTTTTTGCCGGAGCGTGGCTTATATGTATGGGTATACTACGTACATGTACAATAGGGACTTTTGATTGTATGGTATTTAACGCCGCTGCCGCACAATATTCTTTCCAAGCCACTGGCTGGTTTCCCACATCATCAGCCGCGATACAATGGTCAGCGGTGAGAGAGGAATGAATCCTGTTGCAATGACTATCAGTCCTCGGAAAGAAATTGGCCGAGCCAGGGTTCGAACCAGCGACCCCCCGTTCTCAAGTCCTGTACGCTACCGACTGAGCTAACAGGGCTCGGCACGACAGGGACCGGTATAATGCGAAGTACTGGTATGGAAACTCCATAAATACATGGTAAGGTGCAATGGCCGCGGCGGTATGGCTGAAGTGATATTAAAAAAATTAAAAGAAAAAAAAAAACATTTATAGGCTAAATTAAATCATCTATACATATGATAGAAAGGCAGTACATTTTAAGGAAAAGAATGATTAAACAAGAGGGCCAAGATGGCCCTGTATTACTCCAGTGGCTATTAGGTATAAATGTGCAATCACGTATAAATGTACGTGATTCATGTTTAAACCAAGCATTCTGATAGTATTGCATAGCAATACCCAGTCCCCTATCGGGCGTATATACCGCTGGCACGTATAGTATGTGAAACTCTGTGGAGGAGAAAGAACGTATTTGACCCCCTTTCAGAATAATAAGCATTGCGTCCGTCTTTGTATGCAATGCTTTAATGGAAGCCAGATATATAAACATTCTTCCTCGTTAATGTAAGTTCATTGAAGAAGTTTTTTCAGTAAAAATTTTTTAAGTCCAAGGCCCGTAATTTCGTCAAAAATCAGTGGACCGGAACGAAACTCAAACTTGATCTGTAACTCATGGTGGTTGACTTACACACCGAAAATCAGCTCAATATCTGCCAGCGTTTAGAAAAAAAGCCCGGAAAAATGTTTTTTTTTTCTGTGAAATTTTCTAAGTCCAAGGCCCGTAATTTCGTCAAAAATCTGTGGACCGAAACGAAACTCAAAGTTGATCTGTAACTCATGGTGGTTGACTTGCACACCAAAATTCAGCTCAATATCGGCCAGCTTGTAGAAAAAAAAGTCCGGAAAACTGGCGGACTGATGGACAGACAGACAGACAGACGGAGTGCAAACCTAAAGTCCCCTTCGGCTTCGCCGGTAGGGGACTAACAAAAAATATCTTTAAAAAAGTAAGACGGCGAAAGAGACACTGGAATATGAATACTGAAACTATTTTGTGGCCGAATATGAAGTAAAATAACGAAAATTATCCTCACGAGAAATCGCCTCTTTTTCTTAACCGTTTTTCATTTTGTTGAAAAGTATTGGGTTATTGGGAAACACTTATGAAATAATAAATTTCCAAACAGAACAAAAAAAGGACCATTCTCTATTACATTAATTTGCTATGATATGTATCAAGGCCCCGGGGTGTCGATCAACGGTAGCAACGCTTGTTAATAGTGGTTTCATAAATGTGTTAGCAACCATGCTCATTTATTTCATGCTTTCCGGTAGGATATCGAGAAATAGCAGTGAAAATATTTTTCGATATTCCACGGGCACGACCAGTGAAAATACCGATTTTTATATTCTATTTATCTAGGTAAAATGCGCGTGACTCACAACCGAGATTGAAATATGACGTCATTTACCTTACATTTCTCGCGCTTGACGTAGCATTGTAATGCGTTGTTATGTGGAGGGGGTACGCCACGGGGAATAACTGAAAAGACCTGTACTGGATTTTGATAAAGTTCCTCCCAGAAAGGGTTAAAAGCATGAAATAAATATTAGAATATTTGTATTTTTCGGTGAAAGATCGAAATTTATTTCATCCAGTGAACATCATCGGTAATATTTTCACTCGTGCGCCACTCGTGAAAATATTACCGATGATGTTCACTCGATGAAATAAATTTCGATCTTTCACCGAAAAATACAAATATCCTCTATATATATCGCCAATCGCAAGCTCATGTCTATTCGTTCTTTATCAGTACCAAAAAGTAGGTCAGTAGCCAGCCCATTCAACTACACCAAAAAACGATGTAAAACACTCAACAAGCAAAGAATTGTTCAAACCATTTAGCCCTTTACCCTGTGTTTTTCGACCAAAAAAACGAAAACGTTTGATACATTCCGTGAATAGGAACAAACGCTGTTAACCAGGTTTTTCTCCTTTTCCCATGGTAGTTTGTACTCATTTAAAGAGAAGATTCTTAACCCTGTAACACACAAACCTCAAGTAGTTTTAATGACCTTATAAGAAGCCTTTCAAAACACTGTAGAATTTTCTCCTTTTCCCACAATGTTTTATATCCTTCCAACAACATATTTCAAATTTTGAGTCACATTTATTTTGTCGTCTGCAAATGTTTTGAATGTGGATAAGCCTAAAAGTATGTCGTCTAGCAAGGGGTTAATTTTAGCCACATTTCAGTTGTCGTCTGCAAGTGCTTTCAATTCGGTCAGGTCCAAAATTTTCTCCTCCTGTAACCAGTTACCAAACTATCCCAAGTTTGAACGATCCTGAAGAAGAAGGCTCTTGAAAATATCGCGGGTAAAGCAGAAATGCTGGTAACCATTTTTCTACTCTATCAAAGACGAAAGTCATTTTTGAGTTGGAGTTTAACGCCATTTTATCAGTTTAAGTCATATAACGGCGATCAGTGCACCTACGCATGCCAGCATTTCATGGCTTTCTCACACCAGTACTGACACAACTTTCTTTCCAAGTCTGACCACTTTTTTCACTTATATCAAAGATGAGAGGCGAAAAATCGCCGGAAAGAAAGCCTCAACCGGGTATCAACAGGGTCACGAGTCAGATACGCTATGTACTAGGCTAGCTGGCCAAGCTGATCAGTCTTAAAGGCGTTTCAGCGAGTTATTTCTAGCGCAGAGAATTTTGTGAAATTAGACACAGAGACACTTCAAAGTATATTCTTTCAGTATATGAAGAGATAATCAGACCTAGCCAGATGAACAAAAAAGTTCTGAGCCCATAAAGAACATAACCCTTCTTTCAAATTACACAAAAACCCAGTTAAAGCAGCAAACATCAGAATTTTGTGAGTAAAGTCTATCATTTCAGCCAATTCATGTTCTGTGTGTTTCAAATTCATAAGAAATTGATTGATCCTCTCAACATGATGAGAAATTAATATTTATTTCAAATTAATGACCTGCAATCGATGTTTCAGTAACATCCTTAACCCCCAATAAAGCTCATTTCACGACATTATTTGACCTTGACAAAAATCTAGTGCAGAGATTTTTCTGATTTTTCGCAAATATATACACGGTTATATCCTTTATAAAAAAAAATGCAAAAAAAAAAAAGGTCGCCTCGCTACTTTTCCCAATATTAAAACTCGATTACCTCCCTTAGAACAACGAAAATGACACAAAACATCCAAGATTCAAATTAAGTCGTAAAAATTAATTATTTTTAGCACAAAATTATGTCTCTTTCACAATAAAGATAATATTGCTTTTCCCTGGTATATACTCGATTCAACATTGGAATGGGACGGCTTTGGAAAACATTTTGGTAAAAGGAGTAATAGTAAAGTGCTCATAACAAGCAATTTCGCCTTTCCCCATAATATTTTCTACACAAGCAGCATTTTAAATCGCATTTATTCTTTTTTTTAATTTGTCATCTGCAGCTTCTTTCACTTTAGAAGTTTCAATCTAATTCATTTAGGAAAGGGTTGATGCTAAATAGTACAGTTTAACAGATGGAAGAACAATAACAGTAGAACTGTCCAGGAACCACTCGGAGGCATAAATTACTAATGAACCTTATAGCAAAATGAACCAAACGATACCGATTTCTATCAATATCCAGGAAGGAAAGAGACTCTGAAAACACTGAAAAGGAGAAACACATGTATTGTTCTCTTTTTCCCACACTAAACTTACTATCCGGATAGGTGATGTCCGAAAAATGTACCTGTTCCGTGTCCGCCGTTTCGGAACGGTTTACCGTTCATAAATTGATCTTTAAAAAAACTTGTATCGTCCACTACTTCCTCCACGTCTTCCAGCCGATAATAGTACTACAATCGAGGAAAATTCGTTGTCTGCGCATGTCATATTCTTCGAAGATTCGACCTGTCTGCTATGACGCACCATCCATCCCCGTATACCTGGGAAAAGTAGGGCTTATACCGAAGCTATTAGCCTATTACCCAAGCAGTAGGGGCTGTTTTAATAAATGGCCGATGCATAGGTTACATGCTAGCCGATCACAGCTGAATGAATCGCACCAGGTAGCGTTTTATTAAGTAAACGTTTATTTTATGTTGAAATTCAAAGTAACGGTTGTTGTTTTGAAAAGTAGTCCGGTTCTGTACCCAGAATGCCCAAATTGGATAGACGTGTATTTGTAGAATGCCATCTAGCGGGAGATAATGAGGAAAATTACGAGCAAGGAAAAAAGAAAGCAGAGAGACATGCGCAAAAATGTTGCGCAATGACAACCCGACGAAATCTCTTCAAATTTTGTCGTGTGGTAAACACTCCTATTATGCGTGGCAGCCATTTTGTGTGTATTCGGGAACGTAAACACCTCGAGTAACGGATGAAATGAATTGTTTTATGGCCAGCGTTTAAATTGAAAATATTTGTATTTTAAAAGAATGGTTATTGAATTCGCAAGCAACAGGTACGTTCAAATCCTAGTTTTGTGCTTTAACTGTGAAATTATGAGAGTTCAAACTTGCGCACAAAACTCTGTGCAGAGATTTAAACTTTTTTTTTTTTTTCGATCGTCTCTGTATCCAGAGGCGACCAGTCGAAAAGTAACATCGCCTTTGGGGACAGTTATTTTTACTAGCCTCTAGTGGTACTCGAACCGGTGGCCTTCAAAACCGTAGCTGGCGAATCTACCAACTGAGCTTTAGGTATAACCTAAAATGTATCATGCTAAAGATATACTCAGTTCCATAAATAAGTGTGCACTTAATTTTCTTTAATTTCTCGTCGCATGTTTTACTGAAGACCAACAAATTTGGTATCATACTTTAGTTCAGAGTCTGTAGAAAATGCCAGGCTAATCAGATTTTGACTAACAGAAAGTTTAAGTTAGGTTTTTGCAGTTTAAATGAAGGTGGTACTAAAATCAAAGTTGCAAAAGTACTCAAAGACTAAGGTAACATTAAAGTTAGGTTTTGGCCACCGCTCTCGTTCAGGAATGGAATAACATTCCTGATGCAATGATTTTACGTTATGTAAGGTCTATGCGACGTCGAATAATTGCCTTTATTGCATTCTGTTACTAATAATAGTAACATTTTCTACCGAAAATGGTGTAATATCAATGTCACGCGAGGGCAGATATGGCGGGGCAACGGGCTGATATCTGATATCCTTACCGTTGACAAGATATTGTTCTAAATCTATAGCAACAGAACACTCGTTCGTAAACTAACGTTCTTTAAGCACCCATTTTGAAAAAAAAAAAAAAGCTGAATCAGTCCGTCAATCGCTAGCGGATATTTCTTCAGAACTACAGACAATGATTGAATCGCAAAACAAGCAAAGACACGATAAATAGAGAATAGATGGTTGTTTTCTTGGATTGGGAAAGTTTATCGGGCAAGGCGTGGTGTCTATAGGCTAGTACTTCTACGAATTTTATCCGTTGAGCCGGGGGAACCGAGCCTGATTAAGTTTCACAATCCAAAGCACCAACCATCTATTTATCCTGTTTGTCATTAATTTTATAACACGTTACGTACTAAATTGAATATTTGGCTCGATAAAACACACATACCGGCATCTTTTTAACTATTAATAAAGATGAAAAACTGTTTATTTAAAACGTCCTTGTACTGTATATGCAGCTTCGATAGTGATGATGAATGATGCATGATTACGACATGAACGTGACGTTTACCCGCGGAAAAAAGTTGTATCGAATAAAGACAAGAATTTCTCTGTTTTAAGTGTTTAAACATGTAAGAAAACGAAGTAATTGAGCAAATGATCAGTGAATGTAATAAACAGGTTATTACACGGCTGATGAGGGCCGGAGAGTAATATCGGCCCGCCACCTCGAAATCTGCCCTCGGGCTAAAGCCCTCGGGGCAGATATCAAGGTGACGGGCCGATATCACTCTCCGGCCCTCATCAGCCGTGTAATAACCTCTATGTATCGACAGCAGAGGTGGCTATGCAAGATATTGATTGAAAAATTACAAGAACTTTAAGAAAAACCTAACTTTAATGTTACCTTAGTTTTTGAGTACTTTTGCAACTTTGGTTTTAGTACCACATTCATTTAAACTGCAAAAACCTAACTTAAACTTTCTGTTAGTCAAAATCTGATTAGCCTGGCATTTTATACAGACTCGGAACTAAAGTATGATACCAAATTTGTTGGTCTTCAGTAAAACATGCGCCGAGAAATAAAAGAAAATTAAGTGCACACTTATTTATGGAACTGAGTATATATTTATTTCTTGTTATGCAATAAGAGATTTAAAAGATTTTATTACGAGTCTGACAACGTGTTACCATAGGCAACGGTCTCTCAAAGTTGAAGATAAAACAGATAAAA
The DNA here is from genome assembly GCA_946811185.2 of Hippopus hippopus. NCBI lineage: Eukaryota > Metazoa > Mollusca > Bivalvia > Cardiida > Cardiidae > Hippopus > Hippopus hippopus. Next base: position 6,667,948 of record OX328109.1, read on the forward strand.
CAAGGATAAGAATTGCCAACCAGTGGGCCTTTAAGGTGAAATGGCGGTTTCCGATAAAGTAAACATTATCGTGGTGAAATTATATTGTATTTCCATTATCTACCGCCTTGAACACGTCATCTGCATGTAGATCTATGAAAATATATAATTTGCCAACCAGTGGGCCTTTATGTTGGAACAGCGCTTTCCGATAAAGTAAACATTATCGTGGTAAAATTATATTGAATTTCCGTCATCTACCACCTTAAACATTATCGTGGTGAAATTATATTGCATTTCGTTATCTGCCGCCTCAAATACGTCATCTGCATGTACGTAGATCTATGTGAAGTGTTAACTCTTTACCAAACGACAATATTTTAGCCTGGTCCAGTTTGAAAGCATTTGCAGACGACAAATCGAATGTGAATCAAATATTGAAATTTGTTTTGGGAACGGTAGAAAACATTATGAGAAAAGGAGAAAATGCTGGTTACCAGCATTTTCTTCTTTTCTCATAATGCTTTCAAAAGCTTTCTCTCTCTCTCTCAGGGTCGGTAAGAAGTCGGGATTGTGTGGTACACGGTTTAACAATCCATAAGGTACAATTCATATCCCAGTATTGGTGAAACCCGGGAAATACATGAATATGTGAGCTGTCGCCCTGATATAACTGAAATAATGTTGAAAGCGGCGTAAAACACCATTCAAACAAACAAACAAACAAACAATTCATATCACAGCGAAAATAAGCTATGCTTTAGCAAGAGGGAGTTTTATGCATTTCCGCCACGCATCGTACCATGCAAGTCATCAGCGATCACATCTATTCCCGGAAAATTGACCCGAGTGAGGATTGCAGAAGGTTTCGACCTAGGTCAGCCAACGTGGACTGTACAGGCAGACATGGGTCGATACTTTTCGCAGATGCATTAAACACCCATCTCCCTGAGCGTGGTTCATTAATTAATGGCCATAATTGCCAGATAGATCTAATATGGCAATAGGAAAAGTTGCCGAAATGTATCGTTCATCGTTCTAGCCTCTTTTCGCCGGAAGTGATAACACATTGGGCTGTGTAGATCTAAATCATGATCATAAACCACGTTTTGTGCAGTCTGATATTAATCTATACTGTTCATAAAAGTGCATGAACTCGCAGTCGGCGACCTGTGGAGTCAAAAATTTGTTCAGAATAAAAAAGAACTTACTTGTTTGTGTAGAAAGGCAACAAACGTGTCCACACGTTTTTATCAGTATCCAGGTGTGTAGCTAGATCTAGTTATGCATTTCCGTTATTCGGACCGGCTTTCAGTGCATGTGCAGAGCGGTTTAGAGTTCAAAAAGAGGATGTGATATGCACTCATTCGCAATATAACCCTCTCTTTTAAAATAAATGAGTCATGTATCGTGAAAAGTTGGTATAATGTACATGTATATCAGCGTTGCCCTGGCAAAAGGGGGTTTAAAGCCTAAATTGCGACCAGAAGTAAACAAAACGGGTGTTTGTTAAAATGCATTAGAATCAATATCATACTTTTTTAAAATATCCATAGAAAATGTTGTGATGATGACAATCTGTGTTTGTACGGTCATTCCAAGTGTCAGTCGAAAATCGGGTAAAAAGTTAACAAAAGATTGACCGACCTGGCAACTTTTGATCTGGTTTTAAAATCAATTTTTTTTTCTGGCAGCGACTGAAACTTTGAGCGAACGTACTATAATACATCTCCGTGATGCATGATACCAAGCGAGTCGTCATATATAATGATGCATCCATAAAATCCATTTTATAATTTTGTCTAACAAATGAATGAAACATGTAGTAGAGTGGTCCTTTGAAACGCAGATAATTGACCGAGAGCAAAAAGTTTTGACCCAAGTCAGCCTGCGCGGACTGCGCAGGCCGACAAGGGTCGATACTTTTTGCAGATGCTCTGATAGACGCAATTATCACAGAGTATGACTCGTATGCAAACGATATCGACGATAGATATCAGCATGCGAAGAACAGGCAGACCTGAGTCGAAACTGTATTTTTATAGGTAAAATTTAGTTACGTCAAGGGACCTTTCTATCTGCTGAAACGGTCGCTTTTTAAAACCACGCTCTGGCAAAAGGGGGCTTAATGGATCTCCGTGATACATGACACCAAGCAAGTCATCACATAAGTATGAACCCATAATAGCGACTTTTTTTTTTAAACAACCGACTCATTCATGTGGTACACTTGTCTTTGGACGTTCAAAAAAATGTCCAATAGCGAAAAGTTTCGGCCCAGGTCAGCCTGCGCGGACCGCGCAGGCTGACCTGGGTCGATACTTTTCACAGATGCATTAAGCTCCCTTTTCACAGAGCATGCGTAAAATAGTGCATTACGAGAGCACATGTAACCATCTATTTCCACAGCGCCAGTCATATGTTAAGAAAATCAAGAAAATAGCTGTTCCCGATCGGTAACGACTAAAGATACATCTACACTCGTTTTCAGTCAGTTTTCAGCTAGTTTTTTTTTAACCCATTTCATCCTTATTTTATGAAACTATAATCATTCTTGTATCACCATGCCAAATGTTGCCCCTGACGGCTGCAAAGTTACGCTGTTTATGATGGATAGAAAGGACATTTCTTGTTTCAATGGAGGCCTTCAAAGCAATCGCTATTGTCGTTTCCGGTTTTAAATGAACATAAATCCCTTGAGTTTTTCTATGGCTTAAACCATATATAGGCTGTAAAAATTGACCCAGCAGGGCGTGGTTAAACCTTGACATAAGTTGACCAGTTTATTTTTCATTTTAGCGGCCTCGAGCCTGTTAGGAATTGTTCGTCGTAAATCTTCATAAACACATGCATCATGACAGTACTTTATCGATCCTTTGCTTTATAGACACATGAAGCGTATACTCTTTTACCGTCTGAAAGACATTGTGAAACAAGAGGGCAATTGGCCCTATAGCGCTCACCTGAATAAAGTCATCTAGGATAGATAAAGCTGAAGAGATCCTGGTTGTGATGATGTAAAACACATGCGTTTCAGTGACCTACTGTTTGTCCAATATTTTCCAAATATTCTGACTATGGTTCATGAGTATCAGGCTGAAAATGTGGCCTCTAAGATTTGGCCCAGTGACCTACTTTTTAACGCTACATGATCCATTTTCGAAACTGTCTTAGATTTCATTAAATGATACATTCTGACCAAGTTTTAGCTGTATAAGACTGAAATCATGACCTCTATAGTGCACACCTTTTATAAGATTTGGTCCAGTGACCTACTCTTTGACCGGAAGTGACCCAATTTCAGACTTGTCAAAGATATCATCAAATAAAATTATCCCAACAAAATTTCAGGAGTATCAGGCTGAAAATATGGCCTCTAGAGTGCATACAAGATTTTTTCTAAGATTTGACCAGGTGACCTACCTTTTGATCGGATGTGACCCAATTTCAGATTTTGCCGAGATAACATCAAGACAAACATTCTGACCAAGTTTTATGAGTATCAAACTGAAAATGTAGCCTCTAGAGTGAACCAAAGGTTTTTCTAAGATTTACCCGACAGACCTACTTTTTACTATAAGTGACCAAATTTCAAAGATGTCCAATATATAAAGACAAACATTCTGACCATTTCATGAGTATCAGACTGAAAATGTGGCCACTATAGTGCACACAAGGTTTTCCAAGATCTGGCCCAGTGACCTACTTTTTGACCCTACATGACCAAATTTCGATCTTGTCCCAGATATCATCAAGACAACATTCTCACAAGGTTTCATGAATATCAGGCAGAAAATGTGGTCTCTAGAGTGCATGTTTTTGAAAGATTTGGCCCAGTGATCTACTTTATGACCGGAAGTGGCCCAATTTCGAATTTTCCGAGATATCATCAAGACAAACATTCTGACCGGGTTTCATGAGAATCAGACTGAAAATATGGCCTTTAAGATTGCACACAAGGTTTTTCTAAGATTTGACTTGGTGACCTACTTTTTCGCCCTACCTGACTCAATATCGAACTTTCCGATATATTATCAAGGCAAAGATTCTGAACAAATTCCACCGGGTTTTTTTTTACTGAAAATGTGGCTTAAAGAGTGCACATAAGGTAATTGTTGACGCCTGGACGACGGACACAGTACTATTACAAAAGCTTACGTCGAGCACTTTGTGCTCAGGTGAGCTAAAAATATGCTTCTTATACATGTTGTTCAATTCTCGCGTGCTTTATTTTTATATTGCATTTCATACGGCTACTCACGATGATATCCGAATGACCTAGTTTTACCCCAATCTAAAATGCAGTGAATTATAACACAGCTCCGCCCTGCAAGGTCAACTCTTACAGTCTTTGGTAATTTATTTATGATTACACCGCTGAGCCACCCTACACACGTTCAAGTTTTCAACGGCGTTTTTTTTTTTTTTCTCTGGCTGTAAGGATTTATCTTTAAAGCCCTGCTGAAGAGCTTTCCGAATACGGCCTCGATTGGTTGATTAATTGACAACAGTTTTACTATGCTTTCAACACTATTTCAGTCATATCACGGTGTCATTTTACCTAGGTATGTGCTGTATTTCAACGGTGCCTCGCTAGGACTCTTGCCCATTGGCACTGCCACGAAAAAGCCTAGCGTCCTGAATGAAGATCGAGTACCAACCATTCTTAAGGACATTCTTGGTCTAATGCTAGATGTAGGAAAGTAACACAGCTTCTGATTGGCTGAATCATTTTGCTCAACCAATCAGAAGTCGTGTTACTTTCAAATTTAGAAAATTCTTGAGAATACGTTCTTGAGAACGGTTGGTGAATACATACGGACCCTGGACCTTTCGATTATCAAACCAACCCATAATTTTCTGAGCCATGAAAGAGTCTAGAAAAAAGGCTATCCGTATCAACTAAGTCCCAGAATTCCCGATTGATTGATTGATTGACTGATTGATTGTTTGGTGTCTAACGTCCTTTTCAACATTATTTCAGTTATATCTCGGCGGCCCGTGCACCTATCCATGCTTTCCTGGAGTTTCTTTTACCAGGACTCCGCACAATTTTCTTTCCAAGCCACTGGCTGATTTCCCATATAACTATCGTCGAAGCAATGGTCAGCGGTGGGAGAGGAATGAATGTTGTCGCACTGACTACCATCAACCCTCGGAAGAGAATTGGCCAAACCAGGGATCGAACCCGCTACCCCCTGTTCTCAAGTCCTGCACACTACCGACTGAACTACCGAGGCTCGGCCCCAGAATTCCCGAGGTTCTTTACACTTCAACATATCCGCTGACTCTATACCAGACGACAAAATTTTAGCCGTGTCCAAATGGAAAGCATTTGCAAACGACAAATTAGATGTTACTCCAAACATTAAATATGTCTTTCATAGGGTAGAAAAGATTGTAAAAATAGGAGAAAATGCTGTTGTCCAGCATATTCTCCTTTTCCCATAATATTTTCAAAAGCCTTCTATCTCAAGGTCGTTTAAAGTCAGCACTGCGCGATAAAGGGTCACCTCTTTACCAGCCGACGAAATGTTTGGCAAGCCCGAATGAAAATTATATTGTAGACGACAAGGTGACTGTGGCTGCAATTATGGGACTGGTCTATGAAAGAGACGAAAACATTGTGGGAAAAGGAGTTTTGGGTGTCTATACACTGACACAAAGTCTGAATAATGTGACGTTTACAAGGCTCCTTTTCATATTTGGACGTTTGTTGTGCAGCGTATCGTCTCAAGTCCATAGTAAATAGAACAGGGTGACACAAAAAAATGCCACCCATAAAATCGTTAATAAAATTCACAATCCTTTCTGCAATCCAGCCATATTTGGTACAAATGAACTTAAGTCCATGACTGACATGTCCACTAAGTTTCAGCTATGAATGTCCAATATTTGTATTTGAAACGGAGGATTATTGAATACTGAAGCAATAGGTATGTTCAAATTCTAGCTTTGTTGTCAATCTGTGAAAATATTAGAGTTTAAACGTGCGCACAAAATCTATGCGGATATTTCTACCATTTTTTATGCGATTGTCTCTGCCCCCGGATGCGACCTGACAAAAACAAAAATCGCATTTGGGGACAGTTATCTGTAATGCACTGTCAAAACATTATTAGTTGTACGGTCATGTCGCCCAGAGCCGAGGTGGCGACGTGATTCGCCACAGCCATGAACAAGTTTCCAAGTCCCCTGCCACCTGAACGTACAACGAATTTATTATACTCTAACGAATTGAGTACGCTGACGAGATCGAATTTCCCTTCCGAGTGCCCAAATTTAACGAAAACTGACGTCACTGTGAACTGACGTCATTGAAACCTTGGTAAAATATGCAGTTTGGTGCATGAACTTGATAATGTCACTGCGATAGACATTCGACGTATTCTTGTCTAAAAAATGGATTTTTAAACATGGATTTAAACAGCTTCGAGGTAACTAAGCATTTTATTGATTTGTTGGCAAAAGTAAAACGACCAATAGTTGCTTCAAACGACTATTAGGTTATCCTTTTAATAACGGTACTGTGTATGATTTTTGACACTTCACAATTTGCTTACCTGATGAAGGGATGGTTCGTTTAACCCCGTGTATTTGTCTAAGAATGACAGAGAAAAAAAAAAAAAACGGTAACATAAGAGGGTTGTTCGATATGTAATGTGTATTGTACGATATCTCAAAAGCATTCGACTCAAATAGTGAAATGAACATTACATCCCTTCAAAGTATTCTCCGTGGTTTGAAATACATAATTTCAATCTCTGAATCCTTTTCTGAAATGCGTCACGGTACGCTGATTTAGGTAGACCTCTGAGGCACTGACTGATGGCGGAGCCAAGGGCTTGTCAGGACTTGTAACGACGACCAGGTAAGAACTTTTGAAGTTTTGGAAAAAGGAAAAAGTCGCATGGGGCTAGATCTGGAGAGTATGGTGGGTGTGGCAAGACGGTAACCTTCTCCGACTTCAAAAATTGCTTCACAAGCTCAGATGTACATGTATGTGATGGAGCATTATCATGAAGTAGACGAACATGTATGCCTAAATCCTGACACAGGGCGTCGTTTAAGATAATATTTCTTGACCTTTTTCAGTATAACATCTCGGTAATACCGACCTGTAACACTTTTGCCCTTCGGCACCGGAATTTGTACGGCTATACCATCACATGAGAAGAATATGCAATAAAGAACCTTCTTTGTGCTTGTGCTTCTTTTGGCAACTACAGGCCTTCTACAGTGTTTAGTTAGCCATATTTTGTTTCCAACTTTCCTTACTGGTTCGTCACCAGCAACAATGTTTGCAAATTGTCTTTGATAGAATTTGGGAAACATTTTGAGCAATTGCTTAGCAGTTGGTACTCGTACCCGTTTTTGGTCATCTGTCAATATGTGAGGTATCCATCTGGCAGAAATCTTTCGTACTTTCAAAATACGCTTCAAAATGAAATGCACCCGCGATAGCGATATGTCAACAGCGTTGGAAATATCACGAATCGTTTATCTGCCATCACTTTCAATTATTTCCCTGACTTTTGAGACATTTTCCTTGCCTGTTAAAGTCACAGGTCGGCCAAATTTTGCTGTATCTTTGACGGACTCTGTGCCAGTCAGAAATTTCTTTCTCCAACTACGAACTGTCTCATAAGATACCTTATCAGACGCATAAACTTCCCCCAATTCAGTAAAAATCTGCATTACCGAATGACCGAGTTTTGTGCGAACTTTTATATAAGCTCTAATTTCTTCAATATTCTTAATCCGTTTCCCAACCATTTTTACAACAGTGGTCAACGACTAGCTCTATTGAAATGACTATAAGTTTAAAACTATGTGGAGCTGAAGGCTCATGTTTATACCGTTGGAAAGGTATTGAATAGAGCTATTCAAGCGTATCATCATCCACGAAATCGTGCGAAGCGTTATCGCGCTGTGGTACAATACACATTACATATCGAACAGCCCTCGTATGTAACTGTATTAATTTATTTTAAAAAATAATCCATTCTCTCTGCTTTAATGACAACCATCGATGGGAAACTAATAACAATATGGTGCAGGCTACTCCGTATATTTGTCTTCTGGGCGGCTCGTGTCGATTGAGTCCGCCATTTTGGATGTTGTGTTCAAACTGTAATTATGTATATACAGGGCTTGCAATAGGGAAACTGCTTTTACGTGGATTTTGCCCGTGTACCTGAATATATGTTCAGAGCATATCATCCAATCAAATCGCGAGAAATTTCTTTGCATTATAATAAAGGTAAATCGAACCTGCGACAATTTGAAAACAAGAGGGCCATGATGGCCCTGTATCGCTCCACTGGCTAATAAGTAAAAACCCTACACGCAATACATGACAATACTTGGCCAATTGGTTTCGAACTAGAAGACAAACAGAAATTATGACCCCAGGGCAGAGCCATGTTTGACCACAGAGATATAATTACTTGAGTTGAGTCCTGGTAGAGGTCTACAAGATAAAGTCCCATACCATATAATACAGGTCAAAAGTGAGCGGTTATAAGAAAGATTTTCAAACTTTCCTTAATAGAAGGCCCTGTAAAATATGAGACCCCTGAGACAGGGCTACATTTGGTAGCCCCAGGTGTTATGCTTAGTAACAAGAAGATTTCTAAAGCTTTCACTATATAAGCCCGTGTAAAACTTGTGACCCCTGGAATGGGGGCCAAACTTGACCCAAAGGCTATAATTTGGGGCCCCTTGGTAGAAGCCCACCAGATAAAGCTATATGCAAAATTCTATAGCCATAGGCCTTATGGCTAAATACGAGAAGATTTTTGAAGATTTTACTATATAAGCCCATGTAAAACTTGTAACCCCGGGGCGAGGCAAATTTTTAGCCCAGGCCTATAATTTGGGTAGAGGCCTACTAGATGAAGCTACATGCAAAATTTGGTAGCCCTAGGCTTAATGGCTTGGCACAGGAAGGTTTCTAACATTTTCACTATGTAAGCCCATAAACACTTGTGACCCTCCCCCCCCCCCCCCGGGACCGGGTCAAATTTGACCCAAGGACTATAATTTGGGCACTCTTGGTAGAGGCCCACTAGATAAAGCTACATGCAAAATTTGGTAGCCCTAGGACTAATGGCTTAATACAGGAAGATTTCTAAAATTTTCACTATAAAAGCCAATATAAAACTTGTGACCCCCGGGGCAGGGCCAATTTTGATCCCAGGGCTATAATTTGAAGAAACTTGGAAGAGGTCTACTAGATAAAGCTACATGCCAAATTTGGTAGCCCTTGGCTTTTTGGTTTCAGACAAGAAGATTTTCAAAGATTTTCAATATTTTTCAGTTTTGTTGCCATGGCAACCAGAGTTTTTGAAGGAATCAAATTCTTTCAAGAAATTTTGAAGAGGACTAAGGCAGGATCATTTCTGTGAAGTTTCATCAAAACTGGATGGGTAGTTTCAGGGAAGGTGATGTTTGAAATAAAAGTTATCGCACGCACGCACGCACGCACGAACGGACGGACGCACGACGGACACCAGGCCATGACATAAGCCCACTGGCCTTTGGCAAGTGGAGCGAACAAGGCTCAAATCGCAATACTAGGCTAGAAGGGACATTATCCAAGAGAGCATAAAGTGTAACAACAATGCCAATTGCTTCTACTGTACTGTTCACCCTGAAATAAGGAAGGCGTAAAGAACAGGCTTTTTTAAATCTTTTCTCCGCAGTGTTTTTACCTTTTCCAGTATAATACTTAAGCTGCAATCATGTTGGTTATCAAAATGTTTCGAAGGCCTCTACAATGGACACGGTAAATGCGAGTAGTTTAAAAATCAGGTTTGACTCAAAGATGACGCAGTTGGTGGCAATCTTGTTACTATTTATAGCCATTCGTCACAAACCGGGCCTATATGTATTATAACTTGATCAACGGATCACCCAAGGTTCTGAATGCCACTCGTTCGCATTTAAGCATTTTACTATATTTAGGAACAGACGGCAGTTTTGAATAAACTCGAATTTTCGCGGCACCCTAGAATGATCCATTCTTCATGACAAATGCATAAATGGCATCTACTATCTAGAAATAATAGAGGTTTAATCTCGTACACAGAGAGATACAGAGTACACAGAGACAGTATACAGAGCTTTCTTGTAAAACTTATGTACATCTTGGTCATTGAGGGTATGCCTTATATTGGAACTCTGTCATTTAGTGAAAGACGGTGACCAAACCTAATACTATCATTACAAGACAGATCTGTAAAATTTTTGGGTTAAATCTCGATTGTTTTTAAAAGCAGATGACTTTTCACTCTAAAGCAGTGCCTACACTACTTAAATGAGTCCATTTCATTTACAGAGGGTTTGGCAGATGTGATTAAATTGGTTATATAGGAATCGACAAGGTCTGGCCGTGATGTTCCTAGGGTGGTCGTTGATAATTTGTTTCAGCAGGGATCGTTAAAAGCTAGATTCCACGTACATGGTTGTCTAATTGGTCTTAGGAATTTTGTTAGATCTAAAAAGCTACGCTCATGGTTGCCTTATTTTGACAGGTCAGGATTCCATCAAGGAATCTGATAGAGGTCTACCACTGGTTCATTCATACCAAATACAATTAATTCTGATGAACAGTTCTTGAAGAATTTCGAAGTTTGGCATATGTAGAGTCATGGAATCCCCGATGTGACCTACTTTCAAAATAAAAAAAAAAATGACGGAACAATGTTTGAACGTGAAGATTGCAAAAGATGGTGTTTTGACATGGAGGTCTTCGTAAGATATACGTGTGTATTGCAAGCTGGTAATTTACACGTTAATAATTGAAATGATACTTTGTGGCTTTTGAATGCATTAATGCGATCATTGTCTCCACCATCTTTAATTTTTCCTCTCACTTGATATTTTTCAGGGGTGCGCCATTTGCTTGGTTTTACTTGATTTAGCGTATTGCTCGGGTGAAGTTGGAGTACTCTAAGAAAATCAGATAAAGTCCACCCAAGGTCTCTGGTCTTTGGCTCTTGGAACTAAAAACATTTAAGCTATGTTCTGTGAAAAGGGGGCTGAATGCATCTCCATGATGCATTATCCCAAGCAAGTCATCACATATTTATGTATCCATAAAACCCATTTTGTCTAACAACCAGCTGGATCTGGAGGCAGGGAATTAAAAAAAGAAAACAGTGAAAATTTTTCACCCATGTCAGCCAGCGTGGACTGCACAGGCTGACATGGGTCGATACGTTTAGCCGATGCGTTAAGCCCCCTTTTCACAGAGTATGGCTCATTTGTTTGGTCAGGGTAAAAAAAAAAAGACAGACAACTTCTACATTTTGCTACAAAATAACAGCCAGAATATGTTAACTTTAATTTGATAATCAAGATGCTTTCACTGAGTATTTCACTGGCATAAAAATTGCATTGATATGTGAAACATTTGTATATGAGCTACGCTCTTGGCAAATGGGGGGGGGGGGTGTTACATACATCTCTGTGACACATCAAACCAAGCAAGTCATCATATGATAAATGATTCATATGATTCATACAATCCTCTTTTTTAAACAACCAACTGAATTATGTGGTCCAGTGGTCCAGTGACAAGGAAATTGACAAAAGAGCAAAAATGTTTTGACCTAGGTCAGCCTGCACAGACTGCGCAGGCTGACATGGGTCGTTACCTTCTGTAGATGCATTAAATCTGCTTTTCACAGAGTATGGCTCATAAAATTGAACAGTCTTGGGTATATAAATACTTTTAAATGGTATGATTTAAATACCTTTTGTAGATGCATTAAATCTGCTTTTCACAGAGTATGGCTCATAAAATTGAACAGTCTTGGGTAAATAAATACTTTTAAATGGTATGATTTAAATTCAAATGCATTTTAACTCCGGCCCAGTTTACATTTGGCCCCTACTGTGGCTTTTAAATGCATTATTTTTGAAGACAAATGATGGAATTTGTTTTAGAAAGGTTTAAAAGCACTGTGTGTAAAGGCAACAATGCTGATTATCAGCTTTTTCTTCTTTTCTTGCAAAGTTTTCTGTAGCCTTGTCACATAGGGTAACTAAAACTGGACTGTTTGGTAAAGGGTTGATTATCAACTTGTAAATGAAGTAAACGATATTATAAAAATAACTAGAACTTGTTTTTCTACAAAAAAACAGATGTCTCCTCCCCTTTTTGGTGTAAGAAGGATTGATATGTCACCAAGGCAATTTCTAACTGAAATAATGGTCATTTTTCTCTAACAGTTTTCGAGTTATAGAGCGGACACGAAATTATATGTAAAATGAGTAAGGAAAATAATCAAAGGGAAATAACTTGAAAAATATACGAGCCAGAGTTATGGTTCTTGTGCATGACACTTCGTCTCATGGTGCTTTACACATGTGTGAAGTTTTATCAAAATATCTTACAAGGTTTTCGAGTTATACAGTGGATACGATTTGTGAAGGGAAATAATCAAAGGGAAATAACTCGAAAAATATACAAGCCAGAGTTATGGTTCCTGTGCATGACACTTCGTCTCATAATGCTTTACTAATGTGTGAAATTTAATCAAAATATCTTAAAAGGTTTTCGAGTTATAGAGCAGACACGATTTGTGAAGTAAAAAAATCAAAGGGAAATAACTCGAAAAATATACAAGCCAGAGTTATGGTTCTTGTGTACGACACTTCATCCCATGGTGCTTTACAAATGTTTGAAGGTTTATCAAAATATCTTAAAAGGTTTTCGATTTAGAGAGTGGACACGATTTGTGAAGGAAAATAAAGGGAAATAACTCGAAACATATACAAGCCAGAGTTATGGTTCTTGTGCATGACACTTCTTCTCATGTTGCTTTACAAATGTGTGAAGTTTTATCAAAATATCTTAAAAGGTTTTCGATTTATAGAGCGGACACGATTTGTGACAGACGGACGCACGGGGAAAAACAGCATGTCTCCCAACCCTGACGGGGGGGGGGGGGAAAGACGACATAATAAGTAAAACAGAATATTCTTAAAGATGATAATAATAAAAGACCAAGAAAAATAAAAAAAATAAACATTGCTATAAAAAACAGAAACAAAAAATAAAATCATTAACCCTTTCCGAAACGACAAATTTTAGACTCTTCCAAACTGAAAGCATCCGCAGACGACAAATCTGAAAGTGATAAAGGTACAAATAACTAGAGGCGCTTGAGCGCCTGTATCGCTCCACAGGCCTGATATTTCTATAATGGCGAAAGGAAGTTTTTAACAATTATCATTCAATCCTGCATTTTAGCTCACTGAAGAAACAATTTGGTAGACAACCACCATAGGAACTTACCTGCAAAACAACAATGAAATCCAATGAATAGTTTTAGAGAAGAAATTTTTCAAAGATTTTACTTTATACCATAAAAGGAAAATGAGTCTCCCATAAAAGCCATGTTTTTTGACAGATCTTTTTTTTTTTTAAGGAATTCTGTAAACCTGTATCTAAGGAACATTCCTGCAAAATAATAATGCTATCCAAATAGCGGTTTGGGAAGAGAAGATTTTTAAAGGTTTTTTACTTTGGTTGCCATGGCAACCAGAATTCTTCATGGAACACAATTATTTGAAGGAATTTGAAAGAGGACCACCAAAGGAACATTCCTGTGAAATTTGGTAAAAATCCAGTCAATAGTTTCTGAGGAGAAGTTTTTTAAAGAAAAAGTTTACGGACGCACGCACAGACGAACGGACGAACGAACGGACGGACGGACGCACGACGGACACAACGCCATGACAATAGCTCGCTGGCCTTCGGCCAGTGGAGCTAAAAATGAAAATTGAGCTTCTTTGAAAGGGAAGAAAACAATGTGGGAATAGTAGAAAATGCTGGTTGCCAGCATTTTCTACTTTTCCCACAATGTTTTTAAAAGGCCTTTACCCCAGGGTCGTTATAACAAGGATTGTTTGGTATAGGGTTAACTTTTGATTGTGATGCAATTGTATACAATGCACATACATTTAAATAATAAAATCTCCACTAAATGAAATTTAGCATTACTGGCCAACCAAAACCTCACTAACATAGAACTTGTTGCTACAGAAATCTGTAACAACAAGATTACAGATCTTTTTCCTTCGACAGGTCTCACAAAAACTATCGCACTAATGTTGTTTTTTTAAAATGACATCTGCATTTTTGCACAGAACGTCAAATGGAGCCATACATTACGTTGACATAATTTCAGGAGATTTGAATCAGACAATTTTGAAATATGATAGTTTTAATGACAGTTTAACAGCCTGACATTTTACAGTGTGCTCCAGTGTAGAAAACCTTGTGCTCTTTCCGGACAAATTTGAAGTCATCCAATTTGAAAGCATTTGCAGATAACAAATGAGATGCTGCTGGAATTATGCTCTTCAGCTGTGAAAGAGTAGAAAACATTGTGGGAAAAGGAGAAAATGATGGTTACTTACATTCACTCCTTTTTCCACAATGTTTTCAAGAGCTTAGTAAGGGTCGTTAAAACTTGGGATTGTGTTGTAAAGAGTTACAGGCTATCTTATAGAGGCCTACATACTTGAATAACGATATTGGTATTGGTAATCAAGACATGAGACATCAAGACATGAGGTTAACCCTTAAAAGCGCCAAATAAACTAACAGACTTTTTAAAAGTCTAGAAATAAGACAAAAATAACTGCAATATTATGCTTGCTTTTGTCTATAGTGTTTCTGGAAAGCAGACAAAAGAGATCAAAGATCAGACTGCATGGTTTTTGCAGTCTGATCTTCATCCGCACTGTCTTCAAAGGCAGCAATAGTAATGAAAGGCGCTTTCACCCTTTACAACACAATCCAACCTTAAACGTCCATGACAAAAGGGAATTTTGAAAACATTGTGGGAAAAGGAAAAAGCGCTGGTAACCAACATTTTTTCCTTTTCCCACAATGTTTTCTACCCTATCAAAGACAATTTCCACAATTTTAGCCACATCTAAATTGGTGTTTGCATATGCTATGGGTTTGGATGAGTCTAAAATTTTATTGTGTGGTAAAGGGTTAAGGGTTAGGTTTATCAAACTACCCCATTACATATAAAACTCAGCAAAGTTACTATTGCACAAAAAGTCAAAGAAGAGATATGCCAGAATATACAATTCGAGCCCCCAGTCGGGTCACTGGTGACAATTGTTGATGTGCTTAATCTGCGTAATTGTAGATCTAAACGTGTGACTCTTCTGTCTACAACTGAAAAATTCTGCAATTCTCTCTGATATCCATCAGCTGTGATCTGAAGATAAAATGAGAGCCCTGCATGTTGGTGCCAACACTCCGCTGCAAGTGCTAGAATTTCAGTGAAAACTCTTGAGTTGGAAAAAGGGGCATAACTGTGTCCAAAAATACTTTGATAGTTACCTGCTTTTATTGTATGAGTATCCCCTTTTGATAGTTAACCACTTGTCCAAGTTAGGGGTAAATAGCTTCAGTTATAACCGAGGTATTATAAAATGTCAAAGGTTTCGCACCACAAAGATGCAGACACAGAACACAACAGGGCTTTGTCAATAACTCAATGTTTTCTTCGAAACTGCCGAGCTAAAAAAGGAGATGAAGACTTTTTTGTACGCAAGCAAAGGTGAAAAGGGAGGTATGTTTAAAAATTCTCATCTCTACAGATAATTCTATGAGGAATGACCTCCCCTTACAATATGAGTCTTTTTCAACATATCAAATCATATCCTTACAGTAGCAACAAGCAACTGTCGGAGGTGATGCCAAACTGAACTCTCATGTTGGCCGCCTTTGAACAGACCAACGGTGTGTTCCAAAGACACTTTTTATCACCTGTGGTATATGTGGTACCTCTCACATACATCCCTTTTCTGAACTAGTTTTCTACCTAGGTGGGCTGCACTATGTGTTTGGATCAGGTGTCCATTTGGATACATTTTGTCCACTAGTAAAACAGAATCAGCAGGAAAAGGTAGGTCTTACGCACCTATTTAATGCAAAAGCCTATAAGTTTGGGTGTCATTCTAATGGCCAAGAAAAACAGACCCAATATACATGTATCTTATCAGCCGGCTTGGTCGCTCAGTGCTTAGCATATCTGACTGGTGATTGCGGGTTCGATACTCGGTTAAGGCAAGGTTTCTTTCTTGTGATTTTTTTGCCTCTCACATCTGTTGCACATGAGAAACATAGTCAGTGACTTTGAAAGAAAGTTGTGTCAGTTCTGGTGTGAGAAAGCCAGGAAACACATGCCTAGGTGCACTGACGGCCATGATATGACCTAAGCTGTTAAAACAGCGTTAAACTCCAAAACAAACAAACAAACAGTACACCTGAGCGTTCCTTCACTATCAGCAATAATTTTTGTATGAAAGCACACAAGACTTATGCATCAACTTGGCACACAATACCTACCTTTTGTGTAAACTGATCTTGATGTACACTGCAACACTGGCAGTGAAAGACTTAAAAAAAACTTTTAATACCATATATATAGTTTGCAAATTACCTCAAGTATGTATTCTCCGGGCAATAATAAACGAAAATACTCTCCATTCTTCAGAGACTTAAATGGCACAAGTTGCCTCCCTTGAATTGTCAGCTTCACACCTTGGACTGGTTTTCTATTTTCGTCTTTTATTATACCTTTTATACCTGTACAGAAATGATGCAAAAACAATTTATCTATACTTTTGTCCAACATTGCTCCTGGAGTACCAAACATGATTATAGTTGCATTAGCTGGCAGGAAAGTTCAAGATCGGACAGCACAAGATGCTGTTAACCAGCACCTCTTTCTTTTTCCAAGACATTTTCAAAAATGTACCAAATGCACTCCATCATTATGATCACTTTCTGTTTTTGTATGCAAAATATTTTCAATTTTTGTCAGTCTAAAATTTTGTCATTTGGTGTGTTTGGTATAATGACAATAAGTGTGTACTGTCACATTAAATGCTGGTAATCAGCAATTTCTCTCTTTCCCACAGAGCTTTTTACTCCATTAAAGACAATGCCCATGATTTGATCCAATATTTCCCGAGCCCTGGTAGGGTAGTTGACTTTTACAGGACTTGAGAGTGCGTTTGAATTCCAAGCTTGGTGAATTTCTTTGCCAGGATTGTTGAAAGTCAGTGCAACAAGATTTATTCCTCTCTCACCACTAAATTTTTTGGATTATGGTTAACTCTTTACCAAATGACAAAATTATAGACTGGCCCAAATTTAAAGCATTTGCAGACAAAAAAATAAATGTGACTGAAAAATCAAAATTTGTGTTAGGAAGGGTAGAAAACACTGTGGGAAAAGGAGAAAATGCTGGTTACCAGCATTTTCTCCTTTTCCCACAATGGTTTCAAAAGTCTTCTTTTTCAGGGTCGTTAAAAGTCAGGATTGTGTGGTAAAGGGTTAAAGTGGGAAAGCAGCAAGTGGGTCGAGAAGAAAATACACCAATCAATCAATCAAACAATAACTGATCCAATGTGTAATTTGTTGTCTTCAAATGCTTTCAATTTAGACAAGTCTGAAATTGAGTCGTTTGGCAAAGAGTTAAACAAAATGCTCTCAATAAGGGCCCATTTCAGGAATTTTTGTAATTCCATATTCAAATTTTAGGAATTTTTTTTAAAAAATCAGGATTTTTTTTTTCGATCAATGTGGTCATAGGCTTAGATTTATTTTGATTGTGTCGCGGAATGACCAACCCTTATTTCGAACCCTATGTTGTGATTACTCTAAAGTTTTATCCAGAAAGACATGTCCTTAGAATAACCATATAATAGGGTTAGAAATGCATATATATCTATTACAACACTGATTATGATAAGTGATTGGCTGACAATGATGGACCATGGTAAGTTAAATTAAGAATAAATAAGCAAATCACTGTTTCATAACTGTTATAATGACGTTTTGCAAAACAGCCTGTTTCTTTCGTCACTTGGTTCAAACCACGTGAACATGCTTAACCATCTATCTTGTTTTTTGATGTGCATTATTTTATTTCAGTCTCTTAGTGGATTTTGGAAGACATGTATTTCAGACAGACTTGCTTTCCTTCGTAAAGAGGGTCACATCGCACAATGATTCTTTCAAGAAATCTGCCTAAGTATGCTGCATAATTCCCAAAAGAAACTATAATCTGCCAATTTTTAAAGAGTTGGACAAATAATTGATATTAGATCTACTTGAATATTTCAATTTCTTTCATGTTGCATGTTTGCAAACAAACAACATTCCCAGATCTTCGATTGCATGCCTTATTAATTGCAATTATCTGTTAATTTCTACCACTGCAGTCAAATTAAAGATGGCCGATTACTTAGTGATCATAATTGATGGACCAATTAAACACTTACCATAATCCGGTCATAATTGGATAAACAATCGCATATGTGTAATTGTCATCTGTACACCATAATCCGGATCACCAAAATGCTTTAACATGATTATAGAGACTCTTTGTAAAGCGCCTTCCTTATATTGAACAGACGATAGCGAAGTTTTCCACATGCATCAAACGCTTTGTGCATTGTTTTTTGAAAAAAAACGTCTGGGTCAAAATTCTCGTTTTTGTCATATTCTGGACGTTAGAAAAACGTCCGACTTTCAAAATGCCAACATTTTTTCTAAAAATTTGGACGTAATACACGTCGACGTCTGCTTATTGAGAGCACTGAATGATACAAGATTTTTTTCTTTTGATTACCTCTATGAACCTCCAGAATGTAGTTGAGCAAGGCATCTTTGTTGTCCAGCCAGAAGTGCTGTAGGTATGTTTCATTGGGATATTTACAACAGGATACTTCCAGTGTGGTCTCAAACACTCCTGCTTCCAAGTAATTGTAATCTTGCATACCACCTAAAGAAAACAATTAACTTAAATTTATGGGCTTTAACAATCAAACGACAAAGGACTTTTTGAAAAGATCACAGTTCTGATAAAAGTCAAAGTGACCTGAGATACGTTTTGTCATCTGTCAGACATCCAGTTTTGTTATTTGATTATCGATGGCTAATTTTCTCAAAGGCTAACATCAATCTAAACTCTTTCGAATACAAAAAAATTAGGGCCATCCAATTTCAAAGCATTTGCAGACAACAAATTAAGAGTGGCCTGTATGATGGATTATCTGTGAAAAGGTAAAAAACAATGTGGTAAAAGGAAACTATTTTGTATTACCTGGTGCAGTGTACCAATCGGCCCCATTTGTGATCCCATCTTTAAATAGATCCCCACATTCCAGCCCCTCATCGACTGCCATGGTGGAATGAGATCTTGAGTAGGTGAGGGCCAAAAATTTAAACATGTCATCGTCAGGGCAAAGGGACGAGCCCCCACTGTCTCTTATTGTGGCTGAAGTGATAGAAACAACTGAACATTTTATCAAACAGTTCAAATCTGTACATCTTAAACACACAAATGCTCAACTTTCTTTAACTTGAAACCTTGAAAGGGCAGACAATATTATAGGAAAAGGAGAAAATGGTAGAAATCGGCATTTGAAAAAGAAAAAGAAAAAAGAGGGCCATGATGGCCCTGTATTGCTTCGCTGCCTTTCCAATCAATGTATCAGGCACTTAACCCTTCTCACACAATGCCGACATGTGACAACCCTGACAGAGACAGCTTTTGGAAAACATTGTGCGAAAAAGGAGAAAATACTGAAAAAAAAGGCACATCCGTTTCAAACGCAAAGATTATGTCAGTGAATACAAGCAGGTCCAATCAAGTGTCATTCATACCAAATACCAATGAACTCTAACCAAGAGTGCTATGACAAGAAGATTTCCAACACTTAGAAGCAGACGACATTTTTTCACTGGCATAAATTGAAAAGTTCTGTAACAAACAACTGAATGATAAAAATCTTACTTTATAATAGCTCAGTGGTACATATATCTGACTAGTGACCTGGTAGTTGTGCGTTCGATACCCAATGGCACATATGAGAAAAGTAGTCAGTTACTTGGAAAGAAAATTATGTCAGTACTGGTGTGAGAAAGCCAAGTAACATATGTGTAGGTGTACTGCTCGTTGTGATATGACTTAAGCTGTTCAAACACCATGAAAAACTCCATTACGAAACAAAGGTATTTAACTAATCTAAGACTTAACTATTTACATCAAAATAAACCACTCTCACTGAAAACTGACTATTTCTTTCCAACCTTGAATACCCAATGCCAATCATGTTTTAGTGCAGTTTGGTAATCAAGGGAGACAAGTATCAACAAACTTTTTTATCTATTATAACAGGAGCTATTTCCCTTGATAAGTAAAGAGAACCTTACACCATACTGACTTCATGTACTACAAGATAAAAAAACTTAAAAGTTTTCACCATTTCAACATCTGTAAAACCTATTACCCTCAGAGCTATAGCTTTAATACCCTTGCTACAGGTCCACTAAATGAACCCAAGAGAAAAATTTAGCAAACCTAGACCTGGTCTGGAACCAGCTGATTCTTTTCGTTTTCAGTAACTGTTTATAAGCCCATGTAAAACTTATGACCAACAGGATGGGGCCAATTTTGACCCCAGGGCTGTCAATGGGAGATTGTTAATAGAGGCTCATGCCAAACTTGATCAAAGAGATTTAATGCATCACATACATTTATTAACTCATTATCAAAAGACAAGTTTTTTTTCCGACCAAATTGAAAGCTTGATTGATTGATTGATTGTATGGCGTTTAACGCCGTTTTCAACATTACTTCAGTTATATCGCTGCAGCCAGTGCACCTATCCATGCTTTCCTGGAGTTTCTTTTACCAGTACTTCGCATAATTTTCTTTCCAAGCCACTGACTGCTTTCCCACATGATTATCGTCGAAACAATGGTCAGCGGTGGGAGAGGAATGAATCCTGTCGCAGTGACTATCATCAATGCTCGGAAAGAAATTGGCCGAGCCAGGGGTCATAGCCAGGGATCGAACCCTGGACCCCGTGTTCTCAAGTCCTGCACGCTACTGACTGAGCTACTGGGGCTCCGCAAATTGAAAGCATTTGCAGATGATAAAATTAACATAGCTCAAGTGACATTTTCCATCTTAAGTAGGGTAGAAAAAAATTGTGGGAAAAGGAGAAAATGCTGGTTACCAGCATTTTCTCTTTTTCCCATCATGTTTAAAAAGCCTTCTTCTTCTGGGTTGTTAAAACTCAGGATTGTGTGGAAAGGTTAACCCTTTACCACACAATCCCGAGTTTTAACGACCTTGTAGGAGAAGGCTTTTGAAAACATTGTGGGAAAAGAAGAAAATGCTGGCAACCAGCATTTTCTCCTTTTTCCACAATGTTTTCTTCCCCATCGAAAACAAAAATCATCCTTTCAGTTACGTTTAATTTGTCGTCTGCAAATCCTTTGAATTTGGACCAGTCTAAATTTTTGTCGTTTGGTAAAGAGTTAACCCCCCTCCCTCTTTTGCCAGAGTTAGGCTCAGATAAAAGAACCAAGTCTTACAGTCCAAATACTGATCAAATGGGTAGTTGGCCACCATTGCTCCACCATGCAGATTTGCGGACAGCACAAAACTGTATCTCTGTAACCAATCGATAACTGCTTGTGTCTCTGGTTGAATCGGTTTCTGATTGCGATTGTGGATTGGATCAGGAAAGTTACGATTTAAATCCATGTAATGATGATTGTACCTATAAAGAGAAGGATAAGGACAAATACCCTTTTTTATCCCTGAATACCACATCCCATTTTCACCAACCATTATGAGTAGCATTCTTCATCTCATTCATTATACAGAAAATAACATAACACTATGTCTGACTTGTTCAACCATTCAGTCTGGCCAAACAGTATTTCCTCCTTACTCAGTTCATCAGTTTTCAAAGTTCATCTTCCTGTTAACCCTTTACCAAACAATCCCTGATTTTTACGACCCTGAGAAAGAAGCCTTTTGAAAACATTGTAGGAAAAGGAGAAAATGCTGGTAACCAGCATTTTCTCCGTTTCCCACAATGTTTTCTACCCTGCTGGAAACAAATTTCAATTTTTGAGTTACGTTTCTTTTGTCGTCTGCAAGTGCTTTCAATTTGGACCAGTCCAAAATCTTGTTGTTTGGTAAAGAGTTAAGTACCAAACATCAAGTTTTTGGACTAGTCCATATTAAAAGCATTTGCAGAAGACAAATTAGATGTGGCTCAAATGATCGAATTCGCATCTGAATGAGTAGAAAACATTGTTGGAAAAGGAGAAAATGCTGGTTACAAGTAATTTCTCCATTTCCCACAAAGTTTTTTCAAAAGTTTTATTCTATATTTATCAGAGCCGTTAAAACTCTAAAATGTGTGGCAAAGGGTTAACCATTTGGCTTGGTTGAAACATTCAGTTTCACAGCATTTTCTCCTTTTCCCACTATGTTTTCAAAGGCCATCTCCCTATAAACCCTTGTACTGCTAAGTATACAAAAAGGTGTCCAGCCCTAATAGCACAAGTAATAGAGCATAAGAACTTGTAAACATCAAGTCTTGGGCCACTTGAGAGTGGGGATATGAGCCATGGCTGGTCACCTAAAATTACTAATTGTCTTTTGGATAAGACGTTAAACCAAGGTCCCATGTGACGGTGCTCTGCTATACATTGAGCACGTTTAAGACCGGGTATACTTAGGATGGGTTTCGTCCAGTATCTTGCACTATTCTCAGTAACATAAATAACAGCCTTCAGGGGGCATTGCCCATATAGGAAACCAGCAGCAATGATAAATAAATGGAAAATCAATCAATACAAGATGGGCATTCTCAATCAGTACTGGAGAAGCAGATATTGCAATTCTAAAGCTGTTTTGTCCAAATATATGGCAAAGAAGCAGACACTGTAGATCCAAGATCAGACAGTATGTTCTGTGCAGTCTAATCTTGATCTACACAGTCCACATAAAGCAATTAAATATGGTTTAAAAGCTGCAGGGGTTGAATTAAAACTTGATTTTTTGGTAATGGGTTAACTCTTCACTAAACTATTTTGTACATGACCAAATCCAGAGCTTTAGTAAACAACATATCAAATGTGGTTCAAGTTATGGATATTTCTCTCAATGAGTAAAAACACTGAGGGAAAAGGAGAAAATGCTGGTTACAAGCATTTTCTCCTTTTCCCACAAAGTTTAAAAAAAAAAAGCCTATTTTCCTAAAGGACGTTTAAATTCAGGATTTTGTAGTAAATGGCTAATGGTCTAAATGTAAAGTCTCTTGCTTGATATCCAACTGAGGTCCATGTTCAACAACCATCCTTACAGCTGGAGAGAAAAAACGCTGTTAAAACTTGAAAGTGTGTATAATAGCTCAGCTGTGTAAACATATATAAATTATTAACATACATGGTGTAAGGGATAGAAAAACACAAGGAATTTGTCCTCATTTAACACCTGAAACAACAACAGTGATTGCTTTAAAGGCCTCCAAAACATGAAATACATTTTCTATCCCTTGTAATGTGTGCAATTTTGCAGCCATCAGGGACAACATTTGGCATGAAGAAACAAAAATGATTATAATTTTGAAAACTGCCTGAAAACAAGTAGAGGTATGTCTTAAATGGTTTAGCCAATCAGGAGTTGTGTTACTTTTAAATTTAGAAAATCCTTGAGAATAAGACTAAGACCATTTTTAACAAGAGGGCCAAGATGGCCCTGGATCGCTCACCTGAATTTTTGAGAGGACCATAACCAACTTTTTTTAAAGTATTGAAATTTTGGAAACAAAATCAGTATTTTGCCAAGCAATTATAAAAAGGTCACCTGTAAAAATCATTTCAAAATCTGTCACCACCCCTACAATCATCACCACAGCCATGTTTTTGACGAATCAGAATTCTGCAAATAAATTTTAGGATAGGTCACCCAAAGACCTTATCTTGAACAAGAGCACATGCCCGATAGTGGCTAAAAATATTAAGTTGAACAAGAGCACCTCATGAGAGTGCCAATGATTGGTTGTTGGAACCTTGCTGGATAGTAAAATAAAATTCCAAGTCGCAAAAGGGGCATAATTTGGACAAAACAATTTTGGAGTTAACTGCCCTTGATGTATGGGTTGCTTTTTACTAGTGAACAATTATTCCGAGTTTTAAGTACATGTGTTGAGTGGAAGCTGAGATATAACAAAATGTCAAAGTTTTTGCACAACAACAACAACGCAGATGACGCCAACAGGGCTATGTCAATACCTCGATGTTTTCTTTGAAAACAACTAAGCTAAATAAGGGGTATAACATAAGGATCATTTCTGTGAAATAACTTCAAAATCTGAATAGTGGTTTCAGAGAAGACAAAATTTTTAAGAATTTCTTTATGTTCTCAGAAAGCAAATAGCTTCCACCCACCACAGCCATGTTTCTTGTCAGATCAAAATTTTGCGAATAAATTTTCAAAAGGGGCACCTAAGGAACATTTCTGTGAAATTATTTCAAAATCTGATAAGTGGTTTAGGAGAGGAAGAATTTCAAAGAATTTCTTTAAGTCCATACAGTGCCCATCCCCACCCAGGCCATGTTTTTCGACGGATCAAAATTACACAAACAAACTTTAAAAAGGGTTACCCAAGGAACATATCCGTGAAATTATTTCAAAATCTGACCAGTGGTTTCAGAGGAGAAGATTATCAAAGAATTTCTTTGAAAATTCCATTTGGTTGCCATGGCAACCAGAGTTTTTGATGAATCAAATTCTGTGAACAATTTTCAAAGGGGACGTCCCATGGAACATTCCAGCCAAGTTTGGTCCAAATCGGCCAAGCGGTTTAGGAGGAGAAGATGTTTAAAGAATTGTTGACACCAATGGACGCCAAGAGACCCCCCCCCCCCTACAATGGCCATGTTTTTTAACGGATCAGAATTTCGTAAACAATTTTTAAAAACGGGTCACCCAAGGAACATATCCGTGAAATTATTTCAAAATCTGACCAGCGGTTTCAGAGAAGATTTTCAAAGCATTTCTTTGAAAATTCCATTTGGTTGCCATGGAAGCAAGAGTTTTCGATGAAATCAAATTCTGTGAACAAGAATTGTTGACACCGCTGGACGCCAACACCCCACCCCCCCTCCATCACGGCCATGTTTTTCGACAGATCAAAATTTCACGAACAGTTTTTGAAAAGGGTCACCCAAGGAACATATCTGTGAAATTATTTCAAAGTCTGACCAGCGGTTTCAGAGGAGAAGATTTTTCTAGAATTGTTGACACCGCTGGATGCCAAGAGCCCCCCCCTCCACCACGGTCATGTTTTCCAAAGGATCAGAATTTCGTGACCAATTTTTGAAAAGGGTCACCCAAGGAACATATCTGTGAAATTATTTCAAAATCTGACCAGCGGTTTCAGAGGAGAAGATTATCAAAGAATTTCTTGGAAAATTCCATTTGGTTGCCATGGCAACCAGAGTTTTCGATGAAATCAAATTCCGTGAACAAATTTCAAAGAGGACCTCCCAAGGAACATTCCAGCCAAGTTTGATCCAAATGGGCCAAGCGATGTAGGAGGAGAAGATGTTTAAAGAATTGTTGACACCGCTGGACGCCAAGAGCCCCCCCCCCTCCATCACAGCCATGTTTTTCGACGGATCAAAATTTCGCGAACAATTTTAGAAAAGGGTCACCCAAGGAACATATCTGTGAAATTAATTCAAAATCTGACCACCACTTTCAGAGGAGAAGATTTTTATAAAATCGTTGACACCGATGGATGCTAAGAGCCCCCCACTTCTACCACGGCCATGTTTTTCGACGAATCAAAATTTCGTGAACAATTTTGAAAAAAAGGGTCACCCAAGGAACATATCTGTGAAATTATTTCAAAATCTGACCAGCGCTTTCAGAGGAGAAGATTTTTAAAGAATTTCTTGGTAAATTCCATTTCGTTGCCATGGCAACCAGAGTTTTTGATGAAATCAAATTCTGGGAACAAATTTTAAAGAGAACCTCCCAAGGAACATTCCAGCCAAGTTTGGTCCAAATCGGCCAAGCAGTGTAGGAGGAGAAGATCTCTAAAGAATTGTTGACACCGCTGGACGCCAAGAACTCCCCCCCTTCCACCACAGCCATGTTTTTGGACGGATCAGAATTTCACGAACAATTTTTGAAAAGGGTCACCCAAGGAACATATCTGTGAAATTATTTAAAAATCTGACCAGTGGTTTCAGAGGAGAAGATTTTTAAAGAATTTCTTGGTAAATTCCATTTCGTTGCCATGGCAACCAGAGTTTTTGATGAAATCAAATTCTGTGAACAATTTTTAAAGAGGACCTCCCAAAGGAATATTCCAGCCAAGTTTGGTCCAAATGGGCCAAGCGATGTAGGAGGAGAAGATGTTTAAAGAATTGTTGACACCGCTGGACGCCGAGAGCCCTGCCCCCCTCCATCATGGCCATGTTTTTCAACGGATCAAAATTTCGCGAGCAGTTTTTGAAAAGGGTCACCCAAGGAACATATCTGTGAAATTATTTCAAAATCTGACCAGCGGTTTCAGAGGAGAAGATTTTTAAAGAATTTCTTGGTAAATTCCATTTCGTTGCCATGGCAACCAGAGTTTTCGATGAATTGAAATTCTCTGAACAAATTTCAAAGAGGACCTCCCAAGGAACATTCCAGCCAAGTTTGGTCCAAATCGGCCAAGCGGTGTAGGAGGAGAAGATGTTTAAAGAATTGTTGACACCGCTGGACGCCAAGAGTCCCCCCCCTCCATCACAGTCATGTTTTTTGACGGATCAAAATTTCGCGAACATTATTTGAAAAGGGTCACTCAAGGAACATATCTGTGAAATTATTTCAAAATCTGACCACCACTTTCAGAGAAGATTTTTATAGAATTGTTGACACCGATGGACGCCAAGAGCCCGCCCCTTCTACCACAGCCATGTTTTTCGACGAACCAAAATTTCGTCAACAATTTTTAAAAAAGGGTCACCCAAGGAACATATCTGTGAAATTATTTCAAAATCTGACCAGCGCTTTCAGAGGAGAAGATTTTTAAAGAATTTCTTGGTAAATTCCATTTGGTTGCCATGGCAACCAGAGTTTTTGATGAAATCAAATTCTGTGAACAAATTTCAAAGAGAACCTCCCAAGGAACATTTCAGCCAAGTTTGGTCCTAATTGGTCAGACGGTGTAGGAGAAGATGTTTCAAGAATTGTTGACACCGCTGGACGCCAAGAGCTCCCCCCCCCACCACAGCCATGTCTTTCGATGGATCAAAATTTCGCGAACAATGTGTGAAAAGGGTCACCCAAGGAACATATCAGTGAAATTATTTCAAAATCTGACCACCACTTTCAGAAGAGAAGACTTTTATAGAATCGTTGACACGGATGGACGCCAAGAGCCCCCCCCTTCCACCACGGCCATATTTTTCTAACAATCAAAATTTCGCAAACAACTTTTGAAATGGGTCACCCAAGGAACATATCTGTGAAATTATTTCAAAATCTGACCAGCTGTTTCAGAGGAGAAGATTATCAAAGAATTTCTTGGAAAATTCCATTCGGTTGCCATGGAAACCAGAGTTTTTTATGAAATCATATTCTGTGAACAGCTTTTAAAGAGGACCTCCCAAGGAACATTCCAGCTAAGTTTGGTCCAAATCGGCCAAGCGGTGTAGGCGGAGGAGATGTTTAAAGAATTGTTGACACCGCTGGATGCCAAGAGCCCCCGCCCCCTTCCCGACCATGGCCATGTTTTTCGACGGATCGAAATTTCATGAACAGTTTTTGAAAAGGGTCACCCAAGGAACATATATGTGAAATTATTTCAAAATCTTACCAGCGATTTCAGAGGAGAAGATTTTTACAGAATCGTTGACACCACTGGACGCCAAGAGCTCCCCCCCCCTCTACAACGGCCATGTTTTTTGACGGATCAGAATTTCACGAACAATTTTTGAAATGGGTCACCCAAGGAACATATCTGTGAAATTATTTCAAAATCTGACCAACGGTTTCAGAGGAGAAGATTTTCAAAGAATTTCTTGGTAAATTCCATTTCGTTGCCATGGCAACCAGAGTTGTCGATGAAATCAAATTCTGTGAACAAATTTCAAAGAGGACCTCCCAAGGAACATTTCAGCCAAGTTTGGTCAAAATCGGCCAAGCGGTCTAGGAGGAGAAGATGTTTAAAGAATTGTTGACACCGCTGGACGCCAAGAGGCCCCCCCCCTCCATCACAGCCGTGTTTTTCGACGGATCAAAATTTCGCGAACAATTTTTGAAAAGGGTCACCCAAGGAACATATCTGTGAAATTATTTCAAAATCTGACCAGCGGTTTCAGAGGAGAAGATTATCAAAGAATTTCTTGGAAAATTCCATTTGGTTGCCATGGCAACCAGAGTTTTCGATGAAATCAAATTCCGTGAACAAATTTCAAAGAGGACCTCCCAAGGAACATTCCAGCCAAGTTTGGTCCAAATGGGCCAAGCGTTGTAGGAGGAGAAGATGTTTAAAGAATTGTTGACACCGCTGGACGCCAAGAGCCCCCCCCCCCTCCATCACAGCCATGTTTTTCGACGGATCAAAATTTCGCGACCAATTTTAGAAAAGGGTCACCCAAGGAACATATCTGTGAAATTATTTCAAAATCTGACCACCACTTTCAGAGGAGAAGATTTTTATAAAATCGTTGACACCGATGGATGCTAAGAGCCCCCCACTTCTACCACGGCCATGTTTTTCGACGAATCAAAATTTCGTGAACAATTTTGAAAAAAAGGGTCACCCAAGGAACATATCTGTGAAATTATTTCAAAATCTGACCAGCGCTTTCAGAGGAGAAGATTTTTAAAGAATTTCTTGGTAAATTCCATTTCGTTGCCATGGCAACCAGAGTTTTTGATGAAATCAAATTCTGTGAACAATTTTTAAAGAGAACCTCCCAAGAAACATTCCAGCCAAGTTTGGTCCAAATCGGCCAAGCAGTGTAGGAGGAGAAGATCTCTAAAGAATTGTTGACACCGCTGGACGCCAAGAACTCCCCCCCTTCCACCACAGCCATGTTTTTGGACGGATCAGAATTTCGCGAACAATTTTTGAAAAGGGTCACCCAAGGAACATATCTGTGAAATTATTTAAAAATCTGACCAGTGGTTTCAGAGGAGAAGATTTTTAAAGAATTTCTTGGTAAATTCCATTTCGTTGCCATGGCAACCAGAGTTTTTGATGAAATCAAATTCTGTGAACAATTTTTAAAGAGGACCTCCCAAAGGAACATTCCAGCCAAGTTTGGTCCAAATGGGCCAAGCGATGTAGGAGGAGAAGATGTTTAAAGAATTGTTGACACCGCTGGACGCCGAGAGCCCTGCCCCCCTCCATCACGGCCATGTTTTTCAACGGATCAAAATTTCACGAACAGTTTTTGAAAAGGGTCACCCAAGGAACATATCTGTGAAATTATTTCAAAATCTGACCAGCAATTACAGAGGAGAAGATTTTTACAGAATCGTTGACACCGCTGCACGCCAAGAGCTCCCCCCCCCCCACAACAGCCATGTTTTTTGATGGATCAGAATTTCGCGAACAATTTTTGAAATGGGTCACCCAAGGAACATATCTGTGAAATTATTTCAAAATCTGACCAGCGGTTTCAGAGGAGAAGATTTTTAAAGAATTTCTTGGTAAATTCCATTTGGTTGCCATGGCAACCAGAGTTTTCGATGAATTCAAATTCTCTGAACAAATTTCAAAGAGGACCTCCCAAGGAACATTCCAGCCAAGTTTGGTCCAAATCGGCCAAGCGGTGTAGGAGGAGAAGATGTTTAAAGAATTGTTGACACCGCTGGACGCCAAGAGTCCCCCCCCTCCATCACAGTCATGTTTTTTGACGGATCAAAATTTCGCGAACATTATTTGAAAAGGGTCACTCAAGGAACATATCTGTGAAATTATTTCAAAATCTGACCACCACTTTCAGAGGAGAAGATTTTTATAGAATTGTTGACACCGATGGACGCCAAGAGCCCGCCCCTTCTACCACAGCCATGTTTTTCGACGAACCAAAATTTCGTCAACAATTTTTAAAAAAGGGTCACCCAAGGAACATATCTGTGAAATTATTTCAAAATCTGACCAGCGCTTTCAGAGGAGAAGATTTTTAAAGAATTTCTTGGTAAATTCCATTTGGTTGCCATGGCAACCAGAGTTTTTGATGAAATCAAATTCTGTGAACAAATTTCAAAGAGAACCTCCCAAGGAACATTTCAGCCAAGTTTGGTCCAAATTGGTCAGACGGTGTAGGAGAAGATGTTTCAAGAATTGTTGACACCGCTGGACACCAAGAGCTCCCCCCCCCCACCACAGCCATGTCTTTCGATGGATCAAAATTTCGCGAACAATGTGTGAAAAGGGTCACCCAAGGAACATATCAGTGAAATTATTTCAAAATCTGACCACCACTTTCAGAAGAGAAGACTTTTATAGAATCGTTGACACGGATGGACGCCAAGAGCCCCCCCCTTCCACCACGGCCATATTTTTCTAACAATCAAAATTTCGCAAACAACTTTTGAAATGGGTCACCCAAGGAACATATCTGTGAAATTATTTCAAAATCTGACCAGCCGTTTCAGAGGAGAAGATTATCAAAGAATTTCTTGGAAAATTCCATTCGGTTGCCATGGAAACCAGAGTTTTTGATGAAATCATATTCTGTGAACAGCTTTTAAAGAGGACCTCCCAAGGAACATTCCAGCTAAGTTTGGTCCAAATCGGCCAAGCGGTGTAGGCGGAGGAGATGTTTAAAGAATTGTTGACACCGCTGGATGCCAAGAGCCCCCCCCCCCTTCCCGACCACGGCCATGTTTTTCGACGGATCGAAATTTCATGAACTGTTTTTGAAAAGGGTCACCCAAGGAACATATATGTGAAATTATTTCAAAATCTTACCAGCGATTTCAGAGGAGAAGATTTTTACAGAATCGTTGACACCACTGGACGCCAAGAGCTCCCCCCCCTCTACAACGGCCATGTTTTTTGACGGATCAGAATTTCACGAACAATTTTTGAAATGGGTCACCCAAGGAACATATCTGTGAAATTATTTAAAAATCTGACCAGTGGTTTCAGAGGAGAAGATTTTTAAAGAATTTCTTGGTAAATTCCATTTCGTTGCCATGGCAACCAGAGTTTTCGATGAAATCAAATTCTGTGAACAAATTTCAAAGAGGACCTCCCAAGGAACATTTCAGCCAAGTTTGGTCAAAATCGGCCAAGCGGTCTAGGAGGAGAAGATGTTTAAAGAATTGTTGACACCGCTGGACGCCAAGAGGCCCCCCCCTCCATCACAGCCGTGTTTTTCGACAGATCAAACTTTCGCGAACAATGTTTGAAAAGGGTCACCCAAGGAACATATCTGTGAAATTATTTCAAAATCTGACCAGCGGTTTCAGAGGAGAAGATTATCAAAGAATTTCTTGGAAAATTCCATTTGGTTGCCATGGCAACCAGAGTTTTCGATGAAATCAAATTCCGTGAACAAATTTCAAAGAGGACCTCCCAAGGAACATTCCAGCCAAGTTTGGTCCAAATGGGCCAAGCGATGTAGGAGGAGAAGATGTTTAAAGAATTGTTGACACCGCTGGACGCCAAGTGCCCCCCCCCTCCACCAAGGCCATGTTTTTCAAGGATCAAAATTTCGCGAACAATTTTAGAAAAGGGTCACCCAAGGAACATATCTGTGAAATTATTTCAAAATCTGACCACCACTTTCAGAGGAGAAGATTTTTATAAAATCGTTGACACCGATGGATGCTAAGAGCCCCCCACTTCTACCACGGCCATATTTTTCGACGAATCAAAATTTCGTGAACAATTTTGTAAAAAAGGGTCACCCAAGGAACATATCTGTGAAATTATTTCAAAATCTGACCAGCGCTTTCAGAGGAGAAGATTTTTAAAGAATTTCTTGGTAAATTCCATTTCGTTGCCATGGCAACCAGAGTTTTTGATGAAATCAAATTCTGTGAACAATTTTTAAAGAGAACCCCCCAAGGAACATTCCAGCCAAGTTTGGTCCAAATCGGCCAAGCAGTGTAGGAGGAGAAGATCTCTAAAGAATTGTTGACACCGCTGGACGCCAAGAACTCCCCCCCTTCCACCACAGCCATGTTTTTGGACGGATCAGAATTTCGCGAACAGTTTTTGAAATGGGTCACCCAAGGAACATATCTGTGAAATTATTTAAAAATCTGACCAGTGGTTTCAGAGGAGAAGATTTTTAAAGAATTTCTTGGTAAATTCCATTTCGTTGCCATGGCAACCAGAGTTTTTGATGAAATCAAAGTCTGTGAACAATTTTTAAAGAGGACCTCCCCAAGGAACATTCCAGCCAAGTTTGGTCCAAATGGGCCAAGCGATGTAGGAGGAGAAGATGTTTAAAGAATTGTTGACACCGCTGGACGCCAAGAGCCCCCCCCCCCCCTCCGACCACGGCCATGTTTTTCGACAGATCAAACTTTCGCGAACAATGTTTGAAAAGGGACACCCAAGGAACATATCTGTGAAATTATTTCAAAATCTGACCACCACTTTCAGAGGAGAAGACTTTTATAGAATTGTTGACACCAAGAGCCCACCCCTTCCACCACGGCCATATCTTTAGACAAATTCAAATTTTGCGAACAACTTTTGAAAAGGGTCACCCAAGGAACATATCTGTGAAATTATTTCAAAATATGACCAGCAGTTTCAGAGGAAAAGATTATCAAATTATTTCTTGGAAATATCCATTTGGTTACCATGGCAACCAGAGTTTTTGATGAAAACATATTCTGTGACCAATTTTCAAAGAGTACCTCCCAAGGAACATTCCAGCCAAGTTTGGTACAAATCGGCCAAGCAGTGTAGGAGGAGAAGATGTTTAAAGAATTGTTGACACCGCTGGATGCCAAGAGCCACCCTCCCTCCACCAAGGCCATGTTTTTCAACGGATCAAAATTTCGCGAACAATTTTTGAAAAGGGTCACCCAAAGAACATATCTGTGAAATTATTTCAAAATCTGACCAGCGATTTCAGAGGAGAAATTTTTTATAGAATCGTTGACACTGCTGGACGCCAAGAGCTCCCCCCCCCCTCCACAACGGCCATGTTTTTTGACGAATCAGAATTTCACAAACAATTTTTGAAATGGGTCACCCAAGGAACATATCTGTGAAATTATTTCAAAATCTGACCAGCGGTTTCAGAGGAGAAGATTTTTAAAGAATTTCTTGGTAAATTCCATTTGGTTGCCATGGCAACCAGAGTTTTTGATGAAATCAAATTCTGTGAACAAATTTCAAAGAGAACCTCCCAAGGAACATTTCAGCCAAGTTTGGTCCAAATCGGTCAAACGGTGTAGGAGAAGATGTTTAAAGAATTGTTGACACCGCTGGACGCCAAGAGCTCCCCCCCCCCCACCACCACAGCCATGTCTTTCGATGGATCAAAATTTCGCGAACAATGTGTGAAAAGGGTCACCCAAGGAACATATCAGTGAAATTATTTCAAAATCTGACCACCACTGTCAGAGGAGAAGACTTTTATAGAATCGTTGACACGGATGGACGCCAAGAGCCCCCCCCTTCCACCACGGCCATATTTTTCTACCAATCAAAATTTCGCAAACAACTTTCTGAAAAGGGTCACCCAAGGAACATATCTGTGAAATTATTTCAAAATCTGACCAGCCGTTTCAGAGGAGAAGATTATCAAAGAATTTCTTGGAAAATTCCATTCGGTTGCCATGGAAACCAGAGTTTTTGATGAAATCATATTCTGTGAACAGCTTTTAAAGAGGACCTCCCAAGGAACATTCCAGCTAAGTTTGGTCCAAATCGGCCAAGCGGTGTAGGCGGAGGAGATGTTTAAAGAATTGTTGACACCGCTGGACGCCAAGAGCCCCCCCCCCTTCCCGACCACGGCCATGTTTTTCGACGGATCGAAATTTCATGAAAAGTTTTTGAAAAGGGTCACCCAAGGAACATATATGTGAAATTATTTCAAAATCTTACCAGCGATTTCAGAGGAGAAGATTTTTACAGAATCGTTGAATCGTTGACACCACTGGACGCCAAGAGCTCCCCCCCCTCTACAACGGCCATGTTTTTTGACGGATCAGAATTTCACGAACAATTTTTGAAATGGGTCACCCAAGGAACATATCTGTGAAATTATTTCAAAATCTGACCAACGGTTTCAGAGGAGAAGATTTTTAAAGAATTTCTTGGTAAATTCCATTTCGTTGCCATGGCAACTAGAGTTTTTGATGAAATCAAATTATGTGAACAATTTTTAAAGAGGACCTCCCAAGGAGCATTCCAGCTAAGTTTGGGCCAAATCGGCCAAGCGGTGTAGGAGGAGATGTTTAAAAGAATTGTTGACACCGCTGGACGCCAAGAGCCCCCCCCCCCCCCGCCATGTTTTTCAACGGATCAAAATTTCGCGAACAATTTTGAAAAGGGTCACCCAAGGAACATATCTGTGAAATTATTTCAAAATCTGACCACCACTTTCAGAGGAAAAGATTTTTATAGAATTGTTGACACCGATGGACGCCAAGAGCCCCCCCGTTCCCCCCCCTCCCCCTTTTCCACCACGGCCATATTTTTCGACAAATCAAAATTTTGCGAACAACTTTTGAAAAGGGTCACCCAAGGAACATATCTGTGAAATCATTTCAAAATCTTTCAGAGGAGAAGATTTTTAAAGAATTTCTTGAAAAAATCCATTTGGT
Source organism: Hippopus hippopus (assembly GCA_946811185.2). NCBI lineage: Eukaryota > Metazoa > Mollusca > Bivalvia > Cardiida > Cardiidae > Hippopus > Hippopus hippopus. The sequence goes on from OX328109.1 coordinate 6,702,606, forward strand.
TGCCATGGCAACCAGAGTTTTTGATGAAATCAAATTTTGTGAACAGTTCTTAAAGAGGACCTCCCAAGGAACATTCCAGCCAAGTTTGTCCAAATCGGCCAAGCGGTTTAGGAGGAGAAGATGTTTAAAGAATTGTTGACGCCGCACGACGGACGACACATGACGGACACAGCGTGACCTTAAAAGCTCCCCTTGAGCACGTTGTGCTCAGGTGAGCTAAAAATGGTTGGTGAACACGGATCCCGGACAGTTTACTTATCAGCCATTTTACAACAGCTTACCTTCCGATGATGCTATTACAGTCTCCCTCAAGAGAGAGATCGTAACCATCTGGATTTAGCGAGGGAAGGATATGAACGACTGTCTTATTTAGGTACTCTTGTATGGTCATGTTTTTGGCATACTCAGTGACTAGATGGTCTATTAGATGCAACAGAATTTCCCTGCTTACAACCTGAAGGTTTAAAAAGCAATAATATATCAGCGGCACTCTGGCAAAGGGCAGTTTAATGCGTCTAGGTGACACATTGCACCAAGCGAGTTATAGCATAATTATGCACCTTATAACTCTCTACCAAACAACATAATTCTTGACTGGTCCAAATTGAAAGTATTTGCAGAAAACAATTTAAACATGACTCAAAAACTGAAATTTGTCTTTGGAAGATTAGAAAACATCAAGGGGAAAGGAGAAAATGCTGGTTATCAGAACTGACAATTTCACAAGTTCGAAATTTCTTAAAAGTTTGTCAATTGATTGATTGATTGTATGGTGTTTAATGCTGTTTTCAACATTATTTCAGTTACATCGCGCGGCCAATGCACCTATCCACACTTTCCTGGAGTCTCTTTTTACCAGTACTCCGAACAATATTCTTTCCAAGCCACTGGCTGCTTTCCCACATAACCATCGTCGAAACAATGGTCAGCGGAGAGAGGAATGAATCCTTTCGCAATGACTATCATCAATCCTCGGAAGATTGGCTGAGCCAGGGATCGAACCCACGACCCCGTTCTCCAGTCCTGCACGCTACCAACTGAGCTACCGGGACTCGGCGAACATTCGACAAGGGATAAACGAATGAAAATGGTCTCAAAAACAACAGATAGATTTGTTTCATGTGTTTATTATAATACTTTTACCGGTACATAGATGGATGACACTGTACATTAACCAAGTGTATCTGTCGCAGCCTATGTGCAAAAGAAGCCTATACGATATCTTTTTATTTCGAAAATGGTTAAAATGAAAGACTGCGGCCTATACAGTGCAGTGGCTTATTGTCTGGAAAATATGGTATGTGGACAGTGTAGATCAAGATAAAACTTCACAGAACATGCTGTCTTATCTTCTATCTACACTGTCTTCTTCATAGCCAAACATTCTGACAAAAGAAACCTTGATATTGCAATATCTACATTATTTGTACAGACAGAATATTGAAATTTTGTTTGTTTAGCTTGAGAAAGTTTATGTAAATTCTATAGTCTCATCTTAACCTTTTCCCAAATGACCACTTCAATACTCATCAAAATTAAAAGCATCGGTCGACAAAAAATTCAAAATTGATGCTCATGAGCAGAAGTTCACAGACCTCATACATATTTTGAGCGTAACCTACCCCTCTGGTATGGGTTCTCATATTCATAGTTAACAACTAGCCCAATCTTGAAGTTAATATCTTTCAGTATAGACAGAAATATCTGGAAATGCCAAAGTTTCTGCATATGAGACGGTTAATACGAAAGACAACAAGGCTATGACAAGACTTCTGAAAACAACTAGCCAACAAAATTACTTTAACAAACAATCCCGGGTTTTTACGACCCCGAGAGAAAAGCCTTCTGAAAACATTGTGGGAAAAGGAGAAAATGCTGGTAACCAGCATTTTCTCCTTTTCCCACAATATTTTCTACCCTTCCCAAAACAAATTTCAAATTTTGAGTCACATTAATATTGTCGCTTGCAAATGCTTCCAATATGGACTAGTCTAAAATTATGTTGTTTGGTAAAGAGTTAAAATCTAGATGGGTAGTATTTGAAAGAAAGAATACTGTAATAGAAAACACTGTGTTAGAAAGAGTTATTTCTTACCAAAACGTTTTATAGGCTTTCATTTGTTCAACCGTATACATGTACTTTCAATTTGGACAAGTCTAGAATTATGTCATTTGGTAAGAGTTAAATGACTGGTTTCCAGCAATTTCTCATTTATCTACAAAACACATCTACCTAAGGGCTGTTTTAATCCTAGGTTGTTTTGCAAATAGTTACTGGAAAATAATGGTGACAAAGACATACTGTCAAATACAAATTTTCTACCTACCTCATTACCATGCATATTTCCTACATACTTTACATGTGGCCTCAATGAAACATCGCCATGGATATTGCTACCAACTGCGAGGACCCATAACTCCTGTCCTGCAATAGTTATGAAATAATGTAATATAATTCTTTTTTGACACATCAATAATCAATTTTTTGACAAAAGAAGTTCCATCAACTCTTTACCAAATGGCAAAATTTTGGACATGTCCAATTTGAAAGCATTTGTAGACGACAAATTAAAGGTGGCCCAAATGATGAAATTTGCCCTTAATTGGGTAGAAAACATTACATTTAGATTTTGTGCCAGGCTTTTGAAAAGACTTATAGGAAAGTCCTATGATCAATAACATATATTGATTACGAGGTTTCATATTCAAATCAGTACGATTATGTCACATGTGATGCAACAAAAAAAGGGGGAGTCTGCAAAACAACTATCCCTTTATTTATATGCAGGAAATTTCATCTTTTTACTGAATGTAGCCATACAGTTTCTACACTGCTGCAAGGAAAAATACATTCAATTGTATTTAATGGTGTTTTACAAGAAATCATTAGTTACAGCATTATAACTAAATAGGCCCCTTTAACCCTATACCACACAATTCGTGCTTTGACAACCCTGAGGAAGAAGGCTTTTGAAAACATTGTGAGAAAAGGAAAAAAATGCTGGTTACCAAGATTTTCTTCTTTTCTCTGAATGTTTTCAAAAGTCTGCCAATGTTTCATAGGCAATGGAATGAAAATGTTGCCTTTACCATTTGCAGAGTGTTTTCCTTAGATTTTGATCTGGTGACCTACTTTTTGACCCCAGGTGACCCTTTAGAAACATGCACAAGATTTTAACATGAAAAACGAATTTGCAATGTTTCAGCAGTATTGGACAGAAACTGTGGCCTCTAGTGTGTACACATGGTGAAAATTGATCACAAAGGACAATGAACAACTGCTACAGAGACCTCACATGGGTCGCTGGAAACAGCAGAATCATAAAATCTCATGTTGACCACTTCTAGCTCAGATAAACTAAAGCACATTCTTTTACGCTTTTCAGTAGTTTATAGAAATGTAACATTAAATTATATGCTTATAATTCATGTTATAATGAATGTTATAATTCATACCACAGATATACTAATGCTTTTCAGTAGTTTATAGAAATCTAACAGTAAATTATATCCTTATAATTCATGCTATAATGAATGTCATAATTCATACCACAGATATTTATAAGAACATGAATGAATTTTTAGCGGGTAAACATCACGTTTTATTATGTAGTCAACATCACCCATGATGTTATCATTACAGCTAGTAAATATCCGAATAGATTAAATAGATCTTTTTCGCTTGAAAAACAAACATGAGCAATATATATTTAAATGTGAAAAGAAAAGTTTAAAGTGAAAAGCATAAAAGAAATAGGGTAGTTGTTAGTTTCAGTGTATGATCAAAATTTTTTTCATCTCGTCAAAAGCAAAGGCCATTTTTTCATGAGTGGCAAAGCCACTCGCGAAAATATAGCCCTGGCTTTTCACTCGATGAAAGAAATTTCGATCATACACGGAGACAGACAATCATCCTCTATTACAAACCTCTAACAGACTTGCCAATACTGTACATATATGTGATATCAGGAAAACTTGAGCTGATTGACAACAGGAATGATGCAACCTCTTGGTTGCTATGGTGAGTGAAATTCAAGGTCAGTACAGATGTGAAGGCCATAAAACAGCATATAAAATAGCACCACTGCAGCATCATGCTACAAGATTTGTATCTGAAACAGAAAATTTCTTATATCATCATACCATTTCAACTCTATTTATTTGATGCCCCTCAAACAATTAACCTTTAACCTGCTAAATAAGTTAACTCTTTACCAAACGACAAAATTTTCGACTTGTCGAAATTGAAAGCGTTTGCAGACGACAAAATAAACGTGACTCCAAAATTGAAACTTGATTTTAGAAGAGTAGAAAACATTGTGGGAAAAGGAGAAAATGCTGGTTACCAGCATTTTCTCCTTTTCCCACAATGTTTTCAGAAGGCTTCTTCCTCTGGGTCGTAAAAACCAGAGATTGTTCGGTAAAGGGTTAAATACAACTTTCAAGCTGATAGTAAAGAGCTGAACAATGTTATTTCAAACCTATTTTTTGGAGAAAAATATCTCCTTATCGGACAGCGTAGACCCAAGGTCAGACTGCACATTCAGTGATCTACATTGTCCGCAAAAGGTCAGTGAGTCGCGCTTAGCTGCCTAAGGGTTAAATTTGAAGCAAACAATTCTGAAAACATTCTCTTAAGATGTGAATAATCAACACAAACTCTGGTTTTATGCATAATTTTTATGTGAAAACATTGTGGCAAAATACAATAACTTCAAAGAAGTTCTTATGGAGGCCAAAAATTTATCTGCATTTGCTACTGTGTTATGACAATTAACCTTTTCCCAAAGCAACAAATCTTAGACTCTTCCTAATAGGGAACATCTGCAGGCCAAAAATCCAAAAGTGATACAAATGAACTGAAGTTCTTTGACAGGGTAGGAAACATCGTAGTTACCAACGTTTTCTCTTCTTCCTAAAATGTTATCAAAATGCCTCTTCCTAAGGGTTGTGAAAACAGAAAAATTGACAGGTTACGAGCATTTTCTCTTCTTCCTAAAATGTTATCAAAAGGCCTCGTCCTAAGGATTGTGAAAACGGAGAAATTCACAGGTTACGAGCATTTTCTCTTCTCCCTAATATGTTATCAAAAGTCCTCGTCCTAAGGGTTGTGAAAACGGAGAAATTGACAGGTTACGAACATTTTCTCTTCTTCCTAAAATGTTATCAGAGGGCCTCGTCCTAAGGGTTGTGAAAACGGAGAAATTCACAGGTTACGAGCATTTTCTCTTCTCCCTAAAATGTTATCAGAGGGCCTCTTCCTAAGGGTTGTGAAAACTCAGAAATTGACAGGTTACGAGCATTTTCTCTTCTTCCTAAAATGTTATCAGAGGGCCTCGTCCTAAGGGTTGTGAAAACGGAGAAATTGACAGGTTACGAGCATTTTCTCTCCTCCCTAAAATGTTATCAAAAGGCCTCGTCCTAAGGGTTGTGAAAACGGAAAAATTGACAGGTTACGAGCATTTTCTCTTCTCCCTAAAATGTTATCAAAAGGCCTCCTCCTAAGGGTTGTGAAAACGGAGAAACTGACAGGTTACGAGCATTTTCTCTTCTCCCTAAAATGTTATCAAAAGGCCTCGTCCTAAGGGTTGTGAAAACGGAGAAACTGACAGGTTACGAGCATTTTCTCTTCTCCCTAAAATGTTATCAAAAGGCCTCGTCCTAAGGGTTGTGAAAACAGAGAAATTGACAGGTCACGAGCATTTTCTCTTCTTCCTAAAATGTTATCAAAAGGCCTCGTCCTAAGGGTTGTGAAAACAGAGAAATTGACAGGTCACAAGCATTTTCTCTCCTTCCTAAAATGTTATCAAAAGACCTCTTCCTAAGGGTTGTGAAAATGGAGAAATTGACCTTTTCACAGAACTTTCTACTGAATCCCTTGTCTTGAATTCCATGAGAAGCAACTTTTGAAAAGGAAAAGGACAAAATGCTGGTAACAAGCATTTTCTCCTTTTTCCTCACTGTTTTCTACCTTATCAAAGACAACTCTCACAGTTTGAGCCACATTTAACTTGTCATCTGCAAATGCTTTAAGTGTGGGCAAGTTCATCATTCTGTTATGGGGTAAAGGGTTAAACGCCATTCACAACACTTTTCAGTTAACATTATATCATGTGCACCATTCACTCGTCACAACTCGGCCGACGCCATACCTACATCTAACCTCGTCTGTGTAACAGTCGTTTCCATTTGAACTGCCAATCATGTGATCTTATACATGGCGGTGCCACTGTTAGTCGTTTAGCAACGACATAAACAACCCCAATGAAGTTATTCACATCTATCTATCTGTCGGTGAAAACTTCAATCAGAATTGATAAACCACGTTAAATAATGAATGTACGAACTGTTTGTCAACTGAAATATAGTTAGATTTCGACAGAAAATTGAGACTCAATTAAGTTTTCCCTTTTAAGAGGAACCTTACAATTTTCAGAACAGTAAACCGGCATATTTCCGGCGATAAAATGTAGAGTGTAGGTGCATATCAACCTACCACATACAGCCGAGGGATTCGATGGCTCCCATCACCCGAGGTATGCCGAATGGTGCACCATTATTGTGTGGTTTTAATGGCTACCTGTTTCAATGGCTACCAAAGGAAGATGCTTACCTCTTCTACTGCCAATAGCAGAAATTTAATTTTTTTGCAGTCGTAAAAATAGATTTCAGCTGCTATTGAAGATTTCTGTTGTCATAAATAAGTAGCATGTAGCAAATGGTATGGATCCAAGATCAGACTGCACGGTAAGTGCAGTCTGATCTGGTCTACACCATCAGCAAAAGCCACTTAAGTTGCCATTGGTAACGAAAGAGTCAAGAATGATTGATAAGAGCTGTACCTTTCACCAAATAATCTCTAGAGTTTTAACAATGGAAACCCTCAGAAAGAAAACTTTCGAAAACTTTTCAGGGATAAGCAGAAAATGTTGGTAACTGGCATTTTCTCCTTTTACCATGATGTTTTCCACTTGTTCAAAGACAAAGTCCATCACCTGAGTCATATTTCATTTGTTGCTTTCAAGAGCTTCAAACTGTGATAAGTTTAAAATTTGTCATTTGTAAATAGCTAAAAACAGAATTCCATAAAACTTTACCAGAAGTTTGTGATATTCCTTTACATTTAAAAAAGCAAATGTCCTATTCCAAACAATCATACCACTGTAACACCACTGTAACTCTCTGAGAGCTGATTCCACAGCTAGACTTGATTCCCATCAATACCAGAATTAATTAATCCTTAAAGCACTTCTCACAACTTTAGTTGCCTTTGCAGCCAGTGTAGATCAAGATCAGACTGCACAGAAGATGCAGTCTGATCTTTGATCTACATTGTCTGCGTTACCGAGACATTTGGGACAAGAACAACCTTTCAATTACACTTATTTGCGGCTTACTATCCAAGTGAAATTGTCTGTTGGGTTTATTCGAGGAAGAGGGGGTCAAGAGTAAATTGATTCACCTCCTTACCTTTCCTCTTTGCTTAACTCTTTACCAAACGACAAAATTTTTTACCTGTCCAAATTGAGAGCATTTCCAGACGACAAAATAAATGTGACTCAAAAACTAAAATTTCTATTTGGAAGTGTAGAAAACATTGTGGGAAAAGGAGAAAATGCTGGTTACCAGCATTTTCTCCTTTTCCAACAATGTTTTCAAAAGCTTTATTTTTCAGGGTCGTTAAAACTCGGGATTGTGTGGTAAAGAGTTAAAGGCACCTGTTAACCCATTACACCCAAGAGCAGAGAGCTTTGAAAACATCTGTGCACAAGCAATCTTAGAGCCATGCTGTGTTAACTCTTTACCACACAATCCCAACTTTTAACGACCCTGAGAAAGAAGCCTTTTGAAAACATTGTGGGAAAAAGAGAAAATGCTGGTAACCAGCATTTTCTCCTTTTCCCACGTTTTCTACCCTTCCCCCCCCAAAATTTCAATTTTTCAGTCACTTTTATTTTGTCGTCTGCTAATGCTATCAATTTCGACTAGTCTAAATTTTGACGTTTGGTAAAGAGTTAAAAGGGAAATTAATGCATCTGCTAAAATTATTGACATATGTTAGCCTGCGCTGTCCACACAGGCTGACCTGGGTTGAAACTTTTTGCTTTACATAAATTTTCTGCATATAAAAGGACCATTCCATTTTGGGATTCAGTCAGTTATTAGACAAAGTGCATTGTATGGATCCATCATTATTTGATCAACTTTCTTGGTATTATGCATTAACTGAAACATCCTTTTGCAACACGCGAAAACGGGCATTCGGACACTTGCGTAAAGTGTCGTCTCAGATCAGCCTGCGCAATCCGTGCAGGCTAATCCGAAACGAAACGTTCCATTTTTATATAATTTTTCTGTTTTGTGCAAGTTTACTGAAGAACAAAATCTAATGTAGTCATAAATTGCCGTCTCGGATCAGCCTGCACGGACTGCGCAGACTGATCCGAGACGACACTTTATGCTGATGTCCGAATGCCCTTTTTCGCGTGTTGCAAGCCATATATACATGTAATTGATGTTGAACATGATCGAAGGTTTAACCCTTTACGGCACAATGCCGACTTTTAACAACCCTAGGAAAGAAGCCTTATGAAAACATTGTAGGAAAAGGAGAAAATGCTGGTTACCAGTATTTTCTTCTTTTCCTACAATGTTTTCTACCCTATCTAAAACATAAATCATTGTTTGAGCTAAATTTAATTTGTCGTCTGCAAATGCTTTCAATTTGGTCAAGTCCAAAATTTTGTTGTCTGGTAAAGACTTAATCTATGTGTGGAAACATTGTGAGATGTAAGTGAAGTTTCTACTTACAGAGTTAACCCTTAGGCTGCCAAGCGCGACTCAAGCACTTTTTGTGGACAGTGTAGGTCAAGATCAGGCTGCACAGAATGTGCAGTCTGATCAAGGATCTACACTATCCATTAAGGATTTATCTTGGCTCACTTCAAACAATTTCTAGAATCACAACATTATGCTTCAAACAAGAGCATGGCATGTAGATGCCAATGCTCGGCCACAGTTCCTTGATTTTCAGAGAACTTTCTAACTCAAAAAAGAGGCATAAATATGTCAAAAATATTTTGATGGCTACCTCCCCTTATTTTGTAGGTTCCCCTTTTGATATTTGACAACTGGTCCAAGTTTGAAGTAAATATCTTCAATAATGACAGAGATATTATAAAATGTAAAAGTTTGGGCATGACGATGCCGCCGCCGCCACCAACACAGACAACAGGACTATGACAGTATCTGAATGTTTTCTTCGAAACCAGACAAGCTAGAAATCACAAGTTGAGTTTGTATTCTCCTGACTAAATCCACAGGATAAAGAAAGGAAATTAAAAAAAAAAAAGGCTGAAAGGTTGTGCTCCAATTAGTGTAAATTAGTGTAAAACCATCTTCCTACATTACTGTAATTAGCTGTAATTGACTCTCAGACTAACTGTTATTTCCAAATGAACTCTTTCCTTTACAATCACACTTTCTACCAACCTTGAAGAGTTACCCCTTTTTAGACTCTTCCAAATTCAAAGCATCTGCAGATGCCAACTTAGAAAGTGGTATAAATGAACTGAAGGTCTTTGTTAGGGTAGAAAACGTGGGAAAAAGTAGAAAATGTTGGTTACCAGCATTTTCTACTTTTTCCACCATGTTTTCTAATGACCTCTACCTAAGGGTCGTAAAACCTGGGGATTGGGGAAGAGCTTTTTGGTGAGAAATTAACCTTTTACTAGTACCACACAATCACATGCCTTAACCCTTTACCACATGGCAGAATTTTAGACCTATCCAAATTCAAAGCATTTGCAGACGACAATTTCATAGTGGCTCAAATGACGCAATTTTTCTTTGATAGGGTAGAAAACTTTGTGGGAAAAGGAGAAAATGCTGGTTACCAGCATTTTCTCCTTTTCCTACAATGTTTTCAAAAGGCTTCTTCCTCAGGGTTGTTAAAAGTTGTCATTGTGTGGTAAAGGGTTAACTCATAAAGGGCATTTCCAACGGAAAAGTAAGACTGAAATAATAGAAATCACATGGTTGCGTTGCCTTTACCACACAATCCCGACTTTTAACAACTATGAGAAAGAAAGCTTTTGAAAACATTGTGGAAAAAGGAGAAAATGCTGGTCACCAGCATTTTCTCCTTTTTTCACAATGTTTTCTATGATTCCTGGAACAAATTTCTATTTTTGAGTTACATTTAATTTGTCGTCTACAAATGCTGTAGATTTCAACAAGTCTAAAATTTTGTCATCTGATAAAGTGTTTGAAGTGCCTAGTAAACCAAATGAACATTTTCACTCTAGAATAAGACCCAGAAAATTCCAAGTTAGTGGCTGCTTTTTGTCGGAATCTTTTCAGCATGACATACAGTTTATATCAAAGATCAGACTTCACTTTTCTTTTGTAGTCTGTTCTTGACTTACACTGCCGAGCCCCAGTAGCTCAGTCGGTAGCATGCAGGACTTGAGAACAAGGGATCCAGGGTTTGATCCCTGGCTACGATCCCTGGCTCGGCCAATTTCTTTCCGAGGATTGATGATAGTCACTGCGACAGGATTCATTCCTCTCCCACCGCTGACCATTGTTTCGACAATGATTATGTGGGAAAGCAGCCAGTGGCTTGGAAAGAAAATTGTGCAGAGTACTGGTAAAAGAGACTCCAGGAAAGCATGGATAGGTGCACTGGCCGCTGCGATATAACTGAAATAATGTTGAAAACGGCGTTAAACACTATACAATCAATCTTGACTTACACTGGCTGCAAAGTCAACTATAGTAGTGAAAGGCACTTTTACGGTTAAGATTTTGCAAATTGGACAGTGAAGATCAAAGATTAGATTGCATGTTTCATGTAGTCTGATACTGATCTGCACTGGCCACTAAGGCAACTACAGTCACGAAAGGCGCTTCAAGGGTTTACGAACTTTGAGGACACAGGCTTTTGACTGATTGATTGATTGTATAGTGCTAAACGTCCTTTTGAACATTTCAGTTATATAGCTGCGGCCAGTGCACCAATCCATGCTTTCCTGGAGTTTCTTTTACCAGTACTCCACACAATATTCTTTCAAAGCCACTGGCTGCTTTCCCACATAACCATCAATGAAACATGTCAGCGGGAGGGCTAGAAGAATGAATCCTGTCTAAATGACCATCATCATTCTTCAGAAAGGAATTTGCCAACCTGTGGATTCAACCAGCGACCCCCTGTTCTTAAGTCCTGTACACTACCGTGTGAGCTACCAGGCTAGGCAAAGGCTTTTGAAAACCATGCAGTTGCACATTTTGTGCAGTCTGATCTTAATTTACACTGTCCACAAAACCACAATGCTTTGCACTTAAAGTAGCCAAAGGGTGACATAGCAGTCTCAGTTCAGAGTGCATCATGATTCTGAACCCCTATACCCCTGGCCAAATCCCTGGTAGCTCAGTCGGTAGCATGGAGGACTTAAGAACAGGAGTCACTGGTTCCATCCTTGGCTCGACCAATTTTTTTCCAAGGATTAATGATAGGCGGTGAGGCAGGATTCATTCCTTTCCCACCACTGACCAATACTTCAACGATGGTAATGTGGGAAAGCAGCCAGTGGCTTGGAAAGAAAATTGTGCAGAGTACTGGTAAAACAAACTCCAGGAAAACATCGATAGGTGCACTGGCCACCGCCATATAACTGAAATGATGTTGAAAAAGGCATTAAACAGTAAACACCATACAATAAACCCCTGGACAGCACAGGACACCAAGTCTTGATGCAATTACAGAAGAATGAAATGCCGGAACTTCTCTAAAATATTTTCATTAACTCAATACCCATCATCAAAGTTTGAAGTTTGTCCGAAGTAAAAGCAATTGCAGACTTCAAATTAGACAAGACTTAAAAGATAAGATTTATCTTTGAGAGGGTAGAAAACATTGCTGGAAAAGGAACTTTTTTTATTCTTTTACCTACAATATTTTCAATAGCCCTCTTCTTCAGGATTGTGAAACAACAAAAATTATGATTGTTTTGTAAAGGATTAACTCTTTACCACACAATCCCCAAGTTTTAACAACCTAGAAAAAGACGGCTTTTGAAAACAATTGTGGTAAAGGGAGAAAATGCTGGTAACCAGCATTTTCTCCCTTTCCCACAATGTTTTCTAACCTATCAAAGACAGAAATCATCATGTCAACCACATCTGGTTTGTCATCTGCAAATGTTTTCAATCGATTTGGTCTAATCCAAAATTTTGTTGTCCTGTAAAAGGATTAACGACCTAGAAAAAGACGGCTTTTGAAAACATTGTGGTAATGGGAGAAAATGCTGGTAACCAGCATTTTCTCCCTTTCCCACAATGTTTTCTAACCTATCAAAGACAGAAATCATCATGTCAACCACATCTGGTTTGTCATCTGCAAATGTTTTCAATCGATTTGGTCTAATCCAAAATTTTGTTGTCCTGTAAAAGGATTAATGACCTAGAAAAAGACGGCTTTTGAAAACATTGTGGTAAAGGGAGAAAATGCTGGTAACCAGCATTTTCTCCCTTTCCCACAATGTTTTCTAACCTATCAAAGACAGAAATCATCATGTCAACCACATCTGGTTTGTCATCTGCAAATGTTTTCAATCGATTTGGTCTAATCCAAAATTTTGTTGTCCTGTAAAAGGATTAACGACCTAGAAAAAGACGGCTTTTGAAAACAATTGTGGTAAAGGGAGAAAATGCTGGTAACCAGCATTTTCTCCCTTTTCCACAATGTTTTCTAACCTATCAAAGACAGAAATCATCATGTCAACCACATCTGGTTTGTCATCTGCAAATGTTTTCAGTCGATTTGGTCTAATATTTTGTTGTCCTGTAAAAGAATTAACCCTTTTCCAAACGACAAAAATTTAAGACTTGGCCGTATTGAAAGCATTTGTAGGAGACATTTCAAATGTTACTCAAAACATAAAAATTGTCTTTCAAAGGGTAGAAAACATTGTGGGAACAGACAGAAAATGCTGGTTACCAGCATTTTCTGTCTTTTCCTTACAGTGTTTTCTACAGCCTTCTTTCTCAGGATCGTTAAAATTCGGGATTGTGCGGTAAAGGGTAAAACATATCTACAGATCTTTGCAGGATTCTCCCAAGAAAGATAAATCAGTCAAGAACTTTGATAGATCTTTTAAGCTGTTGATATCAGAGACCTGTTACACAGTGGTGCTTTCAATAAAACAAGATTTTGGAAAGAGGTTAAATCAAAGGACTGAAAGTTCCGAAAAGGTGGTTAGCGCTGCAGTAAGAATGAGGCAGGAAGTAGCAATGTTTTGGAGGAATTGAAAAATAAGTTTTTCATCATAAGCTTATGAATAATTATTTCATAAAATGTAAAGATGTAATTACTCCAATGAACAAATATGAAAAAAGCCATTATCGTGTCTCATTATTGAGACTACTATACTTACATGTATATGTACGGACAAAAGCTGAAATACACTGTACTCACTGCCCTTCCTTAGTTTGTATAGTATAAAGACAATAGTGTGTCACTTGGTATGGGTTTTTGCAAGCAAAGTATAAAATAAAGCCACAATAAATCTAATAACTATAAGCTATATTCCTAAAAAAAACAAAATAACTCCATAATCCATATCACACATTTTTTTATAAATGTTCTGGATTTTTTGTGTTTAAACAAATGACACTATATCAACATTTAACCCTCTACCATTCAATCCCGACTTTTAATGCCCCTGAAAAAGAAGTCTTTTGAAAACATTGTGGGAAAAGGAGAAAATGCTGGTAACCATCATTTTCTCCTTTTCCCACAATGTTTTCTACCCTATCAAACACAAAAGTCATCCTTTAAGCTATATTCAATTTATTGTCTGCAAATGCTTTTAATTCTGAAGAGTTTAAAATCTTTTTGTTTGGTAAAGAGTTAAGCATACAGTACATGTACACTCTTTTGACTATAAACTGTGATGAAACAGACACCAAAAGATAGAAAGTAAAGAAAAACAAATTTTACAAGATGAGAGACAGGGAAAAAAGTTTGACAGATGGAGAAGTTCCAGATAAATCCAATTAATTTTACCTAACCCATAGAGCACTGAATAAACCATAAGGACATTTTCAATCTAGAAATAAGACCTATTTAATTGCATCTTTAGGGTTGCTCTTTTCCTGGATGTTTCAGAAAAGCCTACAGTGTGAATCAAAGATCAGACTGCATGTTTTGTGCTGTCTGATCTTGATCTAACTTGCCACAAAGGCTAGTTAGATATGAAAGGGGCAGTAAGGGTTAACTCGTTAACAAACAACAACTTTTAGACTTCTCAAAATTGAAAGCATTTGCAGATATATGTCAATTAAAATGTGGTTCCAATGATAGAACTTGTTTTTGATAGGGTAGAAAACACTGTGGTAAAAAGAAAAAATGCTGGTTACAAGTATTTTCTCCTTTTCTCACATTTGTTTTCAAAAGGCCTCTTAGGGTCGTTAAAACTCAGGACTGTGTGCTAAAGTTTCAAAAGTTTTCAAAAGACATTCATCACAGACTTAAAAACTCATCACTCCTTGCACAACAAGAATGCCGCAGACCTCTTTGAAAACATTCTTGAAAAATAAGGACAACCAACATGAATAATTATCTACGCTCAATATATGAATACAATCAAGTGAAAACAGTGTGGGTAAAGGAGAAACACGTCGCAATTTACATTTTTTTCATTATGCCACCATGTATTCAACTGGGGACTGCCTGAAGTTAGAAATTGTATTTGGCGGGATCACTCTCTACAAAATAACAAATTTTATGCTTGCCCAAATTGAAAACTTTTGCATACAACATATTAAACAAAGCTTGAATGATATAATCTGTCGCTAAATGTACAGAAAATGATGTGGGAAAAGCAGAATTTTGGCCTTTTCCCATAATGTTTTCAAAGCCCTTTTCATCAGTGTGTTTTTTAGTTGGGATTGTGTGGTAAAGGGTTTAACCAAACCTAAGGAAGAAGACCTTTGAAAACATTGTTAGAAAAGAAGAGAAATCAATATGTCCTTTTTCATTACTGATTTCTATTCCATTAAATTGAAATTCTATCATTTCAGCCACATTCCTCTTTACGACAGTCATGTCATAATTCTAGATTTGTTCAAATCCAGAGCATTTGCAGACGACAAATTCAATGTTGTTTAAATAGTAAAAATAGTCATTAAAGGTTAGAAAACATTGTTGGGAAAAAATGAAAATGCTAGTTATCAGCATTTTCTCCTTTTCCCAAAATGTTTTCAAAAGCCTTCTTCTCCAATATCGTTAAAACTCGGGATCATATGGTAAAGGGTTGAATGATTCCCAAACTTTTTTGTCTTGTAAAGTATTTGGGAACCAGGCTATGATTCTTCTGAGCTATTTAATGGTTCTTCCACTTAGACTGGATCCAGGCTGTCTTGAACTAATAAACATTTATTGCAGATGTTTATTTTGGTTCTTATCTCTTTACCAAACAACAAAATTTCAGACTTGTCCAAATTGAAAGCATTTGCAGACGACAATTTGTATGTGACACAAATGAGAGAATTTGTCCATAATAGGTAGAAAACATTGTGGGAAAAGGAGAAAATGCTGGTTATCAGCATTTTCTCCTTTTCCCTCAATGTTTTCAAACGGCTTTTTCATCAGAACTGTGTGGAAAAGAGATAAACATTTATTGCAAATGTTTATTTCAGTCCTTATCTCTTTACCAAACAACAAAATTTTAGACTTGTCCAAACTGAAAGCATTTGCAGAGGACAATTTAGATGTGGCCCAAACGATAAAATTTGTCCATAAAAAGGTAGAAAACATTGTGGGAAGAGGACAAAATGCTGTTTACCAGCATTTTCTCCTTTTCCAATGATGTTTTCAAAAGGCTTTTTCATCGGGATTGAGTGGAACAGAAATAAATATTTATTGCAGATGTTTATTTTGGTCCCTATCTGACATGAATGAAATACTGATACTGTTATGCCACCCAACATTTTGCGGAAACAACAAAGCCGCAGGGCTGATCTTCCCTTCGATCAAGATAAATCAGCCATGCTCTGTGAAAAGGGGGTTTAACTCTTTACCAAACAACAAAATTTTAGATGAGTCCAAATTTGAAGTAGTAGCAAAAGACAAATAAAAAGAAGCCCTAATGCAGAAATTAATCTCTGAAAGGGCAGAAAATTTTTTGTGGTAAAACCAGAAAATACTGGTTACCAGCATTTTCTCCTTTTCCCACAATATTGTCAAAAGTCTTCTTCCACAGGGTCACTACAACTCCTGATTGTGTGGTACAGGATAAATATATCTCCATGATGCATTACACCAAGCAAGTCACAACATACTTATGGATTCATAAAATATATTCTGTCTAACAACCTACTGCATCATGAGGTAGAATGGCCCTTGGACATGGAGAAAATTTACAAACAGCAAAAAGTTCCAAAATGGCATGCGCTGAATCATAAAATTGATTCTGCCTAACACTTTTGTTATCAACTGCATCATGAGGTAGAATTGTCCTTGGACATGCAGAAAATTTAAAAATAGCAAAAATTTTCCACCCATGTCAGCCGGATCTGGCTGTGTAGCCTGATATGGGTCGATACTTTTTGCAGATGCAAATTAACCCCTTTTCACTGAGCATGGATCAAATATACAATGGTAATCAGTAGTCCTAGGAATTTCTGATTTTCATTTAATTCTTTATAACTTTTTTTTGTACCTCAAGGGAAAAAAAAGTTAATCTGTTATACTCATCATTCCTTGAATAAATAAAGAAATTAACCCTGTACACCACAAAAACAAATTTCCCAACAGTATACTAGCGCTTAGGCTGCTAAGCGTGACTCAAGGACCTTTTGCAGACAGTGTAGATTAAGATCAGACTGCACAGAACGTGCAGTCTGATCTTGGATCTACACTGTCTGGTAAGGAGATTGTTTGTATGGTGTTTAATGCCGTTTTCAACATTATTTCAGTTGTATTGCGGCAGCCAGTGCACCTATCCATGCTTTCCTGGAGTCTCTTTTACCAGTACTCCGCACAATTTTCTTTCCAAGCCACTGGCTGCTTTCCCACATAACCAATATCAAGACAATGGACAGCAGTAGGAGAGGAGTGAATCCTATCTCAATGACTATCATCAATCCTTGGAAAGAAATTGGCCGAGCCAGGGACTGAACCCACGACCCCCTGTTCTCAAGTCCTGCTCGCTACTGACTGAGCTACTGGGGCTCGGCTGATATGGAGATATTTTTCTCCCTACAAAATAACTTTGAAGAAGCAATAATAGGGGTTTTACTATTGTCTTTAGAGTTTCATTTTAGATGTTTAGCAGATTAACACCTTACCATACAATCCCAACTTTTAACAACCCCAATAAAGCAAGCTTTTGAAAACACTGTGGGAAAAGGAGAAAATGCTGGTAACCAGCATTTTCTCCTTTTCCCACAATGTTTTCTACCCTTTCTAAAACAAATTTGAATTTTTCAGTTACAATTATTTTGTCGTGTGCAAATGCTTTCAATGTGGACAAGTCTAAAATTTTGTTGTTTGGTAAAGATTTAAGCAGATTAGGGGTTAACTCTTTACCAGAGATTCCTGTGTTTTATTATCAAGGCAGGCATATGCATAAAGAGGCTTTTGAACACACAGTTTGAAAAGCAGAAATTGCTTGTAAGCTGTAATTGACCTTTCCCATATTGCTTTTCCTCAATGCTTTACACCAAACAACACCAAAAGGCAAAATTCTAGATGGGTCCCATTTGAAATGATAATCAGATGATAGATTAAAGTAGGCACAGGTGATGAGATTTATCTCTGGGATGGAAGACTTGGTGGAAAAAGGGGAAAACGCTGGATGGAAAGAAAAGTAAAAGTAAAACAGCTGCTTGGGCCTCCTAATCAAATGGAATCTTAGTAATTTCACAAATGTTTCTTCCATCAACAAATAGAACACTTTTGTATATACAAAGATAAAACACAATAATTTTAACATACAGCATCTACATGGTAAAGTTAGTATTAGGGAAATAAGTCAATGGTGTTTTATGCTACCTTCAATCAATTTCAGCAATACCATACAAGTGTTTTTTTCTGCAGGTTCCAAATTCTGGGTATTTTTTCAAAAAAGAGAGGTGTTTAAATGTCTGCAAACCTTATTTCTGCAATGTCCAGTCTGAATATTTTTGGTATAAAATATCTGCTGCAGTTGAATTACGAGAATTACAGCTGACAATAATCTACTTTCGTTTCTCAAGACTTTCGGCTATGTATAAATATCAGATAGATATCCCCGCCAGCTGGTCTTAAGATACAACCCTATTGAAGATTAAAAGTTTTGTAATCTATACATGTATAACCACAATTGCAAGTTTCCCAAAGTTGTTAATCTATGGTTGACAACAATACCATAATGAAGCGTAAGTAAAACGGTAAGTGGTGACCTACAGTCATGTTTTAAATGTGAAAATTCGACTCGTGGTGATTTCAACATTTAGGCGCAAAAACAAGTACAGGGAGAATACCAAAATTGTAATCAGCAATGTTATACAATTTGGGTATGCTAATTAGATGTTAAATCTTCACAAAAAGATATAACCTGACATTTACTGGTATTAAGAAGTCATATTTGATTGGCATTTCGTAAAAATAAATGTAATTCAATGAATAATGTCGTTTTACAGTGTGATTGACCACACTGGTGTTTTATACAAAACCTTACAACCAGAAGTCATCCATGTTTTTTGATGCTGTTTTGTCGAAAGGCAAAATCGAACATTATAAACCATGTTTATTTTCTGCGCCCTTGAATTAGTCCGCAGAAAAAGCAGAAATTAAATATCCGCAGAAAAAACCGCTTATGGGGTATCCTGAAATGGCTCACTCATTCATGTACCCAAGGTTTTTCCAGGACTTAACTATGGCTCTGAATTTAACTATGGCTCTGAAGATCTTATTCAAGGACACTCTCAGAGAAAGCCAGATACCAAGAAGGAGGATCAAACCTGGGTCCAGTAGGTTTTGAATTCTACACTTTCACCATGATTGTGAGGAAAACATCAATTCACTCACATGGAAAATACTGTGGCAGCAGCCCTATTAGCTCAAACAAGGAATCCCAGTCACAGATGAAACTATCTTTTAAGGAATAAGATCATTTTTACAAATCTGTTAACCCTTTAGCAAGTAATCCTATGTTTCAGCAACCCTAAAGAAAACAGCTATTGAAAACATTATGGGAAAAGGAGATTTCCATAATGCTTTCTACTTTAACTCCTTACCAAACAATCATGCCTTTTAACAATTCTGAGGAAGAAGGCCCTTTGACGGTAACCAGCATTTTTTCCTTTGACGACAATGTTGTCTACCCTACCAAGGACTACTTTCCTGATTTGAGCCACCTTTAATTTGTCGTTTGCAAATGATTTCAATATGGACAGGTCCGAAATTTTGTCATTTGGTAAAGAGTTAAGAGACAAACTTTCTAATTTCAGTCACATTTGATTATTTTCTGCGACTGTTTTGAATTTGGACATGTCAAATAATTATGGTCACATTTTTTTGACTGATTGATTGAATGGTGTACTACACTGCTTTCAACACTATTTCAGTCATGTCCCGGCGCATAACAACACTAATTATATCAACTGTCAAGAACCTTTCTGGCCAAACTCTTGACCAAAAAAACTTTACAAGTTTCAATGCATTTGCAGACACTAAATTGAATGTGTCTCTACTGTTGAAACTTGTTGCTGAAAGGATAGAAAACAATGTGAAGGCATTTTCTCGATTTTTCCACCATGTTTTCTAAAACCTTCTTTCGTAAGATCATAAAACCTTGGATTTTCTGTGGAAAAGGGTTCATTGAGATGTTACAATAAGATGATATCAAGTCAGGAAAAATGTAATAAAAAAAATGTTCAGAAAAAATAATCTTTCCATAAAAAAAACCCATATTTTCTTGTATTTCTGCATTTTGTATATTGACAAAATTTCATCCTTTACAATAAGAGCTCTGGTCCACACAAAACGGTGACGTAATTTATAGCATAATCCAGAAGAAAACCTAAATATCTTTTTCGGGTACCCCTCGAAAAGTGGTAAGTCGCCAATAACTAGCAGTGATGCTTCACACAAATACTTTTAGCACCTTGATTTTAAATGGAGAACAGCGATTAACACTATCAAATGTTTACGCATATTATAATGCCTATAAAAATAACTGTAAGTTTACTTACAGTTGATCTATAGAGTATTTCTTACCTCTAAAACCAACTGTTGTAAAACGTTTCCATCAAATAGTTGAAAAATTCCTCATTAACGACCCACTTCTGCCTCTAGATCTCCGTGTTTTGGACGCTCGAGTCAGAACTAAACGCTTATATGACTCTGATTATTTCCCGCGTAAATGTCACGGAAAGCGAGACAACCGCAAACAGTCTGACAAGGCGGAACTTACGGTTGGTTTTCTTAGAACTGTGGACATCGGATTGACTCTTCAAGGTGATCAAAGGTAAGCTTAAACATTGATCAAATGTCCCATATTCAGTGTATAGCGACACTGCAGGAAAGGGCTATAGTATTGAAACATTATGGAAATAGGAGGAAAGGCTGGTAACCAACATTTTTCCTTTTTCCATAATCATGTATAATGTTTTCAGCCCTTTAAAAGACATGTCTTACCATTTAAGCTACGTGTGTTTTGTTGACTGCAAATGCTTTCAAACTGGACAAATTAAAATGTCAGGAAAAGAGTAGATCTTAAAACTTTGCAAATTGCAATACGATGGTCTTCTCATCTTCTCTAGTCTAGCAAATCTTCTACAGTAACAGTTGATTGATTGATTGATTGATTGATTATATGTTTTTAACGATGTTTTCAACATTATTTCAGTAACACTCGAGTGGCCAGTGCACCTATCCATACTTTGCTGGAGTTTCTGTTACCAGTATGTCGCACAATTTTCTTTCCAAGGCACTGGCTGCTTTCCCACATATCCAGGTAAGGTTGAAAAAATCTTTGTATATTGACCATCAACATAAACTAAGGTTGATTTATACTTGCAGGGGTTTTGAATCATTATGTACTCAAAATAGAGAGTGATATTTCATCCTTAACGGGGTGGACTGCTAATAGTATATACGACGCTGTGCACTTTTGCAGTCAGTGTAAATCAAGATCAGACTGCACAGAATGTGCTGTCTGATCTTGATCTATACTGTCCATTATAGAGAGGCTTTCCATCAAAAAGAAATAGAATGAATTCGCAATATTTGGTATTTAAGCATAGGTTGGAAATGTTGCTTTTTTTTAAGCAGTTTTAGGTTAATTATGTACTATAAAGTGTTAAAACAATGTTTTGCCTGTTCACATTTTTTCCACATTATGCACTTGTTTATTGTACATTATGGATGCTAGGCTATACCTTTGACTTGTACAAAAATTATAGCAAATATTTTAATTGCTTCGTAAAAGCACTACCTCCCTTTTTCACAATGTTTTCAAAAGATGCAAGATGAAGGAAGTATGCAGGTTGTATTGGTTGAAACTATGAAATAGTTAACTCTTTACCTAACAAAAAAAAACTATTGAACTTGTCCAAATTCGAGGCATTTTCAGATTCAGAAATTCAAATGTGGTTCATATGATAGTACTATCCCTTGAACAGCTAGAAAACATTGTGGGAAAAGGAGAAAGTACAGATTATCAGCATTTTCTCCTGTTTCTCACAGTGCTTTCAAAAGCCTCCTTTCTTGGAGTCGTGATTGTGTGATAAAGGGTTATTCCTTCCAAAGATAAGTTGTAAAGTTGACCATTCAATTTTGGCGGGTCTAAACTAAAAAAGGTACTGTTTGGTAAAGGGTTACAGAACCTGTTAAGTTTAAACCAATTTAGATGGAGGTTTTTGAAAAGAGGAAAATTCATTTGGAAGAATAAATACAAAGCCTGAGGTGGGTACTGACTATACTACCATCTAGTTCTCTAGCAGTGTGAAAAGTTCAAATGTCCCATTTACAAAATTTTCCACTTTCATTGTATTGCATTATTAACTCTTTCCATACCTAGACGACACCAGAAAAATTTGTAGACAGTGCAGATCAAGATCAGACTGCACAGAATTGCAGTCTTATCTCTGATCTACACTGTCCACTGCTTTATTCTAGATTATGAATGAACCATCTCTTGATATTGCAGCAGAACTGCATTTGTAGTCATTGAGATAATGCAATTTATTTTTTCAGTGGTGAAAGAGTTAACCAGTGACAATCTAATTTCAGCACAATTAAAAATACTCAAAAATTGTACTTCAAAGTCACTGGAGATCTCACCAAGGATCAGTGTAATCATTTCTATCCTACAAGTCACAAAATTATTAGCCCTTTACCCAACAGTTCTAACTTTGAACGACCCTGAAAAAGAAACCTTTTGAAAACATTGTAGGGAATAATTTCCCATAATTTTTTCAAATTTCATTAAAACTCAGGATTGTTTGGAATGGGTTAATTCTTTCACTGCCAATTTCAACTTGATCAGACTGCACAGAATGTCCAGCCTGATCTTGGATCTACAGCATCTGCTTACTGGTGACAAACTAATCTTCTTGACCAAAATTATTTTGCAAAATTAATCATTGGAGATCATTGTTTAGACTTTTGAAAACGACGAATGTGTAATACTAATGTTAATTGCATCCTAAGGGTTGAGCTAGTATTTGCCAAAATAGCATAGACGGCAAGGCCAAAAGACTGTTTTTAGCTCACCTGAGCACAAAGTGCTCATGGTGAGCTTTTGTGATCGTGCTGTGTCCGGCTTGCGTCGTCCGTCGTCAACTTTTACCTTGTGTACGCTCTAGAGGCCACATTTTCAGTCCAATACTCATGAAACTTGGTCAGAATGTTTAACTCGATGATATCTCGGACGAATTTGAAAATGGGTCACGTCGGGTCAAAAACTAGGTCGCTAGGTCAAATCTTAGAAAAACCTTGTGTATGCTCTAGAGGCCACATTTTCAGTCAGATACTCATGAAATTTGGTCAGAATGTTTGTCTTGATGATATCTCGGACGAGTTTGAAAATGGGTCATGTTGGGTCAAAAACTAGGTCACTAGGTCAAATCTTAGAAAAACCTTGTGTACACTCTAGAGGCCACATTTTCAGTCCGATACTCATGGAACTTGGTCAGAATGTTTGTCTCGATGATATCTCAGATGAGTTCGAAAATGGGTCATGTCGGGCAAAAAACTAGGTCACTAGATTGTATCTTAGAGAAACCTTGTGTACACTCTAGAGGCCACATTTTCGGTCAGATACTCATGAAACTTAGTCAGAATGTTTGTCTTGATGATATCTCAGACGAATTCGAAAATGGGTCATGTCGGGTCAAAAACTAGGTCATAAGGTCAGATTTTAGAAAAACCTTGTGTACGCTCTAGAGGCCACATTTTCAGTCCAAAACTCTTGAAAGTTGGTCAGAATGTTTGTCTTGATGATATCTCGGACAAGTTCGAAAATGGGTCATGTCGAGCAAAAAACTAGGTTACTAGGTCATATCTTAGAAAAACTTTGTGTACACTCTAGAGGGCACAATTTCAGCCCAAAACTCTTGAAAGTTGGTCAGAATGTTTGTCTTGATGATATCTCGGTCGAGTTTGAAAATGGGTCACATCAGGTCAAAAACTAGGTCACTAGGTCAAATCTTAGAAAAACCTTGTGTACGCTCTAGAAGCCACATTTTCAGGCAGATACTCATGAAATTTGGTCAGAATGTTTGTCTTGATGATATCTCTGACGAGTTTGAAAATGGGCCATGTCGGGTCAAAAACTAGGTCACTAGATCATATCTTGGAAAAACCTTGTGTATGCTCTAGAGGCCACAATTTCAGCCCAAAACTCTTGAAAGTTGGTCAGAATGTTTGTCTTGATAATATCTCAAACGAATTCGAAAATGGGTCATGTTGGGCAAAAAACTAGGTCGCTAGATCATATCTTAGAAAAACCTTGTGTACGCTCTAGAGGCCACAATTTCAGCCCGAAACTCTTGAAAGTTGGTCAGAATGTTTGTCTTGATGATATCTCGGACGAATTCGAAAATGGGTCATGTTGGGCAAAAAACTAGGTCACTAGATCATATCTTAGAAAAACCTTGTGTACGCTCTAGAGGCCACAATTTCAGCCCAAAACTCTTGAAAGTTGGTCAGAATGTTTGTCTTGATGATATCTCGGTCGAATTCGAGAATGGGTCATGTGGGGTCAAAACTAGGTCAAAACTAGGTCAGTAGTTCAAATCTTAGAACCTGTGTATGCTCTATAGGCCACATTTTCTGTCCAATGCGTATGAAAGGTGGTCAGGATCTTTGTTTTGATAATATCTACAAATCTTTGTTTTGATAATATCTACAATGGGAAAATCGGCTATGGTTGGCTAAAAAGTAGGTCACTGAGAGAAATTCTAGAAAAAGCTTGTGTATATGCTAGAGGCCAAATTTTCAGTCCAATAATTATGAAAGCTTAGTAGATTGTTTGTCATGATATCTCAAAAGAGATTGAAAATGGGTCATGTTTGGTCAAAAGACTCGGGTGAGCGACTTTAGGGCCATCATGGCCCTCTTGTTATTGAATTAGTCATTACTGTATATAAATTATGTAAGGAAATATGACACTTTCAGATAGATTAGGAGATAATGTTTTTGACAAAAAAGCCAAGACAATGACCTGTATTGAGAGATACCAATACAAGGACTCAATGAATAAAAACTACATGTACTACAGATTAGAGGAGAAATGCAAGAAAAATTTATGAGGTGGCTGCAAGATAATTTTGTAACATAACCTCCATTGTTTTCAGTGTTTTATACCCAGTTCTATCACATAAGCTTGCTCCCTGTTTTTGGTGAAATATACCCAATTTTATTACATAATCTCCTTTGTTTTCAGTGTAATAGACTCGATTTTATCACATAAACCCCCCTTTTGTATCACATACCCCCCCTCCCCCCGTTTTCAGAGCAAAATACCCAATTTTATCATATAACCTTCCATATTTTCAGTGTAATGTATCCAACTTTATCACATAAGCTCCCATATTTTCAGTGTAATATATCCAACTTTATCACATAGCCTCCCCTGTTTTCAGTGTAATATACCCAATTTTATGACATAACCTCTATATATTCAGTGTAATATGCCCAATTTTATCAGATCCCCACCCCCTTTTTCAGTGTAATATACCCAATTTTATCACATGATCTCGTTGTTTTCAGTGTAATATAACCATTATGAATTTTCTTATCTTACACAAGTTTTAGATAAGATTTTGTGATGGTGCTGTATATGTCACATCATTCTATTCTTTTTCAACCCATTACCACACAATCCTAAGTTTTAACAACCCTGGAAAATTAGACTTTTAAAAGCATAGTGGAAAAAGGAGAAAATACTAGTAACCAGCATTTTCTCCTTTTTCTACAAGGTACTCTAATCTTCAAGGAATAAATCCAGTCATTTGAGCCACGTTTAATTTGTTGTTTGTAAATGCTTTGAACTTGGACTAGTCCAAAATGTTATCTCATGGTCACAGAGCTTAGAGATTTTAGCAGGGTTTTTACACAAAGAAATTGCATGATGCGCATCTATGGTTTCAAAATTTCTGGCTTATAGCTTGCAAGATACTGTTATGTGATTAATAGAATCTGACATTTGTTGGCCCATGACATAAAAGGTTAGTAAACTCGTCTACAAAAATTTTAAGCTAGCCAGAGGCTCACTTAAATCTTTTACCACACAATCCCAACTTTTAACAACTGTGAGGAAATAAGCTTTTACTGACTCTGAGGATGATGGCTTTTGAAAACATTGTGGGAAAAGAAGAAAATGCTGGTAACCAGTATTTTTGCTTTTTCCCACACTTTTTCTGCCCCGTAAGAAGAAAGAAATCTGACCATTTAATCGTCTGTTGATGCTTTCAATTTTGTGGAGTCTAAATTTTCGTTGTTTGGTAAAGAGTTAACTCTTTA
Organism: Hippopus hippopus; assembly: GCA_946811185.2. Lineage (NCBI taxonomy): Eukaryota > Metazoa > Mollusca > Bivalvia > Cardiida > Cardiidae > Hippopus > Hippopus hippopus. The sequence continues at coordinate 6,728,623 of OX328109.1, forward strand.
CCACACAACCCTGACTTTTAACGACCCTAAGGAAGAAGCCTTTTGAAAACATTGTGAGAAAAGGAGAAAATGCTGATAACCAGCATTTTCTCCTTTTCCCACAATGTTTTCTGCTCTATCAAGGAAAAATTGTGTCATTTTTGCCGCCTTTGTCGTCTGCAATTGCTTTCAGTTTGGACAAGTCCAAAATTTTGTCATTTGGTAATAAGTTAACTGTTTACTAAATGACAAATTTTTAGACTTGTCCAAATTAAGATCATTTGCAGATGATGAATTAATTGTTGCTAAAATGCTACAAAAGTTTCTGTGAAAGGGTAGAAAACATTGCGGCTACCAGCATTTTTTCTTTTCCCAAAATGTTTTCAAAGACTTTTGTCAGGGTCATTAAAAATTTGGATCATGTGATAAAGGGTTAATTGGGTTTTTTTTTTGACTTGTTCAATAAGATTTTATCTCTAGTGCAAACTTATATCAGGTCCCACATATCTTATTTACTAACACTCATGAAAATTTGTTAAAATTTTTGTCTCGATATCTTGGAAGAGATTTGAAATGACTTGTGTTGGGTCTATAACATTAAGGCTCAGGTGAGCGACCTTAGGGCCATCATGACCCTCTTGTTTATCTTCTAAACAGACAATTCTAGTCAGACAATTTAGATTCAAGATCAGACAGCATACTATTGTCCAGACAATTACCAGAGTTTGGCATCCAGTGAGTTAATTCTGTAAATGGACTCTGCAGTTCAGTTTATGAAGACAGTTTTAGACTGAATATGATTTACAGCTAGACAGATATTGACCACGCTGTGTTCTCTAGACAAACTTTTTTGTATTATTCTGTAACAGATCACTTTTGAAAATTTTGTAGCAAAAGGAGATGTTGCTCTTAATAAGTACCTTCTTCCTTCACAAAGTTTTGCGTGTATTCATATTCATAAGAGCCATGCTCTGGCAATAGGGGGCTTATACGTGATGGATGTTACCAAGCAAGTCATCAAAGCATTATGGATCTTTAAAGACTATTTTGTTGAAAACTGACTGAGTTAAACTTGTCCTTGGACGTGCAGAAAAATGACCAATAGCAAAAAGTTTCGGCCCAGGTCAGCCTGCGCAAAGTGCACAGGCTGACCTGGGTCGATACTTTTTGCAGATGCATTAAGCCCCCTTTTCACAGAGCATGACTCGTATTCTTGTTTATCCTTGAAATTTATTCTTAAATCATCGGTCAACACCAATTACTACAAATTTGATTCATTAGTTAATGGGTGATTTTTTTTTCAGACTGGAGAAGATGGGATAAAATACATAGCTGTATGGATATTCAAAGAAATGTGTCAGCTGTTTGTTCCACTGGCTTTGAGTAACAGGATATTTTTTGTCTTTGGGTAAGTTGATTTATTTCCCATTTTTATCGATATTTCTAGATGATAACTCAGAACAAGCTTCAGCAGACTTCTTCTTGTCTATAGTAGACCCGACAGACCTGTTCTGTTGTAGACCTGGCAGATTACATAGTGCAGATCAAAGATCAGACTACCCTTTTTTCAATCTGATCTTTGAACTATGCCAGGCTCAAAGGCAGTTACTGTTGTGAGAGGCATTTTTATCTTTTATCAAAAAAATCCCTTGTTTTAACAGCTGTAAGAGAAAGAAGGTTTTTTGAAAAACATCGTCGGAAAATAAGAAAATGCTGGTAACCAACATTTTCTCCTTTTCCCACAATGTCTTGTACACTTTCAAATAGCCACAATTAACACTTTACCGCACAATCATAAGTTTAAACGAGCTGTAAGAGAAGCCTTTTGAAAACATAGTGGGAAAAGGAGAAAATGCTGGTTACCAGCATTCTCTCCTTTTCCCACAATGCTTTCTACCATATCAAAGACAAATTACATCTTTTGAGCCACATTTTATTTGGCCAAAGTTCAGACATGGAATTTTAAAATTCCTGAAATTAGCCCTTAGTAACAGCAGTGGTTTCTACTGGTGTGAGAAAGCCAGGAAACACATGTGTAGGTGCACTGACCAAAGTGATATGACCCAAGCTGTTAAAACGGTGTTTAAAACTCCAATACAAACAAGTTGTTTGGTACAGACTGAGGGGTTTATCAAAAGTCAGAGCATCTCTCTCAGAGACATCATTATACAGTGTAAAAAACATCTTCCGTATGATCGTAGATTTCACGGGTATTGATTGTGTCATTTGTTGCCCCAAGAATAAATACAAATTGGGAAATAAATACGGATTGAGAGATTTTCCGTCTATAGACTGTTGAATGAACTATTGTAGTGAACGGCTATGGCTGGAGCTGTATTAATGGGATACTATACTGGCTTGATTGGAGAACTATGAATCATTTGCTCAGGTAAAGCTATAGAGAAATAGTATAGAGAAAGCAGCATGTAGTTAAGTTGTATGAACTCTTTACCACACAAGAAAAATGTAGACTTGTCTAAATTGAAAGCATTTGCAGAAGACACTGTAGATGCAACTAAAATGAGAAAATTTGTCTTTGACCCATTACCACACAATCCCAAGTTTTCACGACTCTGGGATAGAAGCCTATTGAAAACATTATGAGAAAAGAAGAAAATGCAGGTAACCATTTTCTCCTTTTCCCACAATATTTTCTACCCTATCTTAAAAATAAATCTTCATTTGAGCTAAATCTAATTTGTTGTCTGCAAATGCTTTCAATTTGGTCAAGTCAAAAATTTTGACATCTGTTAAAGAGTTAATAGGGTAGAAAACATTGTGGGAAAAGGAGAAAATGCTGTTGACTCAGAGTCGTTAAAAGTGAGGATTGTGTGGTAAAGGGAAACCTTTACCACAAAACAGAATTTTAGACTTGTCCAAACCCAAAGCATTTGCAGATGACATATTGGATGAGCTTAAATGGTGACATTTGTCTTTGATAGGAGAGAAAACATTGTGGGAAAAGGAGAAAATGCTGGTTACCACTAACCAGCATTTTCTCCTTTTTCCACAAGGTTTTCAAATGTCCAATGTTTTCGAAACGTAGTAAAAGTCCAGATTGTGTAGAAAAAGTTTAAAACATTGTGGGAAAAGCTCCTTTTCCAAAAATGTTTTATTAAATCTTTACCACACAAATTTTGTGGTCTGATACAGAGAAAATGTGTGGTGTTCAAATGGATATGGCAGTTGTTTGTGTTGATGCTATACAAATATTGTGATAAGTGGATAAATGGTTAGACAGGCTTTTACTGTAAACACCTAGAGTGATTTATTGGCTATCAGGCTCTGGACTAATTGTTGTATGAATTTTTATGTGCCTTGTATCGGAAATGTTTTCTCCTTTTCTTTCCCTGTTTTCTATCCTTTAACTCTTTTCCAAACAACAAAATTTTAAACTGGACCAATTTGAAAGTAGTTGCATATGACAATTTAAATGTGGCTTATTTCATTGAATTTGATTTTGAAAACATTGGGGGAAAAGGAGAAAATGCTGGCAACTGACATTTTCTCGATTTCTAACAATGTTTTCAAAAGGCATCTTTCTCAGGGTTGCTAAAACTCCAGATTTTGTGGTAGAGAATTAAAGAACATAATCTTAATGTTTGAGCCACATTTACTTTTCGTAGTCTTCAAATCTTCCTGAATGAAAAAGTCAAATAATCTATGGTCTGTTAAAGAGTTAACCCTTCATAAAGCCATCTTGACTTTTTACGATCTGGGGATTACAGGCTTTGGAAAACATTGTGTTACTCAGCGTTCTCTCCTATGCCCACAGTGTTTTCTATCCTATCACGGACAAGTCAGGCCATTTGAGTAATATTGAATTTATTGTCTGCAAATGCTTTGAATTTGGACCAGTCTAAAAGAGTTAACTCTTTACCACATGACAAAATTTTAGACTTGTCCAAATTGAAAGTACTTGCAGATGACATTTAGATGGGGCTCAAATGATAGACCTTGTCTTTGATAGGGTAAAAAACATTGAGAGAAAAGGAGAAAATGCTGGTTACCAGCATTTTCTCCTTTTCCCACAATGTTTTCAAAAGGCTTCTTTCTCAGGGTCGTTAAAAGTTGGGACTGTGTGGTAAAGAGTTAAGCCATTACAACATTATTCCAATTTTTAACAACCCTGTTAATTAGGCTTTTGGAAACATTGTGGGAAAAGGAGAATTTCCACAATGATTTTTAACTTGTTAGAAACAAAGTCATTTTAGCCACATTTAATTTGTTGTCTGCAGATACTTTGAATTTGGACCAGTCTAAAATATTGTCGTGTGATACAGAGTTAACTCAGGAGCTAGGTTTCTGAGCTGGCAAACACAAGAAGGTATTTATACACTTACCTATCTGATCACAACAATGAAAGCAATCAATATAGCTAATTAAAATTGGATTAGCTAATTGATATATTGATTTCTCTTTTACTTCAGGCTAAACTGACGATTTGTGGCTTTTAGAAGGGCATTACACCAGATTTTACTTCAAGTATTTTTTGAAAAAAAAAAAAGATTTCTAATTCTCATTCAGGTTGAATTTGTTTGTATTTAAGTTTATATGCAATATCAACATTGTAGGTATTATCACAGCCGTCAGTGCACCTACACATGTGTTTCCTGGCTTTTTTACACCAGTGCTGACATAACTTTTCTCATATGGATCGGAGGTGAGAGGCTAAAAACTGCCTGTAAGAAATTTGCTTCAACAGGGTATCAAACTAGCAATCACCAGGTCACAAGTCACATACGCTAAACACTGAGCTACACGGCCAGGCCTCATTCAGATGGAAAGATGGCTTTAGAATTAAAACATAAACCTGTAGAAATACACGTTGAAAACACAACAAATTACCAATTTTTTTCATATTTTTACTGTAAAACTTCCTGAAATTGAAAATGGTATAGCCATTATTACATGAAATTAGATAAATATACTGAACCAAAAAAGAAACTTCCCCTGTGTTTAAGTGCAGATATACACAAATACGAAAATCAGGATTAAACTAGATTTATATGCATTGAAAGAGTATTTTATTGTGACTTTGTGTGAAAAAAATTATTGCTGAGGGTTTATCCAAAAGTAGTGAAATGGTAGTTAAAATGCAGAAGGGGTCGCTCACCAAAATCACAGATTAATGCCGGGTATGACCACCTTCAGCATGAAGGACTGCCTGGCATCGTTGGCGCATAGAACGGATAAGTGTATTGATTTCGGCTTGTGGAATGTTGTTCCATTCCTGAATTAAGGCTCGTCTTAGCTGAATGACGTTTGACGGTGGAATAGGGCGACGTCTAACACGCTGGTCCAAATTATCCCAAAGGTGTTCAATGGGATTCAGATCAGGGCTTTTGGCAGGGCAGTCATTAATAAATGCAATGTTATTCGCCCTGAGGAAATTCACATTGTCCCTAGCTGTATGGCTTGTGGCATTATCATGCTGAAAAAGAGTGATATTGGCGTTATTTTGAAACAGTGGGATAACGTGCCTCGCAAGAATTTCATCTCGGTAGCGTTGGGCATTCAAATTCCCTTCGATAACGACGAGATTAGTGCGAAAGCCATGTGCAATGCCCGCCCAGACCAAGACAGAACCCCCACCCCCAAAACGATCTCGTTCAAGTACGCAACAGTCTGCATAACGTTCATTTCTCCTATGGTATACTCGAACCCTGCCATCACCTCGATGAATGGAAAACCTCGACTCGTCAGAGAAAAGAACGCTATTCCATTGTTGTCTAAGCCAGCGTTGGTGTGTATGTGCCCAATTAACACGATTTACGCGGTGACGTTGCGTCAAAACACAACCAACGTATGGACGTGCACGTAGCCCACCCTCGCACAAGCGATTGCGCACAGTTTGGGCAGATATACGGTTGTTATGTGTACCAGGGGTGTTAGCAGCAGTGGCTGTGGCAGTTTGGAAGCGATTGCGCAGGTAGGTGTTCCGAATATAGCGGTCTTGGCCGCGCGTCGTGACGCGAGGATGTCCACTACGTGGTCGATCTTCCGTACGCCCTGTTGCTTGAAAACGTTGCCTAAGGTGTCGAATAGCACGAGTAGAACATCCAATATTCATAGCAACAGCATTCATCGTCATACCAGCATTAAGCATGCTAATGGCACGTTCACGTAAATTTTGCGGAATTCTAGGCATATCAAAAATAAAGAAAACTAAAAAGAATTTAATTTTTTTCAACGTCTTTTTCTTATTGACATGAAAGTCTATAAAATTAGTCTGAAAGGTTTAAAAAAATATACACGAATTATACTGGTCCGTGTATGCGCTTGAAAATCGCTTTCAGCGGATTTCTTCTGCAAAATGCTTTCAATCGAGTTAAAATTTGTTTTATCGGACACATAATCGTTCGCCCGAATATATGTAGGTCATCTGACATTTTGATTTTTTTTAATAACATTGCATTTGCACTTAAACACAGGGGAAGTTTCTTTTTTGGTTCAGTATATATTTGAGTCATGCTCTGTGAAAAAGGGGCTTAACACATCCATAAAAAGTATCGACTCAGGTCAATACTTATTACAATTGGTCAATTTTCTTCATGTCAAGTAATAATAAATTTCATGGATTCGTAATAATGTGATGACTTGCAAGGTATCATGCATAATGTGGAGAAGTATCACCCCTTTATCACACATTCTCAACTTTTATTGACCCTGTGGCAGAAATCACCGAAAAACAATGTTGAATAAGGATAAAATGCTGGTTACCAGTATTTCTTTATTTTTCCGCAATGTTTTCTACCCTTCCTGAAAGAAAGAAATTTCAGTTAGTTTTTTGTTTTCACATTTATTTTTTCGTCTGCAAATTCTTTCAATTTGGCAAAGTCTAAACTTTTGTTGTTTTCAAAATTTGTAAAAGAGTCAAATTACTTTTCCGTAAGTTGATTGAACAGCATAATATGGGATAAATACTATTATTTTTGTGTAGATGAATGAGCTGAATGTGCTGGCTTTTGCCCTTCTTTTTGGAACTGAGAACAAACAGAAATTTGTGATTGGTTAAAAGGTAGACACGATTATATTGAGGGCCCCTGCCTATTTGCGGGCAAATTTATGCCATCTATCTTTTTTAAAGATATTTCTTGTTTCTTACAACAATATGAATGATTGCTTTCACAAAACTGTGCAATGGTATGGAGGTCTCCTCACATGGTACCGGCAATCATTGTAGAAAATCAATGGTGGTGATTATCAGCAAATCGCGTGGTCAGAATCCCATTTCCTGATTCAAAGACATGATTTACCGACTCTTTACTGAATGATCTGAAGTTTTAACAACACTATGGAAAAAGGCTCTCGAAAGCATTGTAGGAAAAAAAGACAATACTGGTAAGCAGCATTATCTCTTTTCCCCACAATGCTTTCTGATCTGTCAATGACAAATTCCTTAATTTGACACATAGGTTATTTTTGGTTTGCTAATGCTTTCAATAATTATGGAAAAGTAACAATAAGTTTTTGTTTTGTTGAGTTAATGACAATCAAGCCCATTGGCAGCAATTTCAGATGAGGGGACGGGGGGATTGTTACTGCGTGGCTCAGTTTGGAAGTGTAGGACTCATAATCTGGATGCCCTGAGTTTGAGACTCAATGTTTTTTTCACGGGAGTGTCCTTGGACAAGACACTTTAGAGCCCTAGTCTAGTACTGGTGAAACCCTGGACTTACATGATTACATGAATATTTGAGCTGTTGCAGTGATATGACTGAAATAATGATGAAAATAGCATAAAACACCATTCAGTCAGTCAGATGGGGGGAAGGGGTCCTAATTTGGAAAAATGTTTCATAAAACCCCTCACTTTTTTTCTTAGTTTGGGCTTGAAACTGAGAATGAGCCAAGCCCTGGTATCTCAGTCGGTAGCCTATAGGACTTGAGAACAGGGGCTCACTGGTTTGATACCTGGCCAGGCTAATTTCTTTTCGAGGATTGATGATAGTCATTGCGACAGGATCTCTCACTGCTGATCATTGTTTCGACAATAGTTGTGGGAAAGCAAACAGTGGCTTGGAAAGAATATTGTGCGGAGTACTTGAAAATGAAACTCCAGCATGAATAGGTGTGCTGAGAATGATGGTTTTGCCTATTTAGTTTTTACCATTAACTTTTTTTTTATTGTTAAAAATTTGACTGAAAGGAGGAAAAAAGGTTTGGCCATCTTGGGATTTTATTCATTTTCTTTCAAACGTTTCCCATATTATAACTTCCTACATTAAAGGCCAATAGCAACCAAAAGTAAACAAAGGGGGTGGTAAAATGCATTCAAATTGAAATCATACCATTTTAAAGCATGGAAATGATTTAGAAGATGACAATTTGTTATTGTACGTTCGGTCCAAGTGTTAGTCGCTGACAGAAAAATTAATTTTAAAACTAGGCCAAAAGTTGCCAAGTCCCTCTACTTTTTGTTTGCTTTTTTACATGGTTTTAAAATTCATTTTCTGCTTTTCCATACTTTTATATGGTATGATTAAATTCAAATGCATTTCAATGGATCGTTGTTTACTTTTGGCCACCACTGAGCCTTAAACCTTTACCAGATGACAAGATTTTAGACCTTGTTCAAATTGAGAGCAATTGCAGACTACATTTCATTGTGGCTCAATTGGTGCAATTTTTCTTTGATGGGGTAGAAAACATTATAGGAAAAGGAGAAAATGTTGGTTACCGGCATTTTCTCCATTTCTCACAATGTTTTCAAAAGGGCTCTTTCACAGGGTCATTAAAACTCGGCATTGAGTGGTAAAGGGTTGAAAAGCGTTTCTATGACAATGATTGCTCATAGAGCAATGGAGAAAGCTGAAGCTGAAACCAGTCTCACGAGGAAGACTCGTTTCCAATCGGCTGTTTTCAAATTCTCATATTACTGTAATTGTTATTTATAAAGAAAAATGATACTTGTAGAAACCCTTCCTTTTAATTCTATACCACAAAATCCTGAGTTGTAACAAACTTGAGAAAAAAGCCTGTTGAAAACATTGTGGGAAAAGGAGGAAATAGGTACTGTTAACCAGCATTTTCTACTTTACTACAATGTTTTCTACCCTGTCATACACAGAATTCACTATTTAACCCTATACCAAACAATCCCTGGTTTTCAGGACCCTGGGAAAGCATTTTGAAAACATTAACCAGCATTTTCTCCTTTTCCCACAATGTTTTCTATCCTATGGAAGACAACTTCAATCATTTGATTCACATTTAGATTGTTGTCTGCAAATGCTTTCAGTTTGAGTCACATTTAGATTGTCGTCTGCAAATTGCTTTCAGTTTTGAAAAATCTACATGTATATTTTGATCGAGTGGTAAAAAGTTAACTTTTGTACTTGACCAAAACTGACAGCATTTTCAGGAGACAACAGTAACTGTTACTGTTGTACAAATTATGAAATCTGCCTTTGAAAGTGTAGAAAATGTGGGAAAAGGAGAAAATTCTGGTTACCAGTATATTCTTCTTCTCCCACATTGTTTTCAAAAATCCTTTTTCCTTGGGGGCTGTTAAAATTTGTGGTTGGTTTTCTTTGTTAACTCTTTACCAAACAACATAACTTTAGACTAGTCGAAATTGGAAGCATTTGCAGACGACAAAATTAATGTGACTCAAAAATTGAAATTTGTTTTGGGAAGGGAAGAAAACATTGTGAGGAAAGGAGAAAATGCTGGATACCAGCATTTTCTCCTTTTCCCACAATGTTTTCAGAAGGCTCTTGAAAACCAGGGATTGTTTGGTAAAGGGTTAAGGTAGTTAAAACTCAAAATGTGGCAAATGGTTGGATAATCATCAGCAAAATTAATGCTTTCATTCTGGACAAGTGTAAAATTTTGTCCTCTGGTAGAGATTTTGTTTCTTTGTATTGGAGTTTAATGCCATTTCAACAGCTTTAGGTCTTACCACTGCAGTTAGTGCATGTATGCATGCAATTCCTGGCTTTCTCACACCAGTTTTGCCACAACTTCCTTTCCAAGCCACTGACTACTTTTCTCACTTGCAACAGAAGTGAGAGGCGAAAAATCATCAAAAAGAAAGTTTGCCCCAACTGGGTATCGATCTAGCAACTATCACGTCACGAGTCAAATACGCAAACCACTGAGATATTCGGCTAGGTGTCTGATAGAGAGATATTGTAGACCTGTGCAAAAATCTACTATTTATGAATATTGATTATGAAGTTTTGTGATCATGAATTATATATAAGGTCGTTAAAAAAGATACTCAGATCTCTGTTGATCTGCAATCAAACTGTTGATATTATTGAACATTAGCTATTGAACCAATACATTTGTTTTAATCCTTTACTCATTGTTTCAACAATGGCTTTGTGGGAAAGTAGCCAGTGGCATGGAAAGGATATTGTGTGAAGGATGGTAAAAGAAACTCTCGGAAAGCATGGATAGCTGCACTGGCCACCACAATATAACTGAAACAAGAGCATGGTATGCAGCTGCCAACACTCAGCCGCAGTTGTGATTATCTGTGAAAATTCTGAGTCAAAAAAAGGGGTATACATGTAACTATGTCAAAAATACTTTGATGGTTACCTGTTCACCAAACAATCACAGCAGTTTTAAAGATGCACCCTTACACCCATAGAGTAAACAAATGTTAAAACTTTACAGTATGTAGAATCTAGCTAGCCATGTAAACGTAGATGAAAAATCAATATACGTGTATGGAATGAAGAAACGCCAGGGATATGTCTTCAATTTAAACCGGAAACGGTGGTGGTGGTAATGTCAAGGGATAGCCTCCATAGAATGAAATGCATTTTCTATCCGTCGTAATCTGTGTAACCTGGCAACCGTCAGGGGTAACATTTGGCATGAAGATACAAGAATGATTATAGTTTCATTAAATAAAGATCAAATTGGTTAAAAAAACGGGATGAACACGAGTAAAGATTTATCCTTAACTCTTTACCACACAATCCCGAGTTTTAACGACCCTGATGAAAACAATGTGGGAAAAGGAGAAAATGATGGTAACCAGCATTTTCTCCTTTTCCCACAATGTTTTCTACCCTTTCTGATAAAATTTTCTACATTTGAGCCGTATTAAATTTGTCGTATGCAACTGCTTTCAGTTTGGATCAGTCTAACATTTTGCCGCTTGGTAAAGGGTTAATGATCCTGAGAAAGAGACCTTTTGAAAGCATTTTGGGAAAAGGAGAAAATGCCGGTTACCAGCATTTTCTCCCTTTCCCACAATGTTTTCTACCCTTTCATTGATAAAAATCATTATTTAGGTTACTTCTAATTTGTCACTTGCAATCAATGCTTTCAATCCAAACTAGTCTAAAATCATGTTGTTTTATAAATAGTTTAACATAGAGTTAAATTTCCATTAACGCCGAGCCTCGGTGGCTCAGTCGGTAGCGTGCAGGACTTGAGAACACAGGGTCAAGGGTTCAATCCCTGGCTACGACCCCTGGCTCGGCCAATTTCTTTCCGAGGATTGATGATAGTCACTGCAACAGGATTCTTTCCTCTCCCACAGCTGACCATTGTTTCGACGATGATTATGTGGGAAAGCAGCCAGTGGCTTGGAAAGAAAATTGTGCGAAGTACTGGTAAAAGAGACTCCAGGAACGCATGGATAGGTGCATTGGCCGCCGAGATATAACTGAAATAATGTTGAAAACATCGTTAAACACCATACAATCAATCAATCAATCAATTTCTATTAGCAGACTGAATAGATTCCATTTTACCTATTTCTTACCCTAAAGGTCAAAAAGCTGGTATAGAACATTCAATCGTTCATTTCTCCTGAGGCTGGGGTAAACCTGATAAATTGGAAAAACTGTTATTTAAGAAATAATCTTCTTTCTATAGTGGTTTATCGTTCAATAAACCACAGTTGTGAGTTATGAGGCACAATAAATAATCCACGAGGGCGATAGCCCGAGTGGTTTATTCATTGCGCCTCATAACTCACAACGTGGTTTATTGAACGATAAACCACGATAGAAAGAAGATTATTTCGATTCTAAAATGACCAGTTCTTTATGAAAGGAAAACAAGTTCATCCTTAGAGTAAAAACGCGGATGAAGACTATGTTCTATTGAATAACTCACAAACTTACTTTATACAGAATGACGTCACTCTGCATGGAATGTTGCAGATTTTACCACGCTTTCCTTGCACTGTGTTTATAGAGCCGAATTCGCGTGTCATGTTAGAATCTAGAATTTACTAGTAGCGTGAAAGCATGACAAATGGAAACTGGGAGTTCCATTGAAAAGAAAAGAGGACCTGTGAAGTTAACCAGACTCTTGAAAAATTAGATTGCCACACAATCCCAAGTTTTAACAGCCTTGAGAAAGAAGGTTTTTTTGAAACATTTTGGGAAAAGGAGAAAATGCTGGTTACCAGCATTTTCTCCTTTTTCCAAAAAGTTTTCTACCCTTTCAAAGAGGAATTTCACTGTTTGAGCCATATTTAATTTTTCATCTACAAATGCTTTGAATTTGGACAGTTCTGAAATGTTTTCTTTTGGCGACGGGTTAACTCTTAACCCAGGACAAAAATGTAGATTTGTCCAACTTTAAAGTCTTTGTAGACGACCAAAGTGAATGTGGCTCAAATGATGAGATTTTCCCTTGAAAGCATTGTGGAAAAAGGAGAAAATGCTGGTTACCAACACTTTATCCTTTTCTTACAATTTTTAAAAAAAAGGCTGCTTTCTCAGGGGGGGTTAAAACTCGGGATTGCGAGGTAAAAAGGTTGATTTAGACCAGTCTAAAATTGTGTCACCTTTTTCGGAGTTGAATGTCCATATACAGACTGAACAAATTCCACTTTACTTATTTCTCACCCTGAAGGTTTAAACTCATAGTAGAACATTCAATAGTTTATTTCTCATGGGACAGGAGTAAACCTGATGAATTGGAAACACTGTTATTCTAGAATTTACTAGGAAAGTCAAAGAGCATGACAAATGGAAACTGGGAGTTCCATTGGAAAGAAAAGAGGAACCTGTGAAGAGATCCAGACACTTGCAAAATTAGATTGTAGTGATGTTTTTATTTGTAAAAAGAGAAGAGGATAATATTCACATAAAATCTGACAGTTTATGGGGGGAAATATAGAATTATTGGTGTTCATTTAGGTATCTGAGGGTTGTCCCGAAAGTTTTGAGACTGCTTTAATAAAATGAAATCTACAGGTCTGATTTTATCCAAGGTTTGGGTATAATAAAAAGCCCATTTGTTGAATATGTGTGGAAAATTATATGAAAATCAGACAAGCCAATTTAGTCACTTCACACATACAAACATAATTATAATGGTAACACTACACGGAGCATTTGGATGGCGACTATGCGGCAATTAGTTCAATGTTTCTCAAAATACTTGCTACAAACATCCACAGATTTCTTGTGCCTTGAAACCCACCTTAAGAATAGGTCTCTACACTAAGATTTTGGCTAGCTCAGACTGCTGATCTTACAGCCATCAGAAGTTCTTGTACAGTATTGTCCGTCCTTTATCCTTGCAAAACAAATTCTCTACAGCCACGATATGTTTCACATTCCCTGAATTCCATCATCTGACCCAGTGTGTGTCCATTATAAAGTCGTCCCCTTCCTTAAATTTTCAGTGCCAATCAAACATGACGGCTCTTAAACACATAGGTTTTGTTTTTTTTTGAGAGAGATGAATCTGTGTGGGTTTTGATTCCCAGCTCAGTCAATTTCTTTCCTAAGATTGATTATAGTCAATGCAACAGGAATCATTCCTCTCTCACCGGTGACCATTGTTTTGATGGTGGTTATGTGGGAAAGCAGCCAGTGGCTTGGGAAGAATATTGTGCGAATAACTGATAAAGGACACTCCAGGAAAGCATGAATAGGTGGCTGCCGCGATGTAACTGAAATAATGTTGAAAACGGGGTTAAACACCATACAATAAATCAATTCCCAAGTGATTGTTTAGAATGGAATTAAGGGACCTTAACAAACAATGCAGAGGCAGGAGGCTTTTAAAAAAACATTACGTGAAAAGGAGAAAATGCTGGTGACCAACATCTTCTCCTTTTCTCGCAATGTTTTCTACCAAATCAAGGGCAAATACTTTGAAAACATTCGAATTGTTGTCTCTGAATTCCTTCAATATACACAAGTCTAAAATGTTGCCATGTGGTTAAGGCTTAACCCCAGAAAAATTTCGACTCGTTTAACTTGAACGAATTTGCAGGTGACAATTTAAATGTGGCCTAAATGATGGAATTTGTCTTTGATAGGGTAGAAAACATTGTGGGAAAAGGAGAAAATGCTGGTTCCCAGCATTTTCTCCTTTTCCCACTATGTTTTCAGAAGCCATCTTTCTTAAGGTCGTTTAAAGTCGGCATTGTGTGGTAAAGGGTTAAAAATAATATCTATACTGTAGATATATTTTAAAGTTATACCTGCCATTACATACCATTGTATTTTGAATGAAAAGAATGTTATATCAAGATGACAAATTTATCCCTGTACCGAAACAACAAAATTCTACACTAGTGGAGATTGAGAGCATTTGGAGATGACAAAATAGATGCGACTCAGAATTTGAAACTTGGCTTTGGAAGGGTTGAAAACATTGTGGGGAAAAAGGAGAAAATGCTGGTTACCAGCATGTTCTCCTTTCCCCACAATGTTTTTTAAAAGCCTTTTTCCTTTCGAAAACTGGGGATTGTGTAGTAAATGGTAATATTATACCAATTGTAGTCCTTCGAGAGTTAGCAAATCATCATCTGCTCTTTTCAAACATTTTAGATCAAGATCTGCAGTCTGATCTTGATCTAAACTTTTAGATAATGGCAGAAGATACACAGGTCTTAATGATTGTAAAGTTTCTACAAAGATTAGACATTTTTCTTTTGTCACCAAAATACCCGTTTCCAATCTTTGGTTTGCTAAGGGTATCAAGACCCTTTGCACTAAAAAATTTCACACTCATGCTGGTTACCAGCATTTTCTCTTTTCTCACGCTGTTTTCAACAGGCTTCATTCTCAAGGTTACAGAAATAGGGGGCTTGTTTGTTAAAGGGTCAAACTAAAATCTCATAATTATTACAACAGAGGGGATTAACACTTTATTGCACAGACCAGAAGGCGTTTGAAAACATTTTAGGAAAAGGAGAACTTTCTGGTGACCATCTTTTTCTCCTCTTTCCTTTATTTTTTGCCATTGCAGAGAAGAATCCAATCATGGATTATCATGTAACTTGTTGTCTTGAAATGCTTCCAAATTAGACGAGTGTAAAATTTTGTCGTGTAATAAAGAGTTAAGTGTACAAGGTGATGAAAATTTTAATCTGTCTGTATTAAAGCATATAACATGGCAAATCAAAACTTACTTGCTCAAATGTTTGAATTTGTCTTTATTAGGGAAGAAAACATTGTGAGAAAAGGAGAAAATATTACTTACCAGCATTTTCTCCTTTTCCCATAATGTTTTCAATTGCTCTCTACCTAGCAATTGTGAAAACTTGTGATTATGCAGGACTGAGGAGAGTTATTCCTTTACCAAACATAAAAATGTTAGACTCCTCCGAAATGAAGGAATTTACAGATAACAATTCAAATATTTTTCAAATTAGACATTGATTAGGTTAAAAATATTGTGGGAAAAGGAGAAAATGCTGGTTCCCAGCAATGTCTCCTTTTCCCATAAAGTTTTTAGAGGCTTCTTCCACAGGTTTGTTAAAACTTTGGATTGTGTGGAAAAGGGTTAGAGAAGTCTAGGTGGAAATAAGGGTGAATTTGGATGATTAACTCTTTACCAGACGACAAAATTTTAGCCTTGTACAAATTGAAAGCATTTGCAGACGACAATTTCCATGTGGCTGAAATGGTAAAATTTTTCTTTGATAGGGTAGAAAACATTGGGGGGAAAAGGAGAAAATGCTGGTTCCCAGCATTTTCTCCTTTTCCCACAAAGTTTTCAAAGGCTTTTTTCCACAGGGTCGTAAAAACTTGGGATTGTGTAGTAAGGGTGAATTTGGGTGATCAACGACTTGAAAAAGTGTATAGTGTTTTATCTTGTCATGGCTGTTCTTGGGTGGATGTAAGTCAATACTTGATAAAGATTTTTAATGTAACCAGAGATAGTTTGGAATAGGAATTACAGTACTTGACCAGGTAAGGTTTGTTTGTTGTAGCTGTTTTGCCTTGTGTCAAACTCTGTTACGAAACGACAGAATTTGGTTGCAACCAAATTCAAAGCATTTGCAGATGATAGTATGATGATCTCTGATAGCGTAGAAAACATCATGCGAAAAGGAGAAAAAATCCTTCCTCTTAAGGGTCGTTATAACTCCAGATAGTGTATGGTTTAGGGTTATATCTTTACCACACAACAAAAGTGTAGACTTGTCCAAACTGAAAGCATTTGCAGACGACAATTTTAAAGGTGGCCCTTCAGATTCTAGGACGAAAAATTTACAAAGATAAAAATCATCCTTATACTCCCAAAGCCTTTTAATTTTCATTCATAAAACCCCAGTAATCGAAAACCATCCGACAACAAGAGAAATTAGAGATTTACTATGGCTCAGGTCGACACCGACGGGAAACACGTTCTATTTTTACATGAGCAACTCGCTCATTTACATACCGGAAATACACAGACAAAGCTTCAAACATAGCGTCGGAAGAAGACATTATGGAAAATAATTACATGTTTGTTATGTTATGGAATTTAAGCGTCATTAGTCACATGCCAGTCACTTGACGTTCCCACAATGCTTTTTTGATTTCTGGCTCGAAATCTAAAAATACCTTAAGAGGCTACGTAGCCTTTTAAGGGAACACCATAAAAAAAAATTTTTTTTGTAATTTTATGGTTCTTAATTATTGATGATTTGTATTGTTTTTTCATATAAATTTCAGTGATATATATTTTTTTTTAATTTGGTGAGATGTGAAAAATCTAAATACCCACCTTTAATATGGCTTAAAAAATGGATTTTGTCAATGTTAACTCTTTACCAAACGACAAAATTTTAGACTGGTCCAAATTGAAAGCATTTGCAGACAACAAAAGTAATGTGACTCAAAAATTGAAATTTTTTCTGGGAAGGGTGGAAAACATTGTGGGAAAAGGAGAAAATGCTGGTTACCAGCATTTTCTCCTATTTCCACAATATTTACAAAAGCTATCTTGCTTGAGGTCGTTGAAATTCGGGATGGTGTGGAAAAGGGCTAATGTAGATTTCAACATTATTTCAGTTATATTATGATGATCAATGCACCACCTATTCATGCTTTGCTGTAGTTTTATTGGAAGCCGCTTGAAAGCGGCTTCCAGTAGGAATGTACCTAAACTATTTACCATGTAGATGATCAGTAATTATTCGATTGGTCATTATTTTTGTAAATTTTCTAATAATGTTGTGTTGTTGTGACGGAATTAGTCCACATGACTCTTTCTTAAATATTCCAACAGACCTACATGAAATTCAAGCCTGGTTTTCTTGCAATATATAGTTTATTCCCAAATAACAATAAAAAATACAGAAAGATAAACATCCTTTAATTGGATAGTCCCCCGAAGTTTTCAAACATATAGGATTCCTTCTATTTTCCCAATCGAAGTTCTTATGCTTTCCGTTTATCACAAGCTTTCCCACCTCTCAATGGTTTTCGCATTTGCCTACTTTTTTACAAAACAAAATAATGATGATTATGATATAGAGAGCATCTTAGAATATGATAATCAGAAGCAACTTTATGTACAAGTTTTTCGTCCAAATTTTAATCTGTAAAGGATAAAATGGCGGTTAATCTTTGATCAAGGTATAGACTGGTTACCTCCCTACACAAGAGGCGTCTACATCAGCTATTTATAGAATACTTGGGGAAAGATAACCCTTTTTCTTTCCTTCGTCGACACTTTAGCCGAATGGATTTTTGTTACACTGAACATCTACCTTATGAGACCTGTAAAATTTAGCATTTACTGTGTTGTGTGTCGAAGCTGTTATGATCAGACTGTACATGCTGTACGGTATGGTCCTGATCTACAAAACCCTTGAAACATGACGTATGGATCTTGATGTACATTGACTACAGTAATTATCATGGTGGTGCCTGGTGCTCTAAGGGTTGAAGCTGCTCGAAAATGACGGAAATGGATGAAGATCAGACAGCACATAGCCTGTGTAATATTTTTTTAATATTCTATAAGATATTTCGTAAACATAAAAAAAAAATCTTGTTCGTTTTCGTTATTCAGTGTATCTGTTTCATTATGTAGTCGAAGGGTTAAAGTTATTACAAAACCTATCACTGTGAATATACAACTTTTTATGTCGCTGATGGTCAAAGGTTTAGAATAGCTCCTGAAATTTACATTAGAAGTTTTACACTAGGTTTGTACAAGGCCTGTGCAAAAAATGGTTCAAACTACTGTTTAGTAAACGAAACATGTATAGTAATAGTTATTATGTTGTGGTTGAATAGATCCAGATCTTTAAAGACTTAAAAATGTTTTTTTTTTGTGTTTGTGGCTGCCATTCAGGAATAATAGAAACGTGGTTTGTGCCAACTGTACAGACTATGATCAGAATAATTTTGGAGATGCCGTGCAAAAAGTTTTTTGTTTCTACAGTAGAAACGTAAAGATTCACTATGTTACAGGCATGCTAAGATACTTTTTGACAAGCAGGAAGATCATCTTTTAGAAAAAGTTAAGTTTTTTTTCATAAAAATGAAACACAAAGAAGAGATCACTGATAAAAATTGTAAATACATGTAAACATCATATGTGAATAACAATCTTAATATCACTTTGAATAATTGTTAACTTAAATAATTCCATAGTATTGCCTTTGATGCCGCTACAGAAGTTTCCTTTCTAAAATCATTTGATAAATGGAAAATGGTGTATTTGAATGCGCAATTTCTCCATTTTCAAATTTCGAGTAGTAACTTAAAAATTCCAATGCTTTTACGTTTTTTTTTTTTTTTAATATAATAACAAGATTATTTAAGATTCCTCTCTAAACTTCTTCTTTTTTTTTTAATAGAATTAGAATACATGTACATATTATTTTCTTTTTCTTTTTTCCTTGCATTTTAGTACCATTTGTCATGATTTTCCATTGGTGGGGGGTGGGGATAAAAACAGATACAAAAATTGTAATCACAGTTTCTCAAGAGAGTCAATATTTCTGCAATTGTTCACCAAAAGATTGCGGCTTCTATGATGCTATGCATCATAAATTTGTCCTGTTTTATCAGGACTTCGCCTTAGGCTGCTATTCTACATAAGCATCATCAAAAAAGTGATGTTCAGTGAAAGAGGATTGAATCCAGCCGCAATGACTGTGATCAATCCTATGAAAGAAATTTCAGGCCAGACTGGGAATCAATTGGCCCTTGGCTATCAAGCCCTGCACCAGGCTCAGCAAGGAAGGTTAGTTAACCTGTTAGCATATATAGTTGTGAGTTTTAGTGACCCTGAAAAAGAAACCTTTTGAAAAAACATTGTAAGTAAAGGAGAAAATGCTACTTACAACAAAGTTTTCAAACACCTTCTTCGTTAGGGTCATGAAAACTCAGGATTATGTGGTAAAGGGTTAAAATGTGTGAAGTCTAGTTGTTTTGGCAACTGAAGAATTATTTTGGTGAATCATCCAGTTTATCTGTTCTATCCGTCCATTATGCTGTACACGATGCTTTGGAATTCGGGGTTCATATTAACCAACCATATTTTTATTTCATCCACTCTCCACTCCCTGGAGTTAGAAATGTTTAGTTTTTAAGTCACATTTCATTTGTTGTATGCAAATTCTTTCAGTTTGGGCTGGTCTAAAATTTTGGCATTTGGTAAAAAGAGTTAAATGTTGTAAATGTCTTTAAAAAGGTAACCCAGCCTTAGTATACAAGACTTGAAGCCAGGGGGACGCTGATACGAAACCCACTCCTGGCAGATTTATTTCCAAGGATTGATGATAGTCATCACAACAGGACTCATTCCACTCTCACTACTTGTCATTGTTTCAACAATGATTATACTGGAAAACTGCCATTGGTTTTTGAAAGAATTTTGTGTGAGTAAGTACAGGTAAAAGAAAATCTAAGAAAGCATAGATAGGTGCACAAGCTGATGCGGTATAACTGAAATAAATAGTGAAAATGGCAGTAAACTCTATACAAACAAACTTGTAACAAGAGGTACAAAAATTCATGGGAAATTGCTGAATACTAGCATTTTCTTCTTTTTCCTACAATTTTTCCAAAAGTCTTCTTTAATGTCAAGGTCATGAGGTTGTTTGGTAACACGTTTACACATATGCCACCATTTTCTTGAACGACAATGGATCATCAAGAACAGTTCAATATACCTGTATTGAGTCATGCTCCAGCAGAAAGGGGATATATGCATCTCCGTGATACATTAAACCAATCAAGTCATCATAATTATTGAACCTTAAGATCTATTTTATCTAACAACTAGCTGAATTCTTGGGTAGACTGATCCTTTGACATGCAGAAAGGTTCCAAATAGCAAAAAGTTTTGACCCATGTCAGCCTGCACAATTTGCGCAGGCTGACATGGGTCGAAACTTTTTGCATATAGATTAAACCCCCTTTTGCAAGAGCATAGCTCATAACAATTATTTTATATACAGGGTGTCCAAAAAGTCGTGCACCATCCTGAAAACACATTGATTGTTACAGATGCTCAAACTCGTCAGCTACTGATCTCTGACTGGCACCATGTCTGCCAAACATGAATACAATGTAAATTCTTTCTTCAAGACTTAGTTTCTCAGCCATTTCTGTCTTCAATACTCAGCTTCTGGATCATTCAACCTGAAACAGGATTGTTCACGACTTTTTGGACACCCTGTATATAGACTTATACACCATCTGTTACAATGTGAGAATAGATGTGTCATCAGTGACTTTTTCACCATTTTACCAGTGCAAGCCTCTTACATGCTTAAATTTGCCATTGGTGACAGATCAGAATCAAGGTCAGATGGTACATAATAATTGCTGTCTGATCTTGAACTGACAGTGACCGCTTATTATGCCATAACATTCTGACCGGAAATTGACTTTGAAATCACATTATTTAAACCTTTAGGAAACTCTTCCACAAAAAGAAAAAGGTTTTTGAAAATGTTGAGGGAAAGGGAGAAAACACTGCTAAGCAGTACTTTCTCCTTTTCCCACAAATTTTCTACACTTTGAAGTAAAGATTTCATGTCTCCTGCAAATGCTTTCAATTTAGACGAGGGTAAAATTTTGTCATTTGGTAAAGAGCTAACTTTTTACCAAATAACAAAAATGTAGACCCGTCCAAATTGAAAGTATTTGCAGATGACAAATTAAATGTGACTCAAGTGATTGAACTTTTCTTTGATAGGACAAAAAATACATTGTGGGAAAAGGAGATAATGCTGGTTCCCAGCATTTTCTCCTTTTCCCAAGATGTTTGCAAAAGGCTTCTTCCTCAGGGTTTTTAAAACTTGGG
Organism: Hippopus hippopus; assembly: GCA_946811185.2. Classification (NCBI taxonomy): domain Eukaryota; kingdom Metazoa; phylum Mollusca; class Bivalvia; order Cardiida; family Cardiidae; genus Hippopus; species Hippopus hippopus. The sequence continues at coordinate 6,750,088 of OX328109.1, forward strand.
ATTGTCTGGAAAAGGGTTAATTATGTTTACTTGGCACTCCTTAGTGTTGATTAATGTATAAAAGCTGTTGATTAACTCTGTACCAGACAAAGTTTGGGCTTGTCCAAATTCAAAGCATTTGCAGCCGACATCAGCATGTGGTTCAAGTAATGGGACTAGACTTGTCTTTGAAAAGGTAGAAGAAGAAAGCATTGTGGGTAAAGGAGAAATGCAGCTTACCAGCTTTTTCTCCTTTTTCCACAATACTTTCAAAGATCCCTAATCCGTCCTAGGTTTCATAAAAACATTGAATTGTTTGGGAAAGGCTTAACCCCTTACCACAAAATCAAGAGTTTTAATGATCCTTAGGAAATAAGGCTTTTGAAAACATCTTGGCAAAAGGAGAAAATGCTGGTAACCAGTATTTTCTCCTTTTTATGCCCCCGCCATGAAATGGCGGAAGGGCATATAGAGTTACCTGTGTCCGTGTGTGTGTGTTAGTGTGTTAGTGTGTGTGTGCATTAGTGTGTGTGTCCCATTCTTGTCCGGAGCATAACTTCTACATTTATCAATGGATTTCAAAAAAAACTTCGCACACTTGTTCTCCTAAACAAGTACTAGTGTCATGCGAAAAGTTTGTTTCGATACGCCCAAGGTCAAGGTCACAGTTGAAGGTCAAATGTTTAAATTGACCTTGTCCGGAGCATAACTTCTACATTTATCAATGGATTTCAAAAAAACTTCGCACACTTGTTCTCCTTTACAAGTACTAGTGTCATGCGAAAAGTTTGTTTCGATATGCCCAAGGTCAAGGTCACAGTTGAAGGTCAAATATTTAAATTGACTGTTCAACCCAGTTTTACATCCTGCTCAGCAGAATTGTGATATGAAGATACAGTTTTGGTTTTTAAAAAGACTCATCCAAAGAACTATGCCAGAGAATATTGAGGCTGCAACCTACCCTTCAGCTATAGTCCAGTGTGATGATATTCGATCCAATTTGTTCCTGTCTCATAGAGGAAGTCCAACAAAGTAATTATTATTGCTATATTTCTCACTCTCATTCCTCAAGTTAAGATCTTCATAATCCTGAGTATAAGTAACCCTCAGTTGAAAGATTAAGGAAAACGCTGAATAAAAAGAAGTTAATGCTCAAAACCAGCATTTTCTTCTTTTTCTTGCAAAGTTTTCTACCATATGCAATACAAACCATATAATTTATTGTCTGCATATTGCTTTCAACTTGGACCAGTCCTCAATTTTGTTATCAGGTATAAATAATCTTTTATCTGCTTGGCTATATATATAACAAACCTTCTTAACCCTGTCTAAGCTGTTATCCAAAACAACAATTTTCTGTAATACCTACTGATTCTCTCATATGACATATCTGTGACCAATACCATTTAGCGGGGGGCATCTGTGTCTCTGACACACCTATTTCTAGTTCCATGATGTTTTATAACCTTTCAGAAACAAATCTAACTATTTGAGCCTCATTTTATTTGTTGTCTGCATTTGCTGTCAAGTTGGATAATGTTTTATCATTTGTGAAAGGGTTACAGCATTTCTTCCTGAAAGTAATTTGTCGTTAATGACTTGGAAAACAATGTGGAATATGGATTACCAACATGGATTCAATTTCAGTAGACAAATACATATGAAAATAATGTGGCAAAAGGAGAAATCCACCTTTCAAACTCTTTGCCAAACAGCATAATTTTAGAGTTGTCCAAATTGAAATATTTTGCAGACAATAAATTAAATGCGAGTCCAAATAGGAGATATTACTTCAAAAGGATAGAAAACATTGTGGCAAAGGGAGAAGTAATGGTTACCAGAGCATGTTCTCTTTTCCCACAATATTTTGATAACCATTCTTCCTCGAGGTCATTAAAACTCCAGATTGTGTGATAAAGGGGTTCAGAGTAATCCCTCCTTTAACCACAATCTTTCTCAAAGTTGGTCAAGTACAAGGTGAAAAAAAGTTGTGTGTACTGTCAACTCTTTCGCTAGGAAGTAAATAATTTATATAACTTTTTCATTGGCTGTAAATATAGTTCCACTGCAAGATGAAGAGACAGTTTGGCGTTAATCTAAGATAAAGTAATGGAAAGTGGAGATCAGAGATCAGACTGCACATTCTGTGCAGTCTGATCTTGATCTGTACTGTCCACAAAAGCTTCTGGTGTCATCAACAGTAAGGAAAGAGCTAATGTGTTTATGATTCATGTGTAACAGTCTGGATATTGGTGTGAGGAAGCTTAAGCCTTTCTGGTATGGTAATGTTCTCAGCATTTTCCGATTACATGTACTTTTCATAATTAGCTTCACTTTTTTTTTTTAAAGAAAACGTCAAGGTCATATCATAGCCTTAGCATTGTCGCCTTCGTCTTCATTGTCATTTCACATCTTATAATATCTCTGTCAATACTAAAGATGTCCACTTCAAACTCTGACTAGTTGTTAAGAGGGAACCTATGTAACAGGGGCAGGTTACCGTCAATTCTTTTTTGAAGCAGTTATGCCCCTTTCTCAAAAAGAATTTTAAGACACTGACATTTACATAATATTTCTGTCATTACTGAAGATATTTACGTCAAACTCAGACAAGTTGTTAACTATTAAAAGGGGAACCCATACAACAGGGAGCATGTAACGGTCAAAATATTCTTGACACAGTTAATCCCTTTTTTGACCTAGAATTTTCACTAAAAGCAACTGCAGCTGAGGATTAGAACACATATACCATACTTTTCTCATTCTATGAATCATTTGTTGGACAAAAGTATCCATTGCTCTTCTCTGTGATAATGTACAGACAAGTAGTCTCGATCATTTGATTCGTTAACAAACAACAAAAGGTTAGACTTGTACAAATTCAAAGCATTTGCAAGTTAAACATGACTTGAAAAATTTAAATTTGTTTTTAGAGGGGTTTTCTCCATTTTCATAAAATGTTTTTAAAAGGGTTTTTGGTAAACTGTTTACCAAATGAAAGCAAAATTCAGACAATTCATCCAAATTGAAAGATTTTGCAGACTACTAATTTCAAGGTCACAGGTTCAATTGATGGATTGGCCTTTGAAAGGGTAGATAAGAGTGTCCAGGAATATCAAAAAATGCTGGTTACCAGCATTTTCTCCTGTTCTCACAATGTTTTTAAAGTCTTCCACCTAAAGGCCATTTAAACAAATAAAAGGGTTAAAAATTTTTTATAGAAATAATTTTAACCTACTTTCATCTGCAAAAAATAGCTATTGAACTCTATGAGATTGATCAATGTGTCAGTTTTATTGTCACAGGACAGCTGCTGTTGTTTGAAAAACGCTTAGATACACAGACAACAAATTAAGCCTGCACTAAATGATCCGAAGTTTAAACGACCCTGAGTAAAAAGGACTTTGAAAACATTGCAGGAATAGGAGAAAATGCTGGTAGCCAGCATTTTCTCCTTTTCCGACAATGTTTTCTACCCTTTTAAAGACATCTCATCATTGGAGCCTACTTTAATTTGTAGTCTGCAAGTGCTTTCAATTTAGACAAGTCTAGAATTCTGTCGTCTGATATAGAGGAAATCTAATTCAATATGAGCAACTTTGCAAATTACTCAAAGAAACGATATTAACATTAACGCAAATACTTTCCCAAACAGTCTGTAAAACTGTGTTGTTTTGGCTTTATTAATTTCTATAATTGACCAGACAAATAGTACCGGTTATTGAAACCCGGGAGTAAATATATAGTAGCCTTTCCCTTTTTGGTCTGAAAAAAAAGTCAGAGTCCAATATTAGGAGGGTTTTCTCATCGGAAGAGTGAGGATCAAAGCAGGGCAAGTGTTTTTTCAGAGTCACTTGTCCTACAGGACGAGTACCTTTTCTGGAAAATTTTGGACCCTGTCCTGAAAAAGATAGCTTAAAATTCGAAAACTTTTCTCCTTTCCCTGAAATGGCTTCTACCCTCTTAAAGACAAATCATGGCTTACCAACATTTCATGTGTGGTCTGCAAATGTTCTAAATATGGTCCAGTCCAAAGTTTTGTCATCTGATAAAGACCTGGCAAAGCATCTGTTACTTTGGATGCAAACCTTGTGTGGGGATAGCAGCAAGTGGCTTGGGAAGAATATTGTGCAAAGCACTGGATAGAGAAACTCCCAGAAAGCATGGATCTGTGCACTGGCTGCCCAGATATATCCGAAATAATGTTGAAAAGGGCATTAAACACCTTACAAACAAAACCAGTGTGATCATTTCTGGCAATAACTATTTGTTTGCAGTTGTGGGTTTAACACAGTTTTCAACATTAATTTGTTATGTTTTGGCAGCCTGTGCACATGGTCATGCTTTTTTGTAAAGGGGGGGGGGGGGAGGGGGGTTCCTGCGTGACTCAGTGGTAAAGTGTAGGACTAATGTGACCTGGAGGCCCCAAGTTCAAGCCTCATTGGATCCGCTGGGTTTTTCATGAGAGTATCCTTGGGTAAGACTTTTCAGAACCCTTAGTCTAGTACTGGTAAAACCCAGGAAATACATGAATATGTGAGCTGTCAGTGTGATATGACTGAAATAATGTTGAAAACAGTGTAAAACACCATTCAATCAATCAGTCAATCAATCAATCAACTTTCTTGGAGTTTTGTTTTACCAGTACCTAACACAACATTCTTTTCAAGGGCTGCTTTCTCTCACAAATATTGTCAAAATAATGTTCAGCAGTGGGAGAGGAGTGAGTTAATTGACAGTGCAATATGGCATGGTTCCAACTGCTTGCAGAAAAATGAATCTTGCAACTAGAATTTTAGTTGGCAACTTTTATTCTAGTTTTGTAATACATTCTACTGCTAACGGTAGGAACTTAGACAAATTCTACCGTAGCACATTATCAGACTCATTAGAATATCAATACTTAAAATGGTATGAATCGAATTTGTCTGCATTTTTACCAAACCCCCTCCTCCTCCCCGCAAATTGTTTAGAGTTGGCAGCTATTGGGCTTGTATGGGTTAAACTGGCTTTGAAAGTGTAGAAAACATTGTAGAAAAAGAATAAAATGCAGCTGATACCAGGATTTTTCTCCTTTTCTCGCAATGTTTTCAAAAGCCTTTTTTTCTCATGGTCAGTACAACACTGGATTGTTTGGTAAAGGGTTAACCCTTTACCACACATTTCCAAGTTTTAATGACCCTGATGAAGAAGGCTTTTGAAAACATTGTGGGAAAAGGAGCAAATGCTGGTAACCAGCATTTTCTCCTTTTCCAACAATGTTTTCTACCCTTTCTCAGACAGCTTTTCCCATTTGAGCTACTATTAATATGTCTCCTGCAAATGTTTTCAATTTGGGCAAGTCCCAAGTTTTATCATGTAGTAAAAGCTTAAATTACGGTAACAATATACACATATACTCTCCTTTTCCCACAATTGTTTCTACCCTTTCTCAGACAACCATTTCCTTTTGAACTACACCTAACTTATCACATGCAAATGCTTTCAATTTTGACAAGTCAAAGTTTTACCATTTAGTAAAAGCTTTAAATTATGGTAACAATATACACACAGTAGGACTGGAAAGAGCAGAAAAATGAAACTTTTTGTCATGGAATCGATTCTGAGAGGTTTTATCAATAATTTTTCTCCAACCAGCACAAAAATGTGCTCAGGTGACAAATTGTAAAGGTGGAAGAAATTGGGTTTTCGCACTAATATATAGATTATCCAGCATTCATGAATATTTCAGGAGGGTAATGGGAAGATAATTATATTGGTTCTCAATGACTGTTTGCGGAAGCTATATGATATAATAATGCCTTATTTTGATTAAAGATACATCATACATCTGTACTCATTTTTTAACCAATTTCATCTTTATTCTTTGTTCTTGTACCTCTATGCCAAATGTTGCGCGTGCCAGTTGCAAGGTTGCACAGATTACGACTGATAGAAAATGGGTTTCAATTTCTGGAAGCCATCAAAGAAATCACTGTTGAGACATTTCCAGTTTTAAATGGAAGATTTCTCATATATGTATTCCCAACACCATATATACTGGTAATTTATCTATTTTAACACAGCTGACTGCATGACTGTTGAACCATTCTTCAGTCTATCAAATTTTACAGCATTTTTTTTTTCTCTGTTTGTAAGAATGTATCTTAAACACTATACCAGATGACAAAATTTGCTACTCATCTATATTACAGACAACTAATCGAGTGTGGCTCAAAATTAAGGATGGTATAATGTTTGTCAGTGAGTACAAAACATGCAGGGAAAAGAAGAAAATGCTGGTTACCAGCATTTTCTCCTTTTCCCCACAATGTTTTTGAAGGCCTTCTCTTTCAGAGTCGTTAAAACTCGACGGGATTGTGTGATGGAGAGTTAAGCTGCAGTAGTCTATTGCAGATAAAAGAATGTACTGTTAATCATTGTGAAAATGGCAATCTGATGAAAGAATGTACTGGAAGTCATTGTGAAAATGGCAATCTGATGAAAGAATGTACTGGAAATCATTGTGAAAATGGCAATCTGATGAAAGAATGTACTGGAAATCATTGTGGAAATGGCAATTTGATGAAAGAATGTACCGGAAATCATTGTGAAAATGACAATCTGTTTCTGTAAGGTCAGTCAAAGTGGATTTTTCCCCTAAACCCTTTACCTGATAACAAAATTTTAGCCTTGTTCAAACTGAAAGCATTTGCAGACAACTATTTCAGTGTGGCTCAAATGCTGCAGTTTTTCTTTAATAAGGTAGAAAACATTGTGGGAAAAGGAGAAAATGCTGGTTACCAGCATTTTCTCCTTTTCCCTCAATGTTGTCAAAAGATTTCTTTCCCATGGGCGTTAAATGTCGGCATTTTGCGGTGAAGAGTTAAAGCACCGTATAAACCCAAAAGATATTTTCAGTTTAGAAATAAGACCAAAATAAATCACTGTTTCAAGGTTGCCCTTGTTAAAAGTGTTTCAGCAAAATGGACAATGTAGATCAAAGATCAGGCTGCACGTTTTGTGCAGCCTGATCTTGATCCACACTGGCCTCAAAAGCAACTAAAATTGTGACAAGCACTTTAAGGATTAAAACAACGTTAAATGTAAACAAAAAATAGACTTGGCAACTTTTTGCCTAGTTTTAAAATTCATTTTTCTGCTAGTGACTAACACTCGGACCAACTGTTGATATTGTTCTATGGTGTTTAAAGCCATTTTCAACATTATTTCAGTTATACTGTATACGTGGATATATACGTGTGTCTAAAAATTTGCGAATATACTGATTATTGACATTTTATGTACGGAAATGTTTGCGAATTCAAGACACTCTATATTTATTGGTATACTTGTTTTAAAATACACGAGCAGAAAAGTTTGCGAATTTTACAAATTCGGGAAATCGCAAAAATTTCCACGTCGCAAAAATTTCCACTTATACAGTATCATGGCAGCCAGTGGACCTATCTATGGTTTCCTGTAGTTAAAAATCTTTCACCAGTACTCCGCACAATATGCTTTCCAAGCCGCATTCCCACATAACCATTGTTGAAACAATGATCAGCGGTGAGAGAGGCATGAATCTTGTCGCAATGACTATCATCAATCCTCGGAAGGAAATTTGCCGTGCTGGGGATCGAACCAGCGACCCCGTTCTTGAGTCCTGAACGCTACCGACTGCACCACAGGGGCTTGGCCAACTGGACCAACTATACAATCACAGATTGTCATCTTCATAATGATATCCATACTTTTAAATTGTATCATTTAAATTTAAATGTATTTTTACACCCACATTGTGTACTTTTGGCCACCACTAGGCCTTTAACACTTTACCAAACAATCCCTTCTTGTTACAGCTCTGGGAAGAAATCTTTTGCAAACATTGTAGGAAAAAAAGAATATCCTGGTAATCAGCATTTTCTTTTCTTTTCTTTTTCCACAATATTTTCTAACCTTCCAAAAACGAATTTCAATTTTGAGTCGCATTTATTTTGTCAGCTGCAAAATGTGTACAATTTAGACAGGTCTTATATTTTATTGTTTGGTAAATAGTTATTTCTTTACCACACAGTCCCGACTTTTAATGACCCTGAGGAAGAAACCTTTTGAAAACATTGTGAGAAAAGGAGAAAATGCTGGTAACCAGCATTTTCTCCTCTTTCCCACAATGTTTTCTGCTCTATTAAGGAAAAATTGTGTCATTTTTTCCCTTTAATTTGCCATCTGCAATTGCTTTCAATTTGGACAAGTCCAAAATTTTGTTGTTTGGTAAAGAGTTCAAGTTTAATGTTTATCAGCAGTATGTTTTGAGACATACATGTCAACAAGTTTCGGCTCCATGTTTACAGTATCTTTGGGGGGCTGTTTAATTGTGCGAGAATAACAGATGTTCGATATTTTAGATTTCATAAATGTCAAATATTTCTATGTGGGACTGCAAAACTGTCAGACTGGTATGTGCAAAAAATGTCAATATTTAGCTTTGAAATCGGTTTTAGTTTGTTTCCTCTACATTTTAACATTCCTGGCTAGCCCAGCTGTTTCAGACAGAAATGAGCCTTAATGAGGCTTCATGCGTCTGCAACAAGAAATATCTTTAAAAAAGACAGACAGTGTAAATTTGTCAGCAAACAGGCAGGGTCCCAGAAAATAAACATGTCTACATTTTTGACCAATCACAAATTTCTATCTATTCATTTGTTACCAGTACCAAAAAGTAAGTCAAAAGCCAGCACATTCAGCTACACCGAAAAAGTATCGAAAATCATCATTTGAGCAGACGATAACAGGGTTAGACTTCAGAAACTTCTCGTGCAAGGGGAGATAAGCACATCAGAATGTTCTTGATCAAGGATTTTTTTTTGAGTTGTGGCCTTTTGAATTTTCCAACATATATTATGGTGGTTTTTGTTTTCCACAGAAGTCACACATGAATTTCAATGAAACTTCATAGGAAGCTTCCCTATCAAGAGGAAATGTGCAGCACTTTCTGTGACATTAACATTTTTCTTCGTGTTATGACCATTTGAACTTTTTGATATAGTGATCCTATGCTTTAACTTTGAAACAGTTTGAACAACGGTAATGAAATTTAACACAAATGTTGCTTGGTTGCTTTTGGCCCTAGAATAAGCCCAATTGCTCATGTGTCCCAAACATCAAAGGTCAAGGTCTTTAGAGAGCTTCGTAAAAAATTGTTTTTGTCCTCTAATTCAGACAAAGCCATTTGACATACGGGTAGGTCAATGAACATTTACACAAGTGTTGCCACACAGCAAAATTTTAGAGTTGTCCAAATTTAAAGCATTGCAGACAACGAAAAATTAATGGGGTGTGCCTTTGAAAAAGTAGAAAAACATTGTGAGAAAAGGAGAAAATACTGATTAACTACAATGCTTTCAAAAGATCTCTTTCTCAGGGTTTTCAGAACTTGGGATAGTGTGGTAAAAATTTATGATCAAATGAAGAATCTCTATTATTGTTTTCTACATTATTGTTTTCTACTTTTTAGGCTGTCAAACAGTCGTATTTATTGATAGTGGTGAATATAATATGGCTGTTCTATTCAAGTATGGGACCATTTGATATATTGTGCTGAGTGTATTGGTCATTTTAGAAATCAATTTACAATTGTTTGAACCATTCATTCAAAATGGAGGGAAATGTAAGAGCAAAGTGTTGATGTGTTTTGTGCTTGTATTAGTCAATAAAACCCTGTCTTTTTCACAGCAGATAAAGAATGAAAAGAATAATCTGCAGTTTATGTTTATTTAATGTGATTTAAATATTTAACTCTGTAAACTTGAAAATATTTAAAGTTTAGTCAAAATTGAATGCACTTGCAGACGACAAATTAAATATTTTGCAAATGATGGTATTTGTCTCTGACAGACTAGACAAAATTTTGGGAAAAAAGGGACATTGTTAGTTACCAGCATTTTCTTCTTTTCTCACAATATTTTCAGAAACCCTTTCAACAGGGTTGTTAAACCAAGGGATTGTTTTGTAAACGGTTAAACTGTTGATATTTATATGGGTTAAGACGTTACTAAATGATAAACTTTTAAACTAGTCCAAATTCAAAACACTTGCAGACGACAATATAAACTGGACTCAAAATTTAAGATTTGTTTTGGGAAGGGTAGAAAACATTGTGGGAAAAGGAGAAAATGCTGGTAACCAGCATTTTCTCCTTTTCCCACAATCTTTTCTGAAGGCTTTTTTTCTAAGGGTTGTTAAAACTAAGGATTATGGGGTAAAGGGTTAATCTTACCCAATAATCCAATATTTTGACCACTCCGACAAAGAAGGCATCAGATAGCATTGTGAGAAAAGGAGAAATTGCTAGTAACCAGCACTTATCACTTTTTCTTTCCCCACTGCGGTTTTAAGACTTTTAAAGACAAATTCCAACACTAGAGACATATTGGATTTGTTGTCTGCGATGGCTTTTCAAATTGGACAAGTCTAAAATTGTGTGGTCTGGCAAAGGGTTTTGTCACAGTTAGAGCAAACACTAGGATTACCTTCACACATGTCATAAAAATGTGCTGTACAATAAAAAAATGATCAGGAAGTATTTGAATTTCTTGTGGCATTTGCAGATGGATTGCTTAGTGACAATCAGGTATGAAAGAATTTTGTCTCTTATTTAACCCTTTACCACACAATCATGAGTTTTAACAACCCTGAGATAGAAAGAAGCCTTTTGAAAACATTTTGGGAAAAAGGAGAAAATGCTGGTAAGCAGCATTTTCTCTTTTTCCCCGAAATGGCTTCTCCATTTTTAGAAGCAAATCCTACTGTTTAAGCAACATTTAATTTGTCGTCGGCTATTGTTTTCAATTCTGATCGGTCTTAAATTTTGTTGTTTGCTAAAGAGTTAAATAGTATTAGTTGTATGGACAGGTGGCAGGGTAGTCTCAATAATGAGACGCTACCATGATTTTTTTTCATATTTGGACATTTATTGTACACAGTACCGTCTCAAGTCCATCGTAAATTTTCCGGTAGCAAAGATAGAGCGCTATACTGACTTTCTGTTTCGTCGGTTTAATCTGTATTGCAGCGAAATGCAATTAACTTTTAGTAACAAACATGACTAAGGACAAATTATTAAACCCTTCATTACACAAAGAGCTTGTAAAAGTTGTTTATAACATGTAAATCTCGGAAAAATCACTGACGAAATTTATCGTGCGTGGCAGCCATTTTCTATGTTTTCGGGAACGTAAACAACTGGAGTAACAGATGAAATGCACAGTTTTCTTATGTTCAGCGTTTAAATTGAAATTATTTGTATTCCAAACGAAAGGTTATTAAATACACAAGCAACGGGTATGTTTAAATCCTATTTTTGTGCTGTATTTGCAAAATTATAAGAGTTCAAACTTGCGCACAAAATCTTTGCGGAGCTTTCAACTGATTTTGTCTTGATCGTCTCTGTACCCAGAGGTGACCAGTCAAAAAGTAACATCGCCTTTGGGGACGGTTATCTGTATTAGTGGCAGGGGACTTGGAAACTTGTTCACGGCTGTGGTGAATCATGTCGCCACCTCGCCTTTGGCTCAGGGCGACATGATTCACCACAGCCGTGAACAAGTTTGAACAACTTGTTCACGGCTGTGGTGAATCATGTCGCCCCGAGCCAAAGGCGAGGTGGCGACATGATTCACCACAGCCGTGAACAAGTTTCCAAGTCCCCTGCCACCTGACTGTACAACGAATTTATTATACTGCAAAGTTTTACCATTCCAACGTGTGTTAAGCAAATTTTACCTGGTTTTTGGTTTCAAAAATTGAGTACGCTGACGAAGTAGAATTTCCCTTCTGAGTGCCCCAATTCAATGAAAACTGACGTCACTGAAACCTTGGTAAAACGTGCAGTTTGGTGCTTAATCTTGATGTTAATCTTGATCGACGCCGCAATTTTGGATGTTGTGTTGAAAGTGTAATCATGTATAGGGGCTCCTGAAAGGGAAACTGCTTTTACGTTGGTTTTGCCAGTGTACATGATATATGTGTTCTGGGCATATTATCCAATCAGATCACGAGAAATTTCTTTGCAGTAAAATAATGTTTTTCGCCACTTTCAGTGGTATTTCTATTATACATGTATCACAGCGATGGCTCATTTAGTTTGTTCCCATCCGGATACAGACTCGGGCGATTCCAAAAAAGAGAGAGAGAAATCTTCGCACAGATTATGTGCACACCTTTAAACTCTCATATTTTCACAAGTTGATGACAAAACTAGAATTTGAATATACCTGTTGCTTGTGTATACAATAATCCTTGGCTTCAAATACAATTATTTTAAATTTAAACGTTAAAACAAAAAAAAAAGTTTAATTTATCTTTTACTGGAGATGTTTATGTTTACCAAAAATAGACTGTAAGTGACTGCCACACTCAAAAAATTTCGTTGTTTCCAACAGTGTTTTCTGAAACACTTTACCTTGCGGTCATTAAGACTAAAGGTTATGTGGTAAAGGGTAAAAAATTGGTTTATATTGATACCATATATTTTATGGGTTTTATAAGTATTGACATATTTCTAATGTAAATAGAAGTTCTGTTACGACTTTTACTTTACATTGTTGATGTCTGAGCTTTATTTACCTTTGAGTCCATAGCTTCTTCTATTCATTGATTGATTGATTGAATGGTGTTTACGCCACTTTCAACATTGTTTCAGTTATATCACAGTGACAGCTTACATATTCATGTCTTTCCTGGGTTTCACCAGTACTTGGCTAGGGCTCTGAAGTGTCTTGCCCAAGGTCACTCCCATGAAAGACCCAGTGGATCCAGTGAGGCTCAAGCCCAGGACCTGCAGGTCATGAGTCCTACTTTTTACCACTGAGCCAAAATAGGACCCCTCTTCTTTCCAGACACCCAAAGGAATGTATAATGTGATGCTCCAGGTTCTCCATACATTCGCTACCATAAACTTTAATTTAAACCTACTTATTGTACATTGATTTTGAAACAATTTCTTACAACTTGTATTAATCACTTTCAAAGCAGTATTTATGTAGTGATGTGCTTGGTTCAAAAGTTTGACCACATTCATCACAGGATTTGAATCCAGGACCTTAGATTTGAGAGGCTGATGCTCTACCATTACACCACTGTCTCCTATGTTACCATTTCGTCGACCCAATCAGAAAATTTTCTCTTTTAGATTACCGTGTTACCAAACAACAAAATTTCGTATTTTGTACAAATCCAAAGGGCTGTAGACAAAAAGATGAACATTGACTCAAACAGTGGAAATAGTCTTTGAAAGGGTAGAAAACATTGTGGGAAAAGGAGAAAACCCGGGGACCAGCATTTTCTCCTTTTTCCAAAATGTTTTCAAAACCCTTCTTCCGCAGGGTTGTTGAAATCTTGTGATTGTGTGATAAAGGGTCTAAATTTGTATAGTATCCATAGTTGTGATGTAGAGTGTCGGCCTTGCAACCAAACGGTCCTGACTTTCTTGGGAGTGTGTGTCAACTTAAGGACTATTCCTTGGCCCACACATTTGGCACGAGGACTGGTGCCGTTTTTTAGGAAGTAGAATCAAAGGAGATTAGTATGAGTTGCAAGAACTAAAATATTTCTAATGTGAAATAAACATGTTAAAATGAAAAGGTTAAAATTCAGGATTGTTTGGTTAAAGTTATTGCTGTGCATTTAGTGTAAAATGCTTTAGTTTATTAATCAAATCCCAAATTTTATGGACCCTTAGAAAGAAAGCTTTTGAAAATATTGTGCAAAAAGGAAAAAATGCTGGTAACAACCATTTTTTTTCCTTTTCCCACAATGTTTTCTACCCTTCCAAAGGCAAATCACATCATTTGAATAAAATCAAATTTGTCGTCCGCAAATGCTTTCAATTTGGACAAATCCAAAATTTTGTTGTTTTGTAAAGAGTTAACCCTTTACCAGATCACAAAATTTTAGCCTTGTCCAAATTGAAAGCATTTGCAGACGACAATTTCAAGGTCGCTCAATGGTGCAATTGTTCATTGATATGGTAGAAAACATTGCGGGAAAAGGAGAAAATGCTGGTTACCAGCATTTTCTCCTTTTCCCACAGTTTTTTCAAAAGGCTTCTTTCCAAGGGTCATCAAAAGTTTGCATTGTGCGGTAAAGAGTTAAAGATTTATAAAGCCTGAATGTGTCATGTGATCGTTTTGATTTGTCACCTCATTTCTGTATGAACATCCATCTTTTACATGTTCATGCAACAGCTGGCAAAGGAGGAAAAACACTGCTGAAATAAACTTAATATTTGTATAGTTTAACAACAATAAATTGTCACCTTGTTTGGGTTTTAGGTAAGGCAGATACATGTATAAAACAACACCTAAACAAATCTTGTAAGCAATATATTACATGCTGAATTGTTCATATGATATTATTTCGAAATATACAGCAGGGGCCATCCTCGGTGACCCAGTTCCGATTCATTCTGTAATCGCACCTGGGTTATTTCGCTGGCATTTCCTCGTTCTCATGAATTATTCATGAAGCATTTTGATTGGTGATCTCAGTTTTTCTTTGAGAAAATTTAAACTTTTTTTATCACAAATACGCCGTCATTTCTACTTTTTACTTGTCGATATCCAATCACATCATTCGTTGCAAATCAAGCTTAGCGATACTTTAAGTATGGCGGCGCCCATCAACACCACAATCGAGAAGCGTTTAAAGAGATTTTCAGTGTAACAACGAAAGATTATCAGTTAAAATCATACACAAAGAGGGATAGTGTCATCCCTGTATTGTAGAATGGCATATCTCACAGGAGACAAGCACGCCGATGGCCGCCATATTTGTTGACATCCTCGGGTTTTTTTCCAGGGTTATTTTTAGTAACAGAAGAAATGAAATTGTCCTTTCTACAAGAGAATATCATTCTGTTATTGATCTTTTGATTGGTTATTAGGGTACTCCCAGATCATATGAATATTCATAAGAAACGACCATTTGCCAGTCAATTTTCCCAGGGGTGATGCATGGAGAGTAACGTAATGCTTCAAACCTGGGTTCTGAGAATGAGCAGGGGCATAATCTGAGGGATTCAGAATCATTATGCACTCCAAATTGAGAGTGCTGCCCTTAGGCTGCCAAGTATTATGCAGACAATGCAAGTCAAGATCAGACTGCAGAGAATGTGCATTCTGATCTTGGTCTACACTGTCCTATACCATGAGATTTTCTATTAAAAAGAAATTAGATGAAATCACAATAGTTAGAGGATTTTTCCTTTTGTTAAGAAAATTTCATTTTACTTTTTTTTCCAAGGCAGTATTAAGCTTAATTATGCAGGTACATATATATCAGCATTTTCTCCTTTTTGCACAATGTTTTCAAATGCCCCATTTCTCTGGATCGTTAGAACTTGGGATTTTGTGGTAAAGAGATAAACAATCATTCTTGGTTTTTGTCACTGTTTTAACAGGTGACACCATATTGTGGGCAAAGCATATTGTTGTTCGTTTTTGTCATTGATGTGGGATACATATCAGACATTAGGGCTTTTAGTTTGTGATGTTTGATCTTCATTATTAAGAAGTACATGTACTTTCATATGGCTATGATACTGGGAGTGATTGGGCTTTACATGCTGACTGGGTGCCATACTTTGGATTATACAATGGTGTAACACAGAATATACTATGCAAGTGCTTAATCCGTTATCTCGTGTTTTGACCCAGATAAAGAAGATATTTGAAAACATTGTGGGAAGAGGAGAAAATGCTGGTAACCAGCATTTTCTCCTTGTCCCACAATGTTTTCTATTCATTTGAGCAGCTTTGTCATCTTCAAATGCTTTCCATTTGGAGCAGTCCAAAAAATCTGTTGTTTGGTGAAGGGTTACTGTAGAAAAAGTGGAATTTTATTCAAGATGCTTTATATCACTTCAAGAAAGAATATTGTGCACAGTGCTGGTTAAAGAAAGTCCAGGAATTTAAGCATGCAAAGGTGCACTGGCCACTGTAAGATACCCGAAATAATGTTGAAGACAGAGTAAACAATTTCAGGGTTTTTATCCCCAGCTGAAGGCGGAGGGATATAGTTTTAGCGTTGTCCGTCCGTCCTTCCATCCTTCCGTCCGTCCATCTGTCCGTCCGGGAGATTATCTCCAATACCATTGGACGGAATTTCTCGAAACTTCATAGGTGTGTACAATAACCCATTCCGCCGATACAGTTTTTTTCTTATTTAGATTTGGTGAAAAATGACCATCTGGGAGCGATTTTAAGTTACGCGGTCAAGCAAATTTTTCTGCGGGGGATATCATTTCAACGAAATTGCTTGTTAAAATAGTTTTTGGCATCAGGAACATAGAAAACTTGAAGGCCTTTGCGTGCTGTATTTGCTGATTTTTAGCATATGAGTCATGCTCTGGTAAAAGGGGGTTAAATGCGTCTATATACCAAGCAAATCATCATTTAACTCTTTACCAAACGATAAAATTTTAGACTGGTCCAATTTCAAAGCATTTGCAGACGACAAAATTAATGTGACTCAAAAATTGAAGTTTGTTCTGGGAAGGGTGGAAAACTTTGTGGGAAAAGGAGAAAATGCTGGTTACTAGCATTTTCTCCTTTTCCCACAAGGTTTTCAAAAGGCTTCTTTCTTAAGAGTCGTGAAAACCCGGGATTGTTTGTAAAGAGTTAACTATGGATCCATAAAAGTCATTTTGTCTAACATCCAACTGTTTCATGCAGAAAATTTAACAATAACAAAAAAATTTGAGCCATGCCAGCCTGCGCAGGCTGATATGGGTCATTATCTTTCGCAGATACTTTAAGCTCCTTTTTCACAGAGCATGACTCATTTATAACTGAGAACAAGTAGTGAAGAAAGGGTAGAATAAAATGAGCCAAGCTTTGGCAAAAGGAGGCTTCATGCATTTCCTTAATGCATGATACCTGTCAAGTCATCACATGATCATGGATCCATTTGAACACTTGGTCTAACAACCAACAGAATCACAAGGTAAACTGGCCCTTGAACATGCAAAAAACTGACAAATAGCAAAAAGTTTCAGCCCATGTCGGCCTGCGCGAACTGCACAGGCTGACATGGGTTGATACTTTTTTCAGATGTATTAAGCCCCCTTTTTCACAGATCATGACTCGTATAATAGATAACAAGTAGTGAAGAAAGCGTAGAATTAGACGTGTCTGTTATAGATCTAGATAAAGTCATTATCTGGACCATAAAGCCATTTCTAAGGATGTAATGGTGATTCCAATAATAGATTATTTCCATATAAATCTACTGAAATAGATATGGTTATTGCGTAAAATGTCCGACAAATGATGGGTTGTGTCTGAGGAGATGTGTGTTCATAGATGGTGACTTTTGGGCGTCATTTCACTTTGCCCTTTCATTAGCAAGCCCAAGTACAAAGTCAAAAATTTTATGTGCAAACTTCTCTGGATACTTTAAGGGGGTTTAGGGGCATTGGAATTAAGAAAGTAATTATTATAGTATAGGTTTTCCTTGGGTACTAGCTGAGGACAGTGTAGGTTATTCAAGGTTCGAAGACTGAGTGCACAGAATGTCATTTGGAGTATCAGCCCCATAGCTTAGTCTGTCAAGTACTTATTCTTGGATTGATGATAGTCATTGTAACAGGATTCACTCCTCTCTCGCCACTGATCATTGTTGTCAATTATGGTTATGTTGGGAAGTGAACAGTTGCTTTGGAAGAATATTGTGCGAAATACATGGACTGGAAAAAAAATGAAACTCCAGGGAAGCATGGATAGGTGCACTAGCTGCTTGTATATAACTTAGTGGCGTTTTCATGACATAATATTAAACAATATGCAAACAATTTGTAAATTTTTTGCAGAAAAATTGCTCATAATGAGCAATTTGTCTTTTTGCCTGATATTTTCATGTTTTCTAGTAAGAAACTCTAGGTTTGCATGCTGTAAATTTGTTTCAGGACTTAATACCATTTTAACTTGATTCATTGCAGGTAAACAGACAACCCCAAATACCATGATTGTGATTGGCTGACAATGACGTTTTATGCAGTTGTGGCATACGTCATCGCATTTGTGGTCGGAATAATTCTCTACTATAACTACATACTACAGAGTCAGAACAAAAAGGAAAACATCCCGCCTGAAGAAATGAGGCTTCGTCGTAAACGTCTTCAAAAATCACCATCGATTCTGGCCATTCTAGGTCTCGAACATAATAACAACAACCGTAATTTTCTAGCAATTATAGACCAGTTTTCTACATTTAACGAAGTAAGTAAAGCTTGTGCACGAGCGGGGCTAGAAAGGTGTGGCCTAATTGTGGGTGTGGACTTCACGGCTAGCAATGAGTGGCAGGGCCGCAAAACATTCAGCGGAAATTGTTTACATAGAACAATCACAGGGAAAATATACAATCCATATCAGAAAGTTATCCATATAATGGGGAATACTTTAGAACCATTTGATGACGATAAACTCATTCCAGCATTCGGTTTTGGTGATAGTAACACAGTGGATGAAAGTGTCTTTCCGTTTAAAGAGGACGAGGCACCTTGTAAAGGCTTTGCCGAGGTTTTGGAATGTTACAATAGATTATCGACTCGTGTTCAGCTCAGTGGACCAACCAATTTTGCTCCTTTAATAAATAAAGCAGTTGAAATTGTGAAAGTGTCAAAACAGTATCATATTTTGTTGATAATTGCTGACGGACAGGTGACTGAGGAGGATCGAACTATAGAGGCCATTGTTGAAGCCTCTTGTTACCCATTAAGTATTGTAGTGATCGGTGTGGGCGACGGCCCATGGGATACAATGGAAGATTTTGATAATTTACTGCCAAAAAGAAAATTCGATAATTTCCAGTTTGTAAACTATCATGGGATAACATCTCGATGCCGTAAACCAGAAACAACGTTTGCCTTGCATGCAATGATGGAGATACCGGACCAGTATAAAACAATTAAAGCCATGGGCTATCTTAACTTTGATAAATTGGAATCATCTGTCTAGTTAATCTTTTACTACTCAAGAAAAATTTATTATTGTCCAAACTGAAAGCACTCGCAGACAACAAATTGATTTTGGCTCAGTTTGGTAAAGAACCATGTGGGAAAAGGAGAAGATGCTTGATACCAGCTTTTCTCCTTTTCCCAGAATGTTTTGCAAAGCCTTCTTTCTGAGGGTCGTTAAAACTCGAAATTGTGTTGTAAAGGCTTAAAACTTTACCACACAATCGCAACTTTTGATGACCAAGAGGTACAAAGCTTTTGAAAACATTGTGGGAAAATGCTGGTAACCAGCATATTTCTCCTTTTTCCCACAATATTTCCTACCCTTTGAAAGAAACATTTTAAGTTTTGAGCAAAATTTAATTTATTGTTTGTAAATGCCTTCAGTTTGGACCATGCTTCAGAGTTAACTCTTTACCACATGACAAAATTTGAGGAATGCCCAAATTGAAGCATATGCAGAACGCAAAATAAAATGCAACTCAAAATTTGAAATTTGGTTTTGGAAGGTCAGAAAATATTGTAGGAAAAGGAGAAAATGCTGGTTACCAGCATTTTTTCCTTTTCCCACAATGTTTTCAAAAGGCTTTTTCTTCAGGGTTGTTAAAACTTGTGATTGTGTGGGAAAGAGTTAACAGGGCTTTATTTCATTTCTGATCTCTTTGGGATTTCTTGCTGTGTGTTACAGGAAATTGACCCTTTACCAGACAATGCCAAGTTTTAACAACCTTGTGGGAGGAGGCTTTTGAAAACATTGTGGGAAAAAGAAAAAGCGCTAGTAACCAGCAGTGGATAAAAATTACTTGTAAAACGCTTTTGAAATATTAATACTTCCTGATTTATTTGTCTTTGCAAGCGTTAAAAAAACTGCTCGCTTTTATTTTGATAACTAAAAAGTGCAGTTGTGGTATTTAGGTTTTTCCAAATTAAATGTTATTCAAATGATGTATTTCTTTAAGAAGGAAAGGAACATTGTGGGAAAAAAGGAGAAAATGCTGGTTACCAGCACTTTTCTCCTTTTCCCATACTGTTTAAAAAAAGCTGTCTTCCCAAGGATTGTAAACAGATAAGCCTTTGTTGTTATAAGATAAACTTCATAAAGAGTAAATGGGTTTAATCCTTTTCCAGACGACAAAATTTTAGCTTTAGTCAAATTGAAAGTATTTGCAGACGACGATTTCAATGTGGCTCAAATGGTGCAATTTTTCTTTGATAGGGTAGAAAACATTGCAGGAAAAGGAGAAAATGCTGGTTACCAACATTTTCTCCTTTTCCCACAATGTTTTCAAAAGGCTTCTTTCCAAGGGTCATTCAAAGTCGGCATTGTGCGGTAAAGAGTTAATGTAGAAAAACAACATGTCATGATAAATTGCTCTTGGACCAGATGGAAGAGATTGAAATGCAAACACGAGAGGAATCTCTACAAATTGAATTTCTGCCATGAGACAATTGCTCCTGAAGAAAAATAAAAATTCTTATCAGATGTAGAGCTTGCATAATCATCCTAGGCCAAAAGGAGGATGGATGTTTCTTTTGTGTTATTGGTCCATCCATCAGTCTGTGCTTTTTCCTTGTCCGATTATTTTTTTCTGTAAAAAAGTATGCTCTATCACAATCCACTTTGTTATAAAGTTTCGAAAATGAGGTTGATATATGATTCTTTATTATATGGTTGGTTGTGGCTACAACAAAATTTAATGTAATAAAATTTCTACACAAAAATATTTCACTAAACAGCCTGAAAATTGGAATATCTTTTTTATGCCCCTGCCATGAAATGGCAGAAGGGCATATAGAGTTACCTGTGTCTGTCTCTGTGTGTGTGTGTTAGTGCGTGTGTGCGTTAGTGTGTGTGTCCCATTCTTCTACATTTATCAATGGATTTCAAAATAATTTTGCACACTTGTTCTCCTAAACAAGTACTAGTGTCATGCGAAAAGTTTGTTGCGATACGCCCAAGGTCAAGGTCACAGTTGAAAGTCAAATGTTTAAATTGACCTTATCCAGAGCATAACTTCTACATTTATCAATGGATTTCAAAAAAACTTAACGCACTTGTTCTCCTTAACAAGTACTAGTGTCATGCGAAAAGTTTGTTTCGATACGCCCAAGGTCAAGTTCACAGTTGAAGGTCAAATGTTTAAATTGACTGTTCAACCCAGTTTTACATCCTGCTCAGCAGAATTGTGATATGAAGATACAGTTTCGGTTTTTAAAAAGACTCATCCAAAGAACTATGCCAGAGAATATTGAGGCTGCAACCTACCCTTCAACTATAGTCCAGTGTGATAATATTCAATCCAATTTGTTCCTGTCTCATAGAGGAAGTCCAACAAAGTAATCATTATTGCTATATTTCTCACTCTCATTCCTCAAGTTAAGATCTTCATAATCCTGAGTATAAGTAACTCTCAGTTGAAAGATTAAGGAAAACGCTGAATAAAAAGAAGTTTATGCTCAAAACCAGAATTTTCTTCTTTTTCTCACAAATTTTTCTACCATATGCAATACAAACCATATAATTTATTGTCTGCATATTGCTTTCAACTTGGACCAGTCCTCAATTTTGTTATCAGGTATAAATAATCTTTTATCTGCTTGGCTATATATATAACAAACCTTCTTAACCCTGTCTAAGCTGTTATCCAAAACAACAATTTTCTGTAATACCTACTGATTCTCTCATATGACATATCTGTGACCAATACCATTTAGTGGGGGCATCCGTGTCTCTGACACACCTATTTCTAGTTTCTTTTATGTTTTTCAGTAGTTTATAGAAATCTAACAGTGAATTATATCCTTATGCTGCAATTCACCATTGAATTTTATAATTCACAGTCAGGTTTTAGAATTTTTTATTTCTGACATACCATGAATATTAAAAAAACATGAATGAATTTTTAGCAGGTGAACGTCAAATTTTATAACACAGTCAACATCACTCATGACGTCGTTATTACAGCTAGTCCATATCTGACTAGATTGAATGGTTCTGTTTTGCTGGGAAAAAGCACATATTTTTCACGATTAGCAAAAGTTGGATATGAAAAATTAAAGTGAAGAGTAAAGAAATTGGATAATTGTTTGTTTTGGTGTATGATTGAAATTTCTTTCGTCTTGTGACAAGCAAAGGCCATATTTTCACTCGTGGCTTTGCAACTCATGAAAATGTAGCCCTCTTTTTTCACTTGATGAAAGAAATTTTGATCATACACTGAAAAAGACAATTTTCCTCTATATCTTTAAAAGGCATTCCTCCGTAGGTTGTTCAATACTCAGGATTGTTTTATAAAGATTTAATTCTTTACCAAACGACAAAATTTTAAACCGGTCCAATTTGAAAGCATTTGCAGACGACAATATTAATGCGACTCAAAAATGGAAATTTGTTCTGGGAAGGGTGGAAAACATTGTGGGAAAAGGAGAAAATGCTGGTTACCAGCATTTTCTCCTTTTCCCACAATGTTTTCAAAAGGCTTCTTTCTGAGAGTCGTGAAAACCTGGAATTGTTTTATAAAGACTTAAAATAGCATTACCCTCTCCATACTACAGGCAACAAAAAGGAACAATATGTGCCGTCTAATCATTGATCTACATTGCTCAATACTGTGACGGACATTCTTGAGGAAACATAATTCAAACGGTTGCAAAGGATTTTATAAATTGGCTGAAATTACAGTATATGTTTGTTTACTGAACGATTGACACATGTCTTTCTTTCATTTGTTCTTTCTTTTGTTCGTTTGTTCTTTGCATTGTATTTTATACGTTTACTTTTGTTGTAGGCCCAGTAGCAGCCTAAAGTAAAACAATAAGGGTGTTAAAATGCATTTAAATCATAACTTAAAAGTATGGAAATTGTTGTGAAGATGACGGTACAGTCAGTCCAAGTGTAAGTTGCTGTCAAAAAAGTGAAATTTTAAACCAGGTTAAAAGTAAACAAAAGATAAAGCGACCTGGCAATTTTTAATATACTTTTTATGCCCTTGTCATTAAAAGGTGGGGCATATGGTGTTTCCCCTGTGCATGTGTTTGTTTGTGTGTATGTGTATATGTGTTTGTGTGTTTGGAAAATGGTGATGTTCATGTCTGGCCAATAACTTCCAGATGCATGGTCCAATTCTAAAATAATATGGCACAATGATTACTATGGATAGACAATGTGTCATGTGCAACAACTGTATTGCCAGCTCAAAGGTCAAGGTCACAGTGCTAGTATTGGTATTGGTGTCGGTGACACATTTTTAGTTAAATTCATTTTTCTGACAACAACTAAAACTTGGTTCAAACCATACAATAACAGATTGTTATCTTCACAACAATTTCCATAACAAATTGTTATAGCCTTCCCGATGCTACAGGCAACAAAAACGAACAAAATGTGCTGTCTGGTCATTGATCTACATTGCTCAATATTGCGATAGATGTTCTTGCTGAAACATACTATTAGGTGAAACTGATGCTAAGGATTCTGTTAACTGACTGAAAAAAAGGAGTACATGTTTCATTTACTGACTGATCGAAAAGAAAACTAAGTTTTTGATGTATTATCTTTTCTTTAACAGTTGTGTATACAAAATGCATTTCTTTCTTTCTTTCTTTCATTCATTCATTATTTCTTTTGATATTCCTTCCTTTTCTTTTTATTCTATTTACTTTGTCCTAAGGTGATGGTGATTTTGATTCATTACTACATCAGATTCATTATTGTTACATTACACATGCAATCAGTCATTTTAAATTCTATTTCTGAATGTTTGTTACTTTTAAATTAATTAAATAACCATAATTCTGATAGATGCGACCATGGTTGTATTCATCAGAGAGTGATTAGATTAAGCTGGGGTGCAGTCTGATCTTTTTCCATGCTCTAAACCTTTTTATTGGTTGTTTCCTCCATGTGACCATTGAATTCCAATCTATTTGCCAGTACTTATCAATAGTTATGTATGTCACAATTAATTTATATAATATGTGAAAGGTTCTTAGCATATCATGTCATCACATACTTACGGATCTATAAAATCCTTTTCATCGTCTAACAGTTGACTAAATGATGTGGTAGACTGGTTCTTTGACATGTAGAAGATTGACCAATGGCAAACATTTCTGACTCAGGTTAGCCTACACAGGCTGACCTTGATGGATACTTTTTGCAGATGCACTAAACCATCTGTTCATAGAGCATGGCTTATGTATTCTGTCGAGATCATGGCTTGAAACATTTTTCTTTTTTTGTCACAGAAAAGTTCAGATGGGCTCAGGGTTTAACTATTTTTCTCAATCTTGTCTTGCTCACGTTATGTTGGAGGCAAGTTACCTTGTAAGAAATACTTTGCATTTAGGTGAATTCTTTTGCTCATGGTGGTGTTTAAATAATGATAATAACAATATAAAAGACACATGTTTTTGGTTTGTTATGATATCTTGTCGGAGAAAGCTGTTTTGGCTCATCTAAGCTTAATGCACTGATTTGGAAGCCTCTAGAGTAGACATGGTCCTTTCTTTCGTCATGTATCTACCGCAATAAACAATTTTGAAAAATCCAAGCCATTGGTTGCTTACCCTTATAAACAAAGTCGATAAGTAACTCTTTAACTTCTGGAATTTGTCCTTGATAGTCTGGAATTTTTCCTTATGCCACAATGTTTTTAAAAAGTCGTCTTTCATGAGATTGTTGAAAGTCAGTATTATGTGGTGAAGGGATAGCATCAACACGAATGTGCTGGCTCCAGTGCGAATGGTGTCACACCATTTGCGAATGGTGTCACACCATTAACTTTATCATACATGTACATTAAAAATAGAGTAAATGTCGCGCTCTTAAAACCTCTGTCGCACTTTCCGCAACAGAACGGAAGTTAAGCTGTTTATTTCTCTGAAGAGAATGTCCAGAAGCCTTTACAAAAATTTGAAGAAAGTGGAATCATGAGCGATGATCTTTTTCGCCATACCTCCTGAAACACAACTACCCTTGGGAAATCATATGTATAAAAAGATGCTCTGGCACTAAATAGTTTTCAAAGATAAAGCAAACTTACAGTCACCTTCTCACTGAATTGTCAAATAAGCATCCGAAACCCATTTCACACATGTCCTTTCATATTTTCTGCTAAAATAATGTAGCAGAAGTGTTTGAATTAAATTTTTCGAACGGGACAACTTTTATCTACTATGACCCGGAAGCAATATCTGGTACCATCCGTTGGATCCATTCGGCATACCTCGGGTGATGGGAGCCATCAAGTCCCTCGGCTGTATCTGGTAGCTTGATATGCACCTACACGGTACATTTCATCGCCGTAAATACGCCAGTTTACCGTTCTGAAAATTGTAAGGTTCCTCGTAAAAAAGAAAACTTGGGTCTCAATTTTCTATCGAAATGTCTCTAACGATATTTCAGTTGACAAACAGATTGTACATTCATTCTTTAACGTGGTTTATCAATTGCGATTGAAGTTTTATCGCCGATAGATAGATAGATGTGAATAACTTCATAGAGGTTGTTTATGTCGTTGCTAAACGCCATGTATAAGATCACGTGATTAGCATTTCAAATGGAAACGACCGTTATACAGACGAGGTTAGATGTAGGTACGGAATCGGCCGAGTTGTGACGAGTGCCGTTGGATCTACCGAAGCTGTCCGATACATCGAATAGGATACCAGTTTACCCGGAAGCATTCAAGAACGGATCTCATTCTGGTGTTACATCGGAATTGGTATCCACTAACCATTCTAAATTTTATTCTTAGTCTAATTTTTTATTTAGAAAGTAACGTAATATTTTGGTTTAAACCAATCAGAAATTTCGTTACTTTGGATTCTAGGAAATTCTTACGAAATACACTGAGAATGTTAGTTACAGTGGTTGGGATAATATCGGCTTAGATGCTCGTAGAATGTAATGGTCTGGGTTCAGGCGGTTATCTATGGCAATGAACTAATAACTGGTCCCTTAGCTATTGTCTTTTTGACAAAGAAACGTCCGAATATTAAAACGGGAAAAAATGATCAGACTGGAACCCAGGCTATTGAAAACCAATCGTTGACCGAACTTTCTACTCTTTAAAGATATACAGTTTCATTCCAGAAAAATCATTTATCAAATACGACCGATACTTTGAGTTTGGACAAGTCGAAAATTTTACCGTCTGGTTGAATTGACGAGATTTCCTGACTGAACGTCCTTCTTTAACCCGTTACCAAGTAATCCTGACTTTATGACCAAAGTGAAGTAGGCTTTTGAAAACATCGTGGGAAAAGAAGAAAATGCTGGATTTTGTCCTTTTCCCCCACAATGTTTTCTATCATTCTGAAGACAAATGGAATAGTTTGAACCATATGTAATTTTTCGTCTGCAAATATTTTCATTCTGTACAAGTCTAAATTTTGTCGTATGTCAAAAAGTTAACCTTTATCACACAATCTCAAAGTTTTAGTAACCTAGCAGAAGAAGGCTTTTTATACCATTGTTGGAAAAGGAGAAAAAAATGGTAACCAGCATTTTCTCCTTTTCCCACAATGTTTTCCACCCTACCAAAGACAGAAATCGTCATTTGAGCTTCATTCAATTTTTCGTCTACAACTTCTTTCAATTTGGACAAGTATAAAATTTTGTTAATCTGTCAAAGTGTGAACCCTTTACCAAACAATCTCGAGTTAAACAACCCGAAGAAAAGGGCTATTGAAAATATTGTGGGAAAAGGAGAACATGCTGGTAAAAGCATTTTCTCCTTTTTTTCACAGTGTTTTCTATCCTACCAAAGACATGAGTCATCATTTTAGCTATACTCATTTTGTCGTCTGCAAATCCTTCTAATTTCGTAGGCCGGAACAAAATTGTGTTGTGTGGTAAAGAGATAACCCTTATCCTGTTAAATATATTGAAGAAAACTTTCAAACCGATAGTAAAAACCCAAATAACGTTATTTAAAGAGACATCTTTACAGCCAGAGTGTAAACAAACGCTGTTAAAACTTGACGGTGTTATAATCTAGTCAGCTGTGTAAATGTAGGTAAAAAATGAATATAAGGTGTATGGGGTAAAGAAACTGTAGGGATTTGTCTTCGATTTAAACCGGAAACTGTGGTTGTTATGTCTATGGCTAGCCGCAATAGAATGAAATGCATTTTCTATCTGCCGTAATCTGTGCAACCTTGCAACCATCAGGGGCGATATTTGGCATGAAGATACAAGAGTGATTATAGTTTCATAAAATAAAGAAAAAAAAAAAAACGGTTAAAAACTGGATGAAAAAGAGTGAAGATGTATGTTTAAAGCTTTTTTTTTGGTAGAAAAATATCTCCTTAACGGACAGTGTAGATCCAAGATCAGACTGCACGTTCTGTGCAGTCTGATCTTGATCTACTCTGTCCGCAAAAGGTCAGTGAGTCCCGCTTAGCAGCTTAAGGGTTCTAGAAATCCTGTATTTTATTTGACTATATTACATACAGCCGCATTATCTAATGGAAATTTGTCGAGACCTGTCAAGCGTGTCCCTGTGTTTGATAGATGATTCCCATCTATTTCGCAGATACTCGCTAAAATAAGACGGTAACAATTAGTTTTCCCCTAATCCTACCAAGAATTTTATACATTCTTTAAGATATATCCTTACAGCCAGAGCGAAAAAAAAAAGCGCCGTTAAACTTGAAATTATGTTGAATCTACTCAGCTGTGTAAACAGACAAATAAACGATATAATGATAAGGTGTATGGGATAAAGAAACTTAAAGGATTTGTCTTGATTTAAACCGGAAACAACCACAGTGATGTCTTGGATAGCCTCCAGAAAATGAAATTGCAATTTCCATTCGTCGATATCTGTGCAACCTTGCAACCGTTAGGGGCAACATTTGGCATGAAGATACAATCATGATTATAGTTTCATAAAATAAAGATGGAAATGTTTTTTAAAAAATATATAAAAACGAGTAAAGATTATCTTTAAGGGAACAGAATGTTTCAGTCATTCAGCCCAGACAGAATTCAAGTTCTTTCTAAATCTAGATTTAGAATTAGAATGCGAATTTTGAATGGTTAGTACATGTAAAATACAAATCAACCCGTCATCTTTTCTGTGGAACATGGACATATCTGAAGTACGCGATGCTTCCCCCCCCCCCCCCCCCCCCCCCATAAAGCAGTGTGACAAAAATTTGACATTTCTTTTTGGTAGGAAAGAAAACATTGTGGTTACCAGCATTTTCTTTTTTGTGGTGAAGCGTTAAAAAAAAAAAGCATGTACGTCAATTCGAATTTCCTATTTTCTATTGATCGTTTTCTTTTGTCTGTATACTTTCCGTTGTTTAAATGATTGCACGCAAATTTTCTGTGATGATGTCCATTTATCAGAAAAAGACGTCTACATGATATTTCGCAGAAATTACATCAAATATTGAAAATACTCGTGCGTAATTTTAGTTCATACAGCACATATATACATGTATAAGGATAAATTGACCTGCTCTGGGAAAGGACACATGCTTAACAATTAATTAAATTTAGATTAAAAATAAAGCTGATATTTTATTGGGGACTTAATATAAAGTGAAATGACATCTTCATAGATGAAATATGTAAAAAAGAATGTTCTGACGCTAAAAATGGCCCGTTTATACGTTACAATTTTGGGACAACCCTCGTATATCCAAATTGTTGTATGGTAGTTAAACTTTCACATCGTAGTCAGTCGGTAAATTCCGTGTTCCGAATTAGATCCCCAATTCAATCCAAGATCCACGAGAATCCCCTTTTCATCTACTTGAGCAAACCTTCTCTCAAGGTTGAGACTTCAATGTCCGACCTGTTCGAGTCTGATCATATTTGTACCGTTTTCGCAAATTACATCAATAACAATTGCACTATCGATTGTTGATTGATTTTAAATCGATATTGTGTCAGTACAATCGCCAGCCCGTCCCGTGTTTATAATTTGATACCTAAGTTTTAGATATCGATTTCTCGGTGTTTGATTGTGGATCAATAAATATTTGTCGCAGCTTTTTTGTTAGTTTAAATCTCCGGTTTTGATACAAAATAAACACGATTATCCCCTTCAAACATTTTACACCTGGGGACTTGAAGTTTTCTTATCTCTGTCTATACTGTGCAAAGAATTTCGAAATAAAAATTATTTTTGGATCAAAGTGTGTCATCCAGGAGTGTAGAGATGTGATCTTTTACAGGTTAGTTTTTGATTTGTATTTTTTGGTTTTATCTAAATATCATACTTTGATTTATCCGTCTAGCTCTCTCTCTCCCTCTCCCTCTCTCTCTCTCTCTCTCTCTCTAGACGCCCTATATAGGTCCTCTTGCTGTCGCGATATAATTTAAGGGGAAACTGAAGCAGTGTTGAAAACGGCTTTAAACACCAAACAGATGATAAACGTTAGAATTGGAACTAAAATTTTTTTTCTTTTTTTAAATTGAAATTTCGGATAGATCTAGTTCTTTTTAAGTTTTTCTTTCGATTGTACTTCCTAGACAGAAGACCTATGTGAGTATTTTTCAACTGTTCTAAATTACAGTCATATGTCACATTCTTTAATTAGAAAGTAACGCAGTTTCTGATTAGCTAAACCAGATGGTTTAGCCAATCCGAAATTGCGTTACTTTAAAATTCAGAAAATTCTTAAGATTTAGACTAAAAATGTTACTATAAATGGTTGGTTAATAGAGGCTCTGGCAGAATTTAATGTCATGTTTGTGCCTGTTTATGTTGCTTTTATATGACACGTTTTCGCAGGTACTTGTCCAAGTTCTATCATGTATACGAGTCAGTTTGTCCGTGTTTGTAAATTGTTGTTTAACACCGTTTTCATCATAAGTTCAGTTACGTCGCGGGGGCCAGTGCACCTATCTAATCTTTCCCGGAGTTTCTTTTCGCCAGTGCTTAGCACAGTATTCTTTCCAAGCTACTGGCTGCCTTTCCTTCTTACTATCGTCGAAACAGTGATCAGTGGTGAGAGAAGAGTGAATCCCATCGCAAAGACTATCATCAATCCTCGAAAAGGAATTGGCCGAGCTGGGGATTCGCACCAGCGACCGGGCCCTTGGTTTCAAGTCGTGTATGCTAAGACAAGTCAGTAACATGTACATGTATGTACAGTGTACACATGATTGTTTGTGGAACAACCGAGACCCAGCCCAGAACTGTTGAAACCAAGGAAACTGGGTAAATAAGTGAACTAGCGCCGTGATATAACCTGAAATAATGTTTCAAATGGCATGAAACGCAACTCAATCGGTCAACACCATTTCGCCACCGGAATTGACATAACTCCTACACAATTTACTGACTTTGTATGGACGAGTTACCTCCCTTAGTATATTGCTAAAAAAAAAAAAAAACCTGTAACCGCTACAGGCAACTCAAGAGGCTTTGGCGGACCGTAGAGATCAAAATGAGACTGCATAGAACGTGCAGTCTGGACTCAACCACACAATCCCGACTCTTAAAGACCCTGATAGAAAAGCGTTTTGAAAACATCGTGGGAAAAAGAGAAAATGCCAGTAACCAGCACTTTCTCCTTTTCCCTCGTCGTCTGCAATTGCTTTGAATTTAGAATAAGCCCAAAATATTGTCCTTTGGTAAAGAGAAAATCTTTTCTGGGGAGCATATGACGTAGGTAGGGACAGAGATATTGATTTCAAAACTGAGTTAAAACCTACCTCTTTTGTCTTTTGTCCACTTTTTGCCTGATTTTCAATTTTTTTCTGCCAGTGACTAACACTTGGACCGACCACAAAAATTGTAATGTTCACAAGAATTTTCCATACTTTGAAATGGTATGATTTAAATCTAGATGCATTTTAACTCTTGCATTGATTTTTTTTGCCTTTTTCAAAGAGAGTGGGCGCTTATTTATTCCTAAGGTCAAAGGCTTTAGCAAAAAAGTCATTTTCCTATGGAGTGATTTTGCTCTGGAATAAACTGCCCCAACAAATCAGAGATACCGAAAGCTTTCTTGTTTCAAAATCAATCAATCAATCAATCAATCTATCTATCTATCTATCTATCTATCTATCTATCTATCTATCTATCTATCTATCTATCTATCTACCTATCCATCCATCCATCCATCCATCCAATAATCCATCCATCCAATAATCTATCTATCTATCTATCTATCTATCTATCTATCTATCTATCCATCCATCCATCCATCCATCCATCCATCTAATTGTCTGTCTATCTATCTATCTATCTATCTATCTATCTATTGAGCCTTTAAAATACGCCTACAAGTACTTTAAACTGAAAGCATCAACAGTTTTTTCAGAACCATCGTTTTCTATTCACCTCTGTACTATAGACCAGTAAATTGTATAACCCCTAGGCTACTTGAGCGCGACTGACGAACCTCTGTGGAAAGTAAAGATCAAGATCAGACTTCACAGAACGTGTTGTCTGATCTTGGATCTACACTGTCCGTTAAGGAAATATATTTCTCCAAAAAATAGATTTGAAATAGCATCATATAGGGTTTTTTACTATCGGCTTGAAAGTTCATTTAATTTTTTTAGAAGGATAAGGATTAAAGTGCATATACCTTTCTGAGCCTGTTGTATATCTATTATATGGCCTGCAACACGCGAAATGGGACATTCGGACATTTGCGTAAAGTGTCGTTTCGGATCAGTCTGCGCAGTCCGCGCAGGCTGATCCGAAACGACACTTTCCGTTTTTATGTAATTTTCTGTTTTGCACAAGTCTACTGTATCACAAAATCGAATGTAGTCGTAAAGTGCCGTCTCGGATTAGCCTGCGTGGATTGCGCAGGCTGATCCGAGACGACACTTTACGCAACTGTTCGAATGCCCCGTTTCGCGTGTTGCAAGCCAATTATAACGGAGATACATTTGGTAACAGCGTTGCCGCTTTTGGTAACCATGTGAAAAAAGAACGAAAGATGATATCCAAATTGGGAAAAATATACGTAAATCTGTGAAGGCTAAACTCTCTATATTTTTGTCTCTGACTACATATAAGGAGACACGCTCTGGCAAAAAGGGTTTGTTGCATCTCTAAGTTCCATTATACCAAGCAAGTCATCATATGATTATGAATCCACAAGATCCATTCAGTCTAACAATCGGCTGGTTCTGGAGGTAGAACGGTCCTTTGACTCGCAGAAAATTTACAAATAGCAAAAAGTTTCGACCGCTGTCAGCCTGTGCGGGCTACGCTGGCTGACCTGAGTCGATACTTTTTGCAGAGGGTCAACTGCACTTTAGTGGACACATAAATACTGAGACACAAAAATACTTATAAATAAGTATTTGATTAGACTTCTTGGGGGGCGGCACACCCACGCTTATTTTTAGGTTAAAAGTCCCGTTTCAAATTGGATTGATAACGAAAAATACGCAGACGTTATTGACAAAATAGACAAAATGGCCGAAGTGTGTCCGCTAAAGTGCATTCTACCTTTGCAGATGCACCAAGCCCTCTTTTCACAGAGCATGACTCAAATACTATGTAAATCTATTCTTTCTTTATTCCAGTAACATCATCAAGCAGACATGCTCCGTTTTGCAATTGCGTCGCTTCTATTTCTACTTCCTGTTTTGCTGGTGACGTCACGACCGTCAACTCCATCTCCTTCCGGTATCAATATCATAGACGGGTTATGTTTACCAAAGAGAGCAGACAGACTGGTATACAGACATGAAAATGATACACACGTTTATATAGCATTTGACGTGTTGAAAACAGGGAAAGTGCACGTGTACTCATGGGACCTTTTAAAAGGTGAGTTAACAAATCCAGGGACCAGCCATATGTACAGATTGATTAACTCTTTTCCAAACGACAAAATTTTAGATCTGTCCAAGCTGAAAGCGATTGCAGTTGACAGTTTAACGTTGGACCGTTTGCACCTGCATTCGATGTTCATGCTTTTAGCGGATTTTTTTTTTATTCTTAGATCGAACTGGCCGGAACCAAATACATCATGGCAACATCGCATGCGTGCTCACTTTCAATTATGAATAGCTGGTCTGTATTATGTTATAGGTTTGATCTGAACCAAAAACTGTCATACATGCTAGCGCTCTACTCATTCTACTTTCGGTTTTAGCTAGTTTACCCCGACCGCGTTTTTGTCACTACCGTATATAAAGTTCTATATATTATAAGTACATACAGTCCTTGCTAATTTGTTAGTTTGAATGGTGTTTAACGCCGCTTTCAGCATTATTTCAGTCATATCACGGCGACAGCTCACATATTCATGTTTCCCTGGGCAGTCCTTGCTAAACCCATGAACTAATTACAAGTACATGCACATGCACTACATGTGATGGAAATTTCAATTTTTATTACACCGTATTATATCTTAATACTGTTCCACAGATCCGCTTTTCAGGACTTTCAGTCCTTTGAATAGTCCATAGAATCACTGGATTCGTAATTTTCATTGGTAACAAGGACTAGTGGCTTCGTACAGCGCTGATCTTAGATCAGGCTTAAAGTTATGTGCAATCGGATCTTGATCAACAACGTCCTTAAATCTTTGGATTTTAAATTTTAATTTCAGCTGGAAAAGGTACATACATATCAAAAATGAAAGCTGAGACCATTTTGGCGGTGGATTTCCGGAAGTATGTCAATAGAGATCACGTGATCGGCTCCATTGGTAAAAGTAAGTGGTTGACCAATGTTGCTTTTAAATTTGTTACATTTTTTTGGTGGGGGGGGGGAAGAGGGGAAGGGGACAGGATCTCATGTCTGATTTGTTCTACATGGCTTTCAAAAGTTGTCAGTCATTTTCACTTTAGCAGCTCTGTTGTTCATAATTCTTACTGGGTTTCAGAGGTAATAATGCATTTCAAAATAATTGAGCCATGCTCTGGCAAAAGGGGGTTTAATGGATTGCTGTGATGCAATATACTTAAAGTAACAATAAAAGCCAAATGTAAACAAAGCGGGTGTTTAAATGCATTTGAATTTATATCATACCATTTAAAAGAATGGAAATTATTGTGAAGATGTCATTGTACGGTCGGTCCAAGTGTTAGTCGCTGACAGAGAAATTAATTTCAAAACAAGATTAAAACCTGTCAGGTAGCTGTGTATTTTGTTTACTTTTTGCCTGATTTAAAATTCTTTTTTCTGCCAGCGACTAACATATGGCTTGACCACACCATAACAGACTGTCATCTCCACAATATTTTTCCATACTTTTAAATGGTATAATTTAAATTTAAATGTATTATGACACCTGCTTCGATATTTTGGCCGTTACTGGGCCTTTAAAAAAGTCTTCACATAACTATGGATTCATAAAAACCATTTTTTCAAACAGCCGGCTGAATCATGAGTTTGAATGGTCCTTTTACTCGCAGAAAATGTTCAAATAGCAAATAGTTTCGATCCATGTCAGCCTGCGCGAA
This sequence comes from Hippopus hippopus, assembly GCA_946811185.2. NCBI lineage: Eukaryota > Metazoa > Mollusca > Bivalvia > Cardiida > Cardiidae > Hippopus > Hippopus hippopus. Next base: position 6,784,467 of record OX328109.1, read on the forward strand.
TTGCGCAGGCTGACATGGGTCGATACTTTTTGTAAATGCATTAAAACCCCTTTTTCCCAGAGCATGTTTCAAATGATTTTACTCTGTACTTGAGAACAGGGCGGGTTGCTGGTTTGAATCTGCAGCTCTGCCAATTCCTTTCCGAGGATTGGTGATAGTCATTGCGACAGGACGCATTCCTCTCTTACCGCTGATCATTGTTTCGACGATGGTTATGTGGGAAAGTAGCCGGTGGCTTGGGAAGAATATTGTGTGAAGTACAGGTAACAGAAACTAGAGAAAAGCATGAATAGGTGCACTGGCCGCCGCAATTTAATTGAACTAATGCTGGAACGCCGTTAAACACAATCAATCCATCAATCAATCAACTAACTGGGTGTCACATCTATTTCCAGGACACTACAAGAAGTTTAAGAACAGGCTAGAGAGAAAGATGAAGCGCTGTAATAAACTGTTCAAGAAAAAGAACAAACGTTGTAAGAAAGCCGCCATTATGACCGTATTTGTGAGAACCACGATGAGAAATGCCAATTTTAACGTGCAGGACTGCGTCCGATCATAAATACTGTGAAATAAGGAGAAAACTTAAATATTATCTAATACGAATATATTTCACTCTTTTGTATCTGATGTCAAAATCTAAATTCGTCATAGGCCACTGAAAATCCATTAGTTTATTACGGAATATGGAAATTCTCATTGCTCGATCATCGGACGCCGTTACTAAAAATAGTCTATTGGCTCATCGCCTCTATCGTTATTATAATATTAGTGCGCCAATCTGCTTTTTTTAGTAACAGTGTTCGATGATCAACCAATGAAAATTTCAGTGTTTCGTGATAGACCATTAGAGCTTCAGATGCCTGTGGATTCTTCTACGTGTGAAGCAATTGCCGGGGACAAATTGAAACTTATCTTCGGTAGAGTAGAAACACCGTGAAAAAAAAGATGAGAAATGAGAAATGCTATTTATGAGTACATGTATTTCTCTTCTTCCCAAAATCTTTTTGAAAGCTCACCTCTTCATGGTTGTGATAACATGGGGTTTTGTGAAGTGAAAAATAAATCGATCGAAAAAAAAAGTTACATAAGTTATGACACCTATTTAGTGCTACTAATGCACTTTTTAAACTGATTTTTTACTGTTTTAGGGTTCAGCCCCTAACAACATAATCCCGCGTTTTCACATCGAGAAAAAAGATTTGAAAATATTGTGGGTTTCTAGCATTTTCTCTTTTCTCTTTTTCTCCTCAATGTTTTATCTCCTATCTAGAACAAATCTCACAGTTTGAATTACATTTAATTTGTCGTCTGCCAATGCTTTCAATATGGACGAATTTAAAAGTTTATCGTCTGATAAAGACTTGAGGTGAGGCATGGGTAATGTTTCTGGAACTATTTCAAAATGTATTTAATTTACTTATTAATGAACAGAAATGGAGAAATAATATTGCTATTTATCTTGAACCCGCTGTTTTCTCTCTCTCTCTCTCTCTCTCTCTCTCTCTCTCTCTCTCTCTCTCTCTCTCTCTCTCTCTCTTTCTTTCTTTCTTAGATTAATCTAAATTAATTTATACTTCTGAATTTCACCTTTTCTTAACTATTCTTAAGTGGTCTTTTCTCTCTTATCTGTCAAAATTTAACCATTCAAGAGAGGTAATTATTGACAATCTTTTTGATGGGAAAATAGCTTTCATGCACATATACGAGTGATAGTTAATTGGAGTGGTCAAAACGTGTGACGCGGTTAAGTTTTACAATTTGTAATTGTTTCGATATCTAATATTATCAAATTTCTAAGAATGTCACCCTTAAAGATAAAGTTGTTCTATGTTACCTGTGCCTTACTCTTTACCCCGCAAAATTCCGTGTTTTAACGACACGGAACGAAAAGGGATTTAGAAAGCAATGTGGGAATAGGAGAAAATGCCGGTAAGCAGCATTTCTTTTCTTTCCTACAATCTTTCATTTGCTATCAAAGATAAATTAGACCATTCGAGCCAGGTTCAGTGTGTCGTCTGCTAATGCTTTTAATTTGAATAAGTCTAAATTGTTATAATCTAGTAGGCAGTTAACATACAATCTGTTGGCCTTTCAAGAACCAAGTGATATAGAATTGGACGCTTAAGTCAGGCTATAATCGTTCTTGATTGTTATTTTTAACTTAAAAAAAAAAATGTAATCTTTAAAGAGAGAAGAGTGATTGATTTTGCATTGAAATAAAAGGAAAAAAAAAGACACACGTGCGTGTATTTGTATCTAGTGTTCGTTGCTGCGTTATGGCCTGCAAGAGAGGCATGGAGAGACAGACAGACAGTTTGTTTGTTTGTTTGTTTTTATGGTGTTTAAGGCCTTTTTCAACATCATTTCGGTTATATCGAGGCAGCTTGCAAACCTATCCATGCTTTCATAGGGTTTCTTTTACCAGTGCTTCGGACAATATTCTTCCCAAACCACTGGTTGCTTTTCCACATAATCATGGTAACAAGGATAAGCCGTGACAGGTAATGAATCCTGTCGGAATGACTATCATCAATCCACGGAAAGAAATCGCTCGAGCTTTGGATTCGAACCAGAGACCTCCCGGTTTCAAGTCCTGTACGCTTTGTTCAATTTTCCACAGGGAAACTTTGAGTTTCGATGCTTCGCAACCCAGCTCAAAAACGAGTTTCGTCATTCGAGATTCGTCTAATTAGGTTTCGTATTCAGCAACCGTTCTTAAGGTCTACGGCCCCTTACTCATCGGTAAACATCGACGTTTTCGTAAAGGCTATTCGGCCAGTCTCGGCAGCTTCCGTCTTTTAATATGAGCGTAGACTCGCTAACTCATCGGTAAATATTTTGTAACATCGACGGTTTCGTAAAGGCTATTAGGCCAATCTCGGCAGCTTCCGTCTTTTAATATAAGAGTTAGGGGCCGTAAACTTTAAGAACGTTCTCAGTCTTGTTCCTCAGAATTTTCTAAATGTGAAAGTAACACAACTTCTGATTGGCTTAACCATTTGGTTTAGCCAATCAGAAGTTGTATTACTTTCACATTTAGAAAATTCTGGAGAATAGGACAAAGAACGTACTTACGAATGGTTAGTGAATACGGACCCTTGTTTCTACTGCAAATGCTCCTAATATACAGTCACGTCTTAATTTTGTCGTCTGATAAAAAACAAAGGAGACAGAAGACGATAGCCTTATCATTTTTTATTTCATGCTTTCCGGTAGGTTATCGAGAAATAACGTTAAAATATTTTTTCGATATCACATGGTTACGACCAGTGAAAAATACCGATTTTATTTTCTAACTCTTCAACTGAAGGCGGAAACAGTAGTTTCCGCGTATTAGTTATCTAGGCAAAATGCGCGTGCCACTCCACCAGATGGAAATATGACGTCATTTACCCTAGATTTCTCGCGCTTTACGTAATATTGTAATGCGTTGCTATGCGGAGGGGGTACGCCACGGGGAATTACTGAAAAGAACTGTACTGGATTTCGATGTAAGTCTCCCAAAAAAGGGTTAGAAGCATGAAATAAATGCAATATTTCTTTTTTTTTTTTCCGCGATTGATCGAAATTTTATTTCATCGAGTGAACATCATCGGTAATATTTTCACGAGGGTCGCAGCCACTTGTGAAAATATTACCGATGATGTTCACTCAATGAAATAAATTTCGATCTTTCACCAGAAAAAATAAATATCATTTATAAACTCATGTGTCCATTGATACAAATACATGAGCCATGCTCTGGCAAAAGGGGGCTTAATGCATCTCCGTAATGCATGATACCAAGCAAGTCATCACATGATCATAAATCCATAAAATCCATTTTGTCTAAAAACCAATGGAATCATGAGGTAGACTGGTCCTTTGACATACAGAAAATTGACCAACAGCGAAAAGTATCGGCCAAGGTCAGCCTGCGCGAACTGCGCAGGCTGACCTGGGTCGATACTTTTCGCAGATGCATTAAGCCCCCTTTTCACGGAGCATGACTCATATTATCTATATGTCTCAGAAATAAGTCCTAAACAAACTCATACCTGTCACCAAACCCTTCAAGGGCTAGACCCGGCTACAGCTGCTTTTACGGACATTGTAGATTCAAAAGCGGACTGCACAGTACTATCAGCTATTGCTACATGTTCTGGCAAAAACAACCCTAAAATTGTGATATAATAGGAGCTTTGGCTTTACTGGACGAAAAAAAAAACACACACACACACACAACTATTTCAGCGGCGCTGTGTAAGCTTATTACATCAATTATACGTAATCATCATCATCATCATCGTCGTTTTCGTTGTCGTCGTCGGCGGCGACAGCGGCGCTATCATCATCATCATCATCATCATCATCATCTTCATCATCATCTTCATCATCATCAATGTTAATATTATTATCATCTCTTGTTTTGTTATCCATAATAAAAACGAGCATTTTCTATTCATCTTGCTATGTTTTTTTAAATAGGGTTCATGACAAGGCGGAAAAAAGTGTTAAGCAGATGGCATTGCTTCAAAAAAAAACACCACTGCTCTACAAGGAAAAGGATAAGACCCTATGCTAACAAGGTTTTTGAAACATTGTTGAAACAGAAAAAAAAAAAAATAGAAATGCTTGTTACATGATATTTCCCAAAACTGGTTTGCTTTGTCATTCATCGGGGACATTTTTATCTGTCCCCCCTTTTTGCACTTGACCATAGGCCTCTGAAACTCCATTGGTCTATCAAAGGATAACGAAATTTTCAACATCGGACACCGTTACTATAAATAGCACATTGGCAATTCCCTCTTTATCGTATATGTACGATATAGAGGGAGTCGCCAGTGTGCTATTTATAGAAACGGTGTTAATGAAAACTTGAATACCCGGTATATTCCATAATATACAAGCGATGCACCAATGTGCTATAAGTATTCGATGATCAACCGTGGAAAATCTCAGTGTTCCGTGATAGACCAATAGAGCTTCAAAGGCCTGTGCACTTGACATGCTATCGTTTTGTTTGTTTGAATGGTGTTTTACGCCGCTTTCAACATTATTTCAGTCATATCACGGCTGCAGCTGACATATTCATGTGCTTCACCAGTACTAGGCTGAGGCTCTGGGGTGTCTTGCCCAAGGGCACTCCTGTGAAGGGCCCAGTGGAGCCAGTTAACCCCTACCAGACGAAGAAATTTCAGATTTGTCCAAATTGAAAGCATTTGCAGATGACAAATGAATGTGCCTCACCTGATGGAATTTGCCTGTTATGGGGTAGAAAACATTGTGGGAAAAGGAGAAAATGCTGGTTACCAGCATTTTCTACTTTTCCCACAAAGTTTTCAAAAGTCTTTTTCAACAGAACTGTTAAAACTCGGGATTGTGTAGTAAAGGCTCAATTAAATGTTTCTACTCCTTACCAATCAATCACGTGTTTGAATGACCCAGATAAAAACGCGGAAACGCTGACCGGTACGCAGCACTTTCTTTTTCTCTTTCTCTACACTTTCTACAATTCCACTTTTTATTTATCATCTGTAAGGACTTACAAAATGGACATGTCTCAAATTTGTGTCGACTGGTTAAAAAGAAAACGTTAAAATTTGAATTATTCCCGGGGCGATTGAAATTGACAGGTCACGTCAAGTCTGACGTAACGCTTTCGCGCGTGTATCCCTGTTTTGTGTTTTAAATTATATCAGTCTTCCTCGTGCGTTCCGTAATGACCGAACCGTTCGGTGCGACGGGTCAGACTTCGGTCGCTGTTGTCCTATACCTGCCCATGGGTACGGTGGTGTTGCGTGTCTATGGAAATTTAAAATAATTACATAGATAATAATCGGTTAAAACAGGTATTTATTTATTTATTTATTTTTATTCATCTATATGTCTATTTATTTAAATATTTATTTAAACATTTATCTAAATATTTACCAATTTTTTTAATTAAAATATCTATCTAGATATGATTGATTGAATGATTAATTCAATGGTGTTTTACGCCGCTTTCAACATTATTTCAGTCATATTACGGCTACAGTTCATTTATTCATGTATTTCCCGGGTTTGACAAGTACTAAGCCAAGGGCACTCCCTGTATTTAGATATTAAATATTTGAATATTTATTTATTTATTTATTTATTTATTTATTTATTTATCTTCCACTTATTCATTTACATTGACAATGAAAATTAATAAATGTTCAAAACATGAATACCCTTTCCCAAATAACAAATTTTATAAACTCTAAAGCTTAAAGGAATCTGCGAATGACAAATTCGATATTGGTGCAAATGAACTGAAGTTCCATGGCTGAAAGGATGGAAAAACATTGAGGGAAATGGAGACCATGCTGGTAACACACGCATTTTCCCTCGTTCCCACAATGTTTTCGTTAGGCTTCTTCTTTATGGTCGTTAAAACTCGGGATTTGGTTGGCTAAGGGTTAAGCTATTACAACAAAATGATAAATGGTCTCTGAAAGCATTCCCCCTTTTTCCACATCGTTTTCTACTATTTTAAAATGAAGTCCCTACATTTGAGCAATCTTTGGATTGGCGTCTGAGTCACCAACATTTCCTACTTTACCTGCAATGTTTTCTACCCTTTCAAACAGGAAAACATGAATATGTGAGCTGTCGCCGTGATATGACTGAAACAATGTTGAAAGCGGCGTAAAACACCGTTCAAGCAAACAAACAAGCTACCCTTTCAAAACCAAGTTCCTTCCTTTTTAGCAATCTTTTAGTTTTCGTCAGCTAATACTTTCAATAAGGACTCTTAACCATACAATCCCGAGCTTTAACTACCCTGGAAGAGAAAGCTTTAGAAAACATTGTGGAAAAAGGAGAAAATGCTGGTAACCAGCATTTTCTCCTTTTCCCACAATGTTTTCTACCCTTTCAAAGAAAAATTATTGAGCCACATTTCATTTGTTGTCTGCAATCTCCTTCAAGTTAGACCGGTGGTATGGACCTAATCCTTTCACCACACAGTCCCGAATTTGAATGACCACGAGGAAAAAGCTTATTGAAAACCTTGTGGGAAAAGGAAAAAAATGCTGGTATCCAGGTTTTCTACCTATCATGGACAAAATCCATTATTTGAGCTATGTTTAGATTGTCGTCTGCAAACGCTTTCAAATTTTAAAATTTTTTGTCGTTTGATAAAGATTCCAGAGTTCATTGTACATTTCTTACTTCCTCAGGGGGCGCTGTACACGCTAACATTTTGGAGAACCCGTCTGAATAAGTAGGGGATATTTCTTTTTTTAGATGAAATATCGAAATTTATTTCATTGAATGAACATCATCGGTAATATTTTCACGAATCGCACAACAATTCGTGAAAATATAACCGATGATGTTCACGAGATGAAATAAAATTCGATTTTTCATCGGGGAAAAAAAACCCAAATATTCTATTTATTTCATGCTTCTAACGTTTTTTGGGGTTATTTACATCATTCATGTCAAAATCCAGTACAGTTCTTTTCGGTAATTCCCAATGGCGTACCCCCTCCGCATAACAACGCATTACAATATTACATAAAGCGCGAGAAATGTAGGGTAAATTAAGTCATATTTCCATCTGGTTAAATGGTACGCGCATTTTACCTAGGTAACTAGTGCGCGGGAACTATCGTTTCCGCCCTCAATTAAAGAGTTAGAAAATAAAATTGGTATTTTTTACTGGTCGTAACCATGAAATATCGAAAAATATTTTACCGTTATTTCTCGATAAACTACCGGAAGGCATAAAATAAATGCTGTTATCCAGGCTTTCTTCCTATTATGGACAAATTCCATTATTTGAGCTATGTTAAAATTGTTGTCTGCAAACGCTTTCAATTCTTAAAAAAAATTTTGTCCTTTGATGAAGAGTTCAGAGTTCATCGTACATTTCTTACTTCCTTAGGGGGCGCTGGACACGCCAACATTTTGGAGAACGCGACTGGAAGATGAACCGGAAGTTGAACTTCAGGACAACATGGATTATTGTAGCTTGGTTGTTCGTGAATGTTTATGCCGAGCCCCCAATGTGCCCCGTGCGGAAAGCCGTCACCTACAACACCCATCTACTCGACATGCCCTTGTTACCGCGACTAAGAAACACAAGAATGGAACGTCGACTTGGAATTTCTCTTGAACTGCAACGTTTGAATGCCGACGTAGTTTGTTTGCAAGAAGTCTGGATAGGTGAAGATGTCGAGTTTCTGACCAAGACCGTAGCCAACATTTACCCGTTCTCCTATAGCAAGCTTCACTACAAGGGGCAGGTGCCCCCTCAGATTGCCCCAAAACTGCCCCCTTGTAACTACGTTGCTGCTAGTAATTTTGTTAGTTGCGTCGGGAGAAACAAATGTATTCGTAAAGGAAATAGTATCCAGCAGACGTATTTTTGCGTTGTTACCACCTGTTTCTTTCAATACCTACAGCTGTCACAGAAATGTGTATCTTGTGTTGTGACCGGCTTTACGCAACCTACGGAAACTTTTGCAAAATGCGTTGGATACGGGTTACCAACTCTGGGCATGCGCGATATCAACGAACCAGGTCTTGTTCTTTTATCGAAAACCCCTCTTGTTAACACAAGGTACCATGATTTTCACCCGGCAACGAAAGAAATTATCGAGAGGGGCTTCTTGGAGGCGGACTCTCCAGATTTAGGTAAAATTGTGTGTACCCATATCACCAGCAACAACCCATTCTATTACGAAACGGAATTATGGGTAAACGGTGTATACAACTCTTTCATCGAGCAGGGCGCTTCAGAACGAGGTCAACTAATCGAAAGATTTGGCAATGTCAGCCCTCTGTTATTAATGGGGGACTTCAATATCGGAGACGCTTTCGGGATTTTTATAAGACCTGCTTTACCGGAGGAGTTCCGGTACATGGCAATGGTATTCGACGTCATTCCTCTGAAGCAATGTACACTGTGTGGACCACTCTTTAACCCATATAGTAGAAGTGCAGGTAATAAGTATTCATACGTTACCGGTACCGTTGTTGATCACATCTTCTTTAAAGGTCACAGGGTCAAGGACGTTGTGCGGGTGATAACGCCATTGGAAGCTGTACTATTGGATGGTTTCCCCATGTCAGATCACTACGGAGTCATGGCGGTGATCGAAAAGTGTTAACTCTTTATCAAACAAGAAATCCTTTGATCGGCCATAGAAGGAACATTTGTAGATGATAAATTATAAGTGATTATAATAAATGAATTTGTCCTTGAGAGGGTGGAAAGCATTGTAGGGAAAGATAGAAATGCTGGGTACCAACATTTTTCTCTTTCCTACATCGTGTTCTGGTGTCACACCACTGGTTTTTGGCCATATTGAAAATAGAGTGAAATTGGCCATCTTTGAAGCTTCGCAGATCGCTTAATGGCAAACCTTTTGCTTTTCCGTCTCTTGCTGTCTAAGGTACGTCCTTAGTCCTTCAAAAAAATGCATTAAAAACAACATGTCAACCGATTGCGTTTTTCGCTAAATCCCAACAATTACGGGCACCCTAGAATTTTCCCTCTCAAAAACACCGGTTCACCCCCATGACCCCAATTTTTTGTTCCTCCAGTGACACAAAATAGTCCACTCAATATACAATAAAAACACATCTAAGTGTTCCCCCACTGCCTAAATTTGAAGCAAATCTAAATTATATACCACTAAGCCCTCTTAGCTCCATAGAACAGTGCTACAAAAGCGCTACTGCAAATGTTTACATGGGACTACTTTTGACTACTACGAACCGGAAGCAGTCTCACAGTCCGCATTCTTCCTCAGGGTCGTAAAAACGAAGGATCGTGTGGTGAAACAAAACAACCCCGATGATCCAACCATTGTCGCGAACGGGAGGATAAGTGTTAACTTTTAAAGCACTGCGTTCATGAAATGAACTTCCCAGTATGACGAAAAAATCAATTCGCCAGGATATGTTATAAAGTTGACAGTGTAAACCAAGATCTTGGTCTACAATGTCCTCAAAAAAAGAAAATTAAGTTATGCTTACCATTTTAAGAGTTATTGAGATGGGTGTTTCACTTGAACATCTTATGAAGTAACCTATGAACTGATTTCACTGTGTAGTTATTGATATGGTTTAACCCCTTGCCACACAGTTTTAACGACTTTCTAAAAGAAAAAGGCTTTTTAAAACATAATGGGAAAAGCAGAAAAAAGTGGGTTGATCCATGCAATAAATCCCCTTTTTCACTCACAGTCCGCTTTTTTTCCTGTCTCTATCACTCTATCTTTCCACTTACTCATTGTACTCACTTACTGATTGTACTCACTGTCCAACTATTAATCGCTGTCTGTCTCTCTCCTTGCTCCCTGTTCATTCCCACACTCACTATCTATTCATCATTTTCATGTTTTGTTTCTCTCTGTTGACTAGTTCTATTTTTTTCTCTCCTTGTTCACTTACACACAAGCTCAATTTCTCTCTCTTTCTTTCTTTCTGTGTTCATTCACTTATTCCATCTCTCTCTCTTTGTTCATTCACTCACGCCATCTCTCTGTCATTCTTCATCTCTCTCTTTGTTCACTCACTCTTTCCATCTCTCTCTCCATTCACTTTTTCCATCTTTCTCTCTCTTTGTTCACTCACTCACACATTCCATCTCTCTTTCATTCATTCACTTTCTCCATTTCTGACTGTTCACTCACTCTTTCCATTTCTCTCTGTCTCTTTGTTCACTCACTCACTCTCTCTCTCTTCTCTGTCCATTATCTCTCTGCTCATTTACTTACTCTGTCTCTCTCTTCACTCACTCTCACATTTTTTTTTTTACTTTGGATAACCCCGGTATCGAAACCGGGAATCCCAGACACAAGGCCGTAATCATAACCATTTGACCACAGTGGTCGTTGTGAAAGCCTATTCAATCCATTAATATAAACTTAATATTCGCACCTTTTTAAGCCCCTGAGGGCCATTACCCATAAAGCAAAGCGGGTGTGTTTATATGTTTAGTATTATCCAATACGTATTATACGGTTAAAAAATATTCTTCTACATATATGCGAACACGCACAGACATACAGAAAAAATATATATTCTTACAAATAATGTGAGAAGAGGAAGTACATGATGAAGAAGGTTAGAGAGAGAGAGAGAGAGAGAGAGAGAGAGAGAGAGAGATCGGGAGAGACTGAGAGACATATAGACAGAGAGAAAGACGGAGAGACAGAGAGACAGAAAGAAAAACAGAGACAAAACAGAGGGAGACAGACAAACAGGCAGACAGACAAACAGACAGACAGACAGACAGACAGAAAGACTCAAAATATTATCCAGCTATTGCCTTCGACAACAATTATAGACAGAGGGCAGGCACGTGTCACTTAATTTTGAAATGGTTTGGTACTTGTGGCTTTTTGCTACTGCATGAAATTTAAAGATCTTTGTCATCCACAAATGACTCCTGTCTAAAATTTCGGCTTAACATTGTTTTCACGTTAGTTATGAGAGAAAGCAGCCAGTGGCTTGCGAAGTACTGGAAATAGAAGCTCCGGGATAGGTGCACTGACCGCCACGATATATAACTGAAATAACGTTAAAAACGATATTTATTTATTTTGTCTCTACAAACCCATCAGGAAAATACTAAACTGTGTTCATATTCTAATTTAAAAAGATTGGCCCTGATACTTGGTAAAAAAAAAAAAACCCTCTTAGGAACGGATAGCTGAGTGCTCTACCTGCCGTTACGTGACGGAAATAATGTTGAAAACAGACTTAACCATATAAACATAAGTCTTATTTTCAGACCTACTCAGTCCTCTTCTACCCAATCTGATTTTGATCAACTTATTGTAAAACTGATATTATGTCTACCCTGTACCAAACAATAACGTGTTTAAACGACCCTGAAGAATGAAGCTTTTGAAAACGTTGTGGCGAAAGGAGTAAATGTTGAAAACCAGCATTTTCTGCCGGCATTTTCTCCTTTTCTCATAATGTTTCATAACCCGTTTGAAGAAAGATACAATCACTTGATCTAATCCAATTTGTCGTCTGCAAAATCCGTTCAGTTTTAACAGGTGTAAAAGTTTGTCTTGTGGTAAAGATCGGTCAACTTTCTGCATGTCCAAGGATCACTTATGTGATGACTTGCTTGGTATAATGTGTCACGAAGATGCAGTAAACCCCGTTTGCCAGAGCATGTTTCAAATATTTGAACACTTTTCTTCTCTTGGAATAAACGGCAGATGTCTGACTAGCTGTGGATCAGCCTGGTAGCTCAGTCAAGAACTTACAGAGGCCACTGTTTCGAATCAACCGACTCGGCCGATTTCTTCTCGAGTATTGATTACAACCGTTGCGACAAGATTCATTTCTCTTTCAACACTGATAATAGCTTCGAGAATGGTTGTGTAGGAAAGCAGCCAGTGGCTTTGGAAGAATAATGTGCAAAGTACTCGTGAAACAAACTCAAGGAGACTTTGGATAGCTGCAACGATATAACTGTTACAATCTTATATTAGAATAATACGTTATTAAACGAAACAGGTTTTAACCCTTAACCCGCTAATTAAGTAGAATGAAAGTTTCAAACTGATAATTATTAACGCTTTATCACACAATCCCGACTGTTAACGACCATAAGGAAAAGGCCTTTTGGAAACATTGTGGGAAAAGGAGAAAATGCTGGTGACCAGCATTTTCTCCTTTTCCCACAATGTTTTCTACCCTTCCATAAGTAAATTTCAATTTTTGAGTCAAATCTATTTTGTTGTCTGCAAATGCTTTCAATTTGGACAAGTCAAACATTTTGTCGTTTGGTAAAGAGTTAAGAGGCCAAATTTTACTATTTCCAAAAAATATTTCTAAAGGAAAATATCGCCTTAACAGAAAGTGTAGATCTAAGATCAGACTGCACATTTTGTTTAGTCTTATCTAAATCTACGCTGTCCGCAAAAGGTCTTTGTCTCACGCCTAGTACCAAGAGGATTAAAAGATTCATATAAGAGCAATAACTGCTGTATAGAAGTTGCCGACCAGTATACGAGTTGCCTCCCTTGTACTAGCGTATACACCAAGATGACTGCGTTTGACTGCATTTGATGCATTGGTTAATTTATTGTATGGTCTTTAACCCTTTACCACACAATCCCGAGCTTTAATGATCCTGATTAAGAAGGCTTTTGTAACAAGCATTTGCTCCTTTTCCCACAATGTTTTCTACCCTATCACAGACAAATCTCATAATCTGAACAACATTTGATTTGATTGATTGAATTGCGTTTATTTATCGTCGCCACCGGTTGCCCATATGGGCGACGCCCCTGAAAATTGTTTGTTTTGTTGCAAGGGATAATGCAGATACAGAACGAAACCCATCCTAAGTTACGCCTGGTTCTTAAACGTGCTCGGTGTAAAGCACCATGACACGGGACCGTGGTCCGAAAGACTACTAGTAACTTTAGATGGCCAGCCGTGGGCATAGAACCCACACCCTCAACTGACCCTAAATTCGTTGTTTACGAGTCCCTCTTGAGCTATGCCGGCTGGTCAATATAGTTTTGATTTGTCGTGTGCAATTACTTTCATCGCAGACGAGTCCAGAATTTCTTTGTGTGGTAGAGTTAATGCCTGTTTCAACATTATTTCACTTATATCGCGGCGGTCAGTGCATCAATCCATACGTTCCTGAAGTTTCTTTTATCAGTTCTCGTCACAATGTTTGTCCAAAGCCATTGGTTGCTTTCCCACCTAACTGTCATAAAAACAATGATCAGTGGTGAGAGAGATAGATCCTGTCCTAACGGCATTTGATGCAGATTTTGTGTGTTTCCCGTTTTCAGCTTTTATACATAGAAAGCACGAACCAGTTCATTTCAAATTTAACCCTTAGGCTACTAATATCGCGGCGGCCAGTGCACCTATCCATGCTCTCCTGAAGTTTCTTTTATCAGTTCTCATCACAATGTTCTTCCCAAGACACGCACTCTCTGTCCATCTCTCTCTCTCTCTCTCTCTCTCTCTCTCTCTCTCTCTCTCTCTCTCTATCTATCTATCTATCTATCTATCTATCTGTCCTTTCACTCACTCACAAGGTTCAACCTTAACCTGCTACATAAGTGAAATAAAATTTCAAGCCTATTGTTAAAACCCAAATATTGTCTTTTCAAAGGTAATTTTTAGGATGAACAATTCTATCGTCGGACAATGTAGATATGCACGTTCTGGGCAGTCTGATCTTGATCTACAGTGTCCACAAAAGGTCATTGAGTCGTGCTTTGCAGCCATTCGTTACATGTTTAACATCAGCTTATCAAAACAGTATTGTAAACCAACCTATATATACTCCTCACAAAAAGTTAAGCAACAATGAATTACCGCTGCACCAAAATTTTATTATTACATATATAGACAATTTCATTGTATAAATGTAATGAGTAATGAGTTAAAAACCAGTCCAAGCAATTCTTTACTTCTATCAGATAATGTTTCTCACTTTCAGGCTTTTCAAGTAAGGCACTGTCTAAATACACATGCAAAAGAGTGGTATACTATCCACATGTTTTAAAATCTCTAAAATTCGGTCAATCTGTAACCGGGACACAGTCAGTACACGGTATGGCCACCATTAGCACGAATAAAAACTTGATCTCTTCTGGGTATTGACCAGATCAAGCCGTCCAGCTGTTGTTGTGGAATATCCTGCCATTTCTGACTCAAAAGTTGCTCAAGATGTTGGAGGTTCTGAGGCCTCACATTTCCATCATTGACAAGCCTACCGAGAATGTCCCACGCATGCTTAATCGGATTGAGATTTGGAGATCTTGCTGGCCTCTCAAATTGCCCAGAAGAGTTCAAGCTTGTATTCCTGCTAATGGTTGCCATACCGTGTACTGACTGTTGCAGATTGAACGAATTTTAGAGATTTTAAAACATCTGGGTAGTATACCACTTTTTTCGCATGTGGATTTAGACAGTGCCTTACTTCAAAAGCCTGTAAATGAGAAACATTATCTGATAGAAGTACGGAATTGCTTGGACTGGTTTGTAACTCTATTCTCATTACATTTATACAATGAAATTGTCTATATATGTAATAATAAAATTCTGGTGCAGCTGTAATTTATTGTTGCTTAACTTTTTGTGAGGAGTATACTATAATGATACCGAGTTGATAAATTTAGTAACTTACAAATGGAATGAACAGGTTACAGAGGCATTTATTGGTCGATTTTTGCATTTCTTTGAAAATTAAAAAGTACATATAAGCTGTGCTCTGTGAAAAGGGGGCTTAATGCATCTGCGAACAGTATCGACCCAGGTCAGCCTGCGCAGTCCGCGCAGCCTGACCTGGGCCGAAACTTTTCGCTATTCAGGGTCAATTTTCTACATGTCAAAGGACCAGTATACCTCACAATTTAGTCTGATGTTATACAAAATGGATTTTTTATGGGTCCATAATTATATGCTGACTTGCTACGTATTACGGAGATGCATTAAGCCCCCTTTTGCCAGAGCATGGTCCATTTTTAAACAAATATTCGGGTAAATATAGATAGATCTATTCAACAAGTATTAGATATATACCATAAAACCGCTGATAGTTTGAATCTAAAGCGGACTGGTGAAAAACAATGAAATAGCAATCAATTATTGTGGGATTTTGCGTGCGATAGAACCAAACAATATAAGTACAAAAATGTTAAGAAATTTCCATGTATAAAGTTCTGAAAGACATCGCACTCTCTATATTACGGCAAAAAGAAGTTTCAAAAAAGAATGTACAAATAAGAAAATTGATTATCACACAAATATGAGAAATAAATTAATTGATTGATAGATAGGGTGTTGTTTTACACCGTTTTCAACATTATTTCAGTTATATCGGGGCGGCCAGTGCACCTATCAATCCTTTCCTTGAGTTTCTTTTACCAGTACTCCGCACGATTTTCTTTCCAAGCCACTGGCTGCTTTCCCACATTACCATGGTCGAAACAATGGTCGGCACTGAGAGAAGCATGAATTCTGTCGCATTGACGATCATCAATCTTTGGAAAGAAATTGGCCGAGCCGGGAATCGAACCAGCGACCCTCTGATCTCAAGTCCTGTACGCTATCGACTGAGCTATCGGGGCTCGGCAGAGAAATAAATTAATACAAGAAAGTAAAATCCACATGGCTTTTGGAAAATGTTGTACAAAAGCAAAAGATCTAATATTAAGCAAGAATTGTTAATAAGTCTAGATACCTGGATTAAGCATTTTGAAGTGAACAACCCCCAAATTACTCTATCTCAAGAGATTCCCGTTGTAGAATATGACAACATTCTAAATGGCATGATAACAATAGTAGAGTAGGGGAAAAGTTTTTAAAACTTGAAATTAAGAAAATCAGTAGGAACAGATGGACTGGAACATCTTTCTGTAAAAATACATCACTTATTATAGTCCAAAATCTTTGTGTGACACTTTCAATAGCGTACTTAAATCTGGTGAATTTTCCCAAAGTTGGTCCGAAAGCATAATCATGCCGATACACAAATCGGGATCAAAGAGCAACCCGTCAAACTTCAGAGGAATTTCGATGATGAATACGATGTATAAAATATTCTCTACCGTAATATTATCTTAACGACAAGATGGGCCGAAGAATTTAAAATTTTGGATGAAAGTCAAAATGGATTTCGCCGAGAGAGAGCACAGGCAGACAATATGTTTATTTTACAAGCCATGACCCAAAAATATATATCAAAACCAGACGGAAGAATTTATATATGGCCTGCAACACGCGAAAAGGGGCATTCGGACATTTGCGTAAAGTGTCGTCTCGGATCAGCCTGCACAGTCCGCTAATCCGAGAAGGCACTTTACTACTATATTAGATTTTGTCCTACAGTAGACTTGCACAAAACAGAAAATTACATGAAAACGGAAAGTGACGTTCCGGATCAGCCTGTGCGGACTGCACAGGCTGATCCGGAACGACACTTTACGCAAATGTCCGAATGCCCCTTTTCGCGTGTTACAGGCCAATTATTGTAGGTAGATTTTGAAAACGCGTTCGATAGTATATCGTATAAGAAAATGTTCAACTGTTAACATAATATTGGATTTAAAGGTAAATTATTTAAGATATTAGTTTTTATGAGTTCCAGAATTTGCATTGCTAACAACAAACTCCCAAAAGTGTTGACTTGGGTATATAAACATATATAAAGATGTAAAACACAACTCAAAACTAATAAGTTTAAATCAAAAGTTGTATTTTGGGCCCGGGGGTGCGGGGGGGCCTTCATTTACTGAAAGTAAAGTTCGTATTCGTATTCGCTCAGCAGCCTTAGGGTTAAATTTAATATGAACTGGTTCGCGCTTTCTGTTTTATAAAAGTTGAAAATAGCAAACACAGAAATCCTGCATCAAATGCCGTTGGGACAGGATCTGTGTGTCTCTCACCGCTGATAATTATTTTGATGACGGTTACGTGGGAAAGCAGCTAATGGCTTGGGAAGAACATTGTGACGAGAACTGATAAAAGAAACTTCTGGAAGGTATGGATTGGTGCACTGGCCGGCGCGATATAACTGGAATAATGTTGAAAACGGCGTTAAGTCTACCACACAAAGAAATTCTGGACTCATCTGCAATGAAAGTATTTGCAAACGACAAAATTAATCAAATGTGGCTCAGATTATGAGGTTTATCTGTGATAGGGTAAAAACATTGTAGGGAAAGAAGGAAATGCTGGATACCAAATCCGTCTCCATCAGGATCATGAAAGCTCGGGATTGTGTGGTAAAGAAATGAAA
Organism: Hippopus hippopus; assembly: GCA_946811185.2. NCBI lineage: Eukaryota > Metazoa > Mollusca > Bivalvia > Cardiida > Cardiidae > Hippopus > Hippopus hippopus. The sequence continues at coordinate 6,802,231 of OX328109.1, forward strand.
ACCCTTACAATAAATCAACCAATGCATCGAATGCAGTAAAACGCAGTCATCTTGGTATATACGCCGGTACAAGGGAGGCAACTCGTATACTGGTCGGCAACTTCTATACAGCAGTTACTGTTCTTATATGAATCTTTCATTCCTATTGGTGCTAGGCGCTAGACAAAGACCTTTTGGTAAAGTGTAAACATAATATCAGTTGTACAATAAGTTGATCAAGATCAGATTGGATAGAAGAGGATCGAGTGGGTCTGAAAATAAGAACTATGGTTACATGGTCAAGTCTGTTTTCAACATTATTTCAGTCACATAACGGCAGTTACAGCACCGAGTTATCCGTTTTTAAGAGGTCATTTTTACCAAGTATCAGCTTCAATCTTATGTAAATTAGAATATGAACACAGCTCAGTATTTTCCTGATGGGTTTGTAGAGAATAAATAAATAAATACCGTTTTTAACATTATTTCATTTATATATCGTGGCGGCCAGTGCACCTATCCATGTTTTCCCGGACCTTCTATCACCAGTACTTTGCAAGCCACTGGCTGCTTTCCCGCATAACTAACGTGAAAACAATGGTAAGCCCAAATTTTAGACAGGAGTCATTTTTGGATGACATGGATCTTTTCATGCAGTAGCAAAAAGCCACAAGTACCAAACCATTTCAAAATTAAGTGACACGTGCCTGTCCTGTGTCTATAAAGGTTGTCGATGGCAATTGTTGGATAATATTTTGAGTCTGTGTGTCTGTGTGTCCGTGTGTGTGTGTGTGTGTGTCTGTCTGTCTGTCTGTCTCTGTGTCTGTCTCTCTGTCTCTCTCTCTCTCAGTCTGTCTCTGTCTCAGTCTTTGTCTCTGTTTTTCTTTATATCTATATCTCTGTCTCTCCGTCGTTCTTTTGGTCTCTCTGTCTCTCTCTAACCTTCTTCATCATGTTCTTCCTCTCACATTATTTGTAAGAACATATATTCTGTCTGTATGTCTGTGCATGTGCACAGACACACAGACATACATGTGTTCGAATATATGTAGAAGATTATTTTTTAACCGTATAATACGTATTGGATAATACTAAACAAATAACACGTCCCCTTTGCATTATGGGTAATAGCCCTCAGGGGATTAAAAAGGTGCAAATATTAAGGTTAAATTAATAGATTGAATAAGCTTTCACAACGACCACTGTGGTCAAATGGTTATGATTACGGCCTTGTGCCTGGGATTCCCGGTTTCGATTCCGGGGTTATCCAAAATAAAAAAAAAAAAAAAATGTGAGAGTGAGTGAAGAGAGAGATGGAGTAAGTAAATGAGCAGAAAGATAAGGAAAAGAGAGAGAGAGATAGAAATAGTGGGTGAAAAAATACAGAGAGATGAAAAAAGTGAATGAAGACAGAGAGAGAGAATAAAGAGAGAGCTAGGGAAATAGTGAGTAACTCAGTGAACAAAGAGCGAGATTGAAAGAGTGAATAAACAAAGAGAGAGAGGTGGAAAGAGTGAGTGAATGAACAAAGAGAAGGATGGAAAGAGTTACTCAGTGAACGAAAAGACACAGATGGAAAGAGTGAGTGAATGAAAAAAGAGAGAGATGCAAAGAGTGACTGAGTGAACAAGAGTGAGTGAATGAACAAAGAGAGAGAGATGGATAGAATGATTGAGTCAAAAGAAATAGAGACAGATGGAAAGAATGAGTGAGTCAAAAGAAATAGAGAGAGATTGAAAGAATGATTGAGTAAACAAACAGAGAGAGATGGAAACAGTGAGCGAACAGAGAAAGAAAGACAGAGCGATGGAAAGTGAGTAATTGTGGCAGTGAACAAACAGCAAGGACAGTGGAAGATTTGATAGGGGGAGAGAGGAAAAGGGAGAAGAGATAGAAAGTGCCAGTGACACTCATGCAAAAGGTGTCCGTGCACGCTGATCTGAATCGAGTCCTCTTGGTACAATTCTCGGCATGGCTGAGGATTATTCTACCTTGAATTTTTTGTATGTGGTTTCCTCTTTACCAGATTTAATTTGAAAGCATTTGCAGACGAAAAACTAAATGTTGCACAAATTAGGAAGTTTTTCTTTGAAAGGGTAAAAACATTGCGGGAAAGGGAGAAAATGCTGGTTTCCAGCATATATTTTCTTAATTTCCAGCAATGTCTCTGCTAGTTTTCCAACAATGTTTTCAAAAGACTTCTTCTTCAGGGTCGTTAAAATCGTGTGGTACAGAGTTAATATTTTTCCTGCCAAATTTGAATTGCCAACTCATACATATGCGTATTTGTAAAAATTGGGTTCATATGACCGAAAATACTGATAGAGTAGCAGAGCAAGATTAGACTGCACTTATATGCAGGCTAATCTTGCTGTACAATCTCCGCAAAAAAAAAAAAACATTCATCATCACAAACGGCAGAAAAATAATTAATTTATACGTCTGTCTCATTTCTGTGCCATTTTATTCCTAATAAAGTTTGGAATAGCGCCTACGTTATGTATTTGGGATTATTATTACGCAACACGTTGAATCCCAGAACCTCTCCAAAAGGCCCAAGAGAGAGAGAGACAGACAGACAGAGAGGTGCAAGTACAGTCAAACCTGTATAAATCCTTTTTCCAAACGGTTCCTTGTTTTAAAGACCCTGGAGGACTTCTGAATACATTGTTGTAAATGGACAAAATGCTGTTTATCAATATTTTCTCCTTTTCCGCATTCTGAGAAACAGCATTTTCTCCTTTTCCCACAAAGTTTTCTATCCTTTCAAAGACAAATCCCATCACTTCGACATTACTTCATTTGTCATCTGCAAATGCTTTGGAATTGGACCAGTTTGGAATTTTTGACCAGTCTAAAATATGCGAAAGTGACCAAAGGCTTGGAAAGAATATTGTGCAAGTGCTGTTTATAAGAAGTCCATGAAAGAATGGATGGGAGTGCAAACCGCCGCGATAGAACTGAAATAATGTGGAGATTGCAAATGATAACCACTATCATCCTTCCTGACAAATTGAATTCTCATGCTAAATTTTAAACTACAATATTAACACTTAGGCTTCTATGCGCGACTAACCGACCTCTTGCGGACAGTGTAGATCAAGATCAGACTGCACAGAACGTGCAGTCTGATCTTGGATCTACACTGTCCGATAAGAAGATATCTTTCCTCCAAAAATACCTTTCAAACAGCAGTATTTTGGTTTTCGCTATCGGTTTGAAAGTTTCATTTCTTTTATTTGGCAGGATAAGTGTTGAGATAAGATAATTATTTTGACAAGTCCACGGAAGACAGGGGTTATCCCTTTGAAGTAAATGTGAGAATTAGAGAGAGAGAGAGAGAAAGAGAGAGAGAGAGGGAGACAGACAGACAGACAGGCAGACAGACAGACAGATACACAGACAGACAGATACACAGACAGAAAGACAGACAGATAGAGACACAGACAGACAGACAAACAGACAGAGACACAGACAGACAGACAGAGAGACAGACAGTTACCTTCGGTAACATTTTGCAAAAAGAGGACTACACAACCCACATGTGACCTTGTTAAAGATGGCGACCATGAAAAGAGGTTATTGGAAAAGTTTCCTATATATGGAACAGATTCTAATTCGAAAACCCTACCTGTGTATACCCAATATTCCCTAGGCAGAATGGACTCTTCTAATTTAAAAAAAAAAATCTGATGAAATACATGTACAAAGAATGAAATTTTCATAGAAACTGGAATAAGGAAACGCGAAGGAAATGTTGTCATTCATAGAAAAATCGGTCATTACCAACAATTGTGTTAGCCATGTATCTTTCGATTATAGTTTTACGACTATCAAAATATGTCTACATGACGTAAAGGGTAAATTTTATTCCATTCAGCAAGTCGATAAACGAGGCTGTTCGATATTAATTTCTGCTTTTCACAGAGCAGACGACAATTTCCAAAGCGATGCTTACCGAGGAAACCGAACTCACCGCTTTTAATGAAATCGGCCTTCGTTAATAGTTCTGCCGGTTCTAATCAAATTAGGAGTTTACACGAGCGAAGTCGCATCATAGGCAGAAAAAAATGGACGAAAATTTAGGAACTAGTTCACTTCATGTCTGTGAGTTACCCGGATGTAATTAAGGTGAAAATAAAGGAAATATTTGGATTATTTTGCGGATTCCATGAGTAAGGAATGGCATCATGTATGTACAGTGTATATGAATAAAGTAGTGTGGACCTAACGTTATGATTTTATTTCAGGATGCATAGATTATAAATTTTTTTATCCTTCATGTTCAAAACATTTCTTTCTCGCTAAAAGTAAAAATCAAAGAAATATGAATTAAATGACAGTACAAAGAGTCTTTCATAATACCATACGACACAATATAATTCATAAAAGACTTTGTCTAAACAAACGATTCTAAAATATTTCTTTTAAAATGAATATTTTAAAAAATAGATTTCAAGACAAATGATTCAATGAAAGTTGATACTTAAAAACAACAGGATGAAATATCTTTATCCAAATTGGTGCACACGTAGAAATCTAATAAATAATGGAATAAGACAAGAACAAAAAGCAGCGAAACGATAACCAAGCAGTTTGAAAACTATATTTTTTGTTGAAACTATTCGAGGTTGTTGGCATAAAACTATGTAGAATCTTTTGTGATCCGATAATATTTACTGGGAGCATAAAAAAATGGATAGACTTAAAATAACGGACATTGTTGGAAATCTTGTTAAGGCGGACCAAGCTAAAGTGAAAACAGAATCTCCAATCAGCCAAAACAGACCTATGAAAGATGACGACATAATTGTGCTCAACGTCGGAGGTGTGCGTCACGAGACCCAGATCTCTACCCTGCTCAAAAGACCAGAAACACGGCTGTACGCAGTTGCAGAGGCGGCCAAAGCTCAAGGGAAACGTGAATTCTTCTTTGACCGCAATCCACAGATGTTTCCTTCCATTTTGAATTATTACAGGATTGGCAAACTGCATATGCCCAGCGATGTTTGCGGCCCTGCGGCGAAAGCTGAGTTAGACTACTGGGAACTGGAAGACAAGGATATAGAACAGTGTTGCTGGGTCAATTATATCAGTTACGAAGAGACCTTGGATATGCTGGAGAAATTCGAGGCGGACGAAAGGAATAAATTTTATTCGGTATATGTGTCCCCTTCGGCTTCTTTCTTCAGCAGAACGAAGCCAAGATTATGGCGGGCCCTGCAGGACCCCTACAGTTCCAGGAAAGCATTGGTAAGTCCCTTTAAAACTCTTAAAGTAACAATAGCTGCCAAAGGTAATCAACGGGAGCGTTGAAATGCATCTAATTTTAATAATTCCATTTAAAAGTATGTTATAGTCTGTAATAGTACGTTCGGTCCAAGTGTAAGTCTCTGGCAGAGAAATTAATTTCAAAACTAGGTTAAAAAATGCCAGGTCACTTAATCTTTTGTTTACTTTTTGTCTGTTGTAATATTCAAATTTCTGCCAACTACTAACACTTGGACGAACCACACAATGATAGATTGCCATCTTCATAATATTTTCCATACTTTTAATGGTATGGTTTAAATTTAAATGCATTTTAACACCTGCATTGCCTTTTTGGCCACTATTGGGCCTTTAACCTCCATAGAAAATTCAAGCCGATAGTGAAGACCCAAAATTTGCCATTTCAAAGGTGTGTCAAAGGGGAATCTTTTTTCCGGACAGTATAGATCAAGATCAGACTGCACGTTCTGTGCAGTCTGATCTTGGATCTACACTGTCCGCAAAAGGTCAGCGAGTCGTCCTGAGCAGCCTAAAGATTAACCCCTACCCAACAATCCCTTGTTTGAATTATCTCGAGGAAGAAACTTTTTCGGTAAACATTGTGGGAAAAGAGGAGAAAATGCTGGTAATCAGCATTTTCTCCTTTTCCCCCACAATGTTTTCTATTCTATTATGGACTAATTCCATTGTTTGAGCCCTATTTGATATGTCGTCTGCAATTGCTTTCATTTTTGACGAGTCTAATTTTGTCGTCGGTTGAAAAGTTAACGGTTAACCAAACAACAAAAATCTGACCTCGTCAACTTTTAATATACATATATGTGACGACGACAATGTATGCTTATCTCAAATGATGGCATTTTTTCCTCTGAAATGGTAGAAAAAAAATGTAGAAAAAGAGAAGACGCGGGTATGAATGAAATGTATTTGTATTCTATACAAAGATTTTTTTTTTACATTTGGCCTATATGGGCCGTTAATTGTTAAACGCGTGAATTTCTGTGAAATTCCTTTTTTTTTTCCCCTACCGTTCTTTACATCAACAAGCGAAGTTTCATTTCGAGGCCCTGATGGTGCGAGGGCCCTTGCTTATACAACTTGAATTAATGCTTAACTAAGTTCGTGCTCAAGTTTAAGATTGAGCCGGGCTATGGCAAAAAAGGGTTTAATGCATCCCCGTGATGTGATATAAAGCAATTCATCACATAATTATGGATACACAAAAGCCATTTTGACTGAATCATTGGGTAGAATAATCCTTTGACATGCAGAAAATTTACAAATGGCAAAATGTTTCGAGCCATGTCAGCCTGCGCGGACCGCGCAGGCAGACATGGGTCGATACTTTTTGCACACGCATTTAACCCTCTATTCACAGAGCATGGCTTAATGTCATTTATACTTCAGACAGTAAGGAAAATTTGAAAGTAGAACTTAATGTAATGAGAAGAAGGCAAGAATTGTTAAAGGTAGGTATTTAGATTTTTTACATCTCGCCAAATTAAAAAAATATATATCACTGAAATTTATAAGACGAAACAATGCAAATCGTCAATAATTAAGAATCATAAGATTACTAAAAAAAAATTTTTTTTTCTATCGTATTCCCTTAAAAGGCTACGTAGCCTCTTAAGGTATTTTGAGATTTCGCGCCAGAAATCAACAAAGCATTGTGGGAATGTCACGTGACTAATGACGCTTAAAAATAAAAAAGTAAAAAATTTACCGCATTAGCTATATCAAAGTACATTTGTAAAACATTTGAAATGTTGTTCTCATTTGAATTGAGCACGATTGATTTATTAATTGAATGGTGCTTAACGCCGTTTTTAACATTATTTCAGTTATATCGCGGTGGCCAGTGCACCTATCCATGCTTTCCCAGAGTTTCTTTTATCAGTACTTCGAACAATATTCTTTCCAAGCCACTGGCTGCTTTCCCACATACAATAGTAACCGTTTTCGAAGAAATGGTCAGCGGTGAGAGAAGAATGAGTCCTGTCGCAATGACTAAAATCAATCCTCGGAAAGAATTTAGCCGAGCCGGGAATCGAACCAGCGACCCTCTGTTCTCAAGTCCAGTACGCTACCGGGGCTCGGCAAGACTTGAGCTTGAATAAGGTCTAATAAGCGCTAAGCCAAACTTTTAACACTGACATCAGTATCATTTGATTCCTAAAAAATATTCTTAATTGCGATAATTTTTCTTTATTCAAAGTTTGTGTCAGACTAACATGACGTCTGGGGTAAAAACGGTAATTCATTTAATCGTTTACAAGCCAGTCCAAAACGGTGCTGTTCATATATATATGAGCCATGCTCTGACAATAGGGGGCTTAATGCATCTCCGTGATCCGTGGTACCAAGCAAGCCATCACGTACTTATGGATCCATCAGATCCACGTTTTTTTAACAACCAACTTAATCATGAGATACACTGGTCCTTGGACATACAGAAAATTGTCCAATAGCGAAAAGTTTCGGCCCAGGTCAGCCTGCGCGGACTGCGCAGGCTGACCTGGGTCGATACTTTTCGCAGATGCATTAAGCCCCCTTTTCACAGAGCACGGCTCATATGTATTAATTGCCTAAATGTACCTCTCCTTCGACTTGACCAGCCCGAACAGCTCCAGTACGAGGGTTTAGGTTCGAGCCCGACGGGTGGCCACTAAAATTACTAATAGTCTTTCGGATGAGACGTTAAACCGACGTCTTGTGTGACAGTGCTATACACCGAGCACATTAAATGTTGCAATTTCAAATTTCATTTCGCCGAGAATCTCATCGTATCGGACAGTGTAGATCTAAGATCATACTACACTGCATGCTCTGTGCACAGCAGTCTGATCTTGATCGACACTGTGGGCAAAAGGGCACTAGATTCCGCTTAGCAGCAAACTAATGGAATTGACTGCATTTCGAAATCTATGGCTGGAAGGTTTTGAGTCCCGATGGAATATTCAATATAGCGAATGTGTATCTGTGGGTGTATTTTGCACGTTTTCTAGGTTGGTTGGTTGGTTAGTTGGTTGGTTGGTTGGTTGGTCGGTCGGTCGGTCGTTCGGTCGGTCGGTCGGTTGGCTGGTTGGTTGGTTGGTTGGTTGATCAACACCGTCCAAAAAGCATTTAAGTCGCACATGGCCAGCTGAAGTTCAACGTTAACCCTTTACCACACAATGCCGAGTTTTAACGATATTGAAAGACTTTGAAAAACAGCCTGGAAAACGCGCCAAATGCTGGTAATCAAAATATTTCCTTTTCCCACAATGTTTTCTATCCATTCCAAAACCATTTTTCAACATTTAAGTAACATTTAATTTGTCGACGGTAAGTGCGTTCAATTTGGACAAATTTGAAATTTCGTAGTCTGGAAAAGACTTAAACTGCTCAAACACTACAATAAAAATTTCCAGACTGTATTAAGAGCCAATATACATTTATAATGCTTTTTTTAACTTTTTTTTTTTCACCGAAAGATGATCTTTCTGTATCGGGCAGTGTAGATCCAAGATCAGACTGCACGTTTTGTGCAGTCTGATCTTGATCTACACTGTCCGCAAAAAGCGTCTTGAGTCGTGCTAAGCAGCCTATAAGTTAAACAGAATAAAACACATACAGCGAGGGGAAAGAAAATGAGGGAGAAAGTTTTTTTGTTTCGTGACAGCACAGCCAAATGTTATCATGCGCAGAAACAAAAGTTTCTTTTATTTAATATTTAAAATCTATTTTTTCGAAGGACAAAATTGCAAGTATTCGCAGACGACAGATTAAATGTCGTTTAAATAATGAGAAATATCGCATAAAGGGTAGAAAACAATGTACGTAAAGGAGGAAATGCCGGTTACCAGCATCTTCTCCTTTTCCACTTATGTTTTCGAGGTTCCTTTCCCATTAGGGTCGTTTAAATTCGGGAATGTTTGGTAAAGGGGTGACTCAAAATTGTTTAATTATTCTAACAAGGTAGGTTTCGATTTGCTTTCACAAGTATGTCTAGCTCTACTGCACGACAAAATCTATAATTGAAAGCATTTGCAGATAACAATTCTGATTTAAATGATGGAAATTGTCTTTGTAAGGGAAGAACCCATTGTGAAAGTGGAGAAACTACTGTATACCTGCGTTTTTTTCTTTCCCCGAACGTTTTCAAAGACTTATAAGGTCGTTAAAATACGAGAGCGTGTGGTTCAGGGTTAAATCTTTGGCCCGTCATCAGATCTTTATCACTCTTAAAACGGACTGATGTAATCGTAAAAAGAAAAAAAAAATACATACAATACTGTAAACAAGACGTGTTTACATGCCACGTAAAAAAATATCGATGGTTTCAAAGTGACAATTGAATGTAAATGAGAGCTATGTCTGTTTATTCGGCTGCTTTAGTTAAATAACGCCATATTGATTTCACATTTAAATGTGCAATGTTGAATCACATAATGACCCGTGAAACACTCCCATATCCGGTAGAGCACTAATCGAGTAATATCGGCAAAACTCGGCAAACTTCGGCTTGAATCGACGCCATCATTTAATGGCTATCCGTTTCCGTTTTGCTTCCTTTGATCTACATGTACTCGTATTTGCTGATATCATTAATTCAGCTTTGGATCTGTTTGTTCCTTTGAAGTTCGCTTGACCTTTAAGTGGTATTGGTGTATGATTATATTAATCAATTTCTAGTCATATACAAAGTTCACGTCTATATAGTAGCCCGGTTACAAAACATTCCAGAGAAAGGCAGTCTGTTATGCGTTCATAGTTGCACCCTATGCGAATATGTAGTCAAAATTATTATATTAAAGGACGGAAAATCCTAAAATGCGGGTTTCCTCAACAATATCTAGTATTGTTATGGTGTTATGAAAAATATAAGCTTTTCATTTTATGTTATGAATGTTTTTTAAGCTAATTGTTAGAAAAAGCGCGGAAAATCTAGAATTAGCCAGCCCAGCAAGTTATCTTATTTTATCAAAGAAATAATCTTCTTCCTATCGTGGTTTATCGTTCAATAAAACACGGTTGTGAGTAATGAGACACAATAAATAAACCACGAGGGCGAAGGTCCAAGTGGTTTTGTCATTGCTCTTCATAACTCACAACCGTTGTTTATTGGACGATAAACCACGATAGAAAGAACATTATTTCGATTCTAACATGACCAACTCTTTATCAAAGGAAAGCAAGTTCGTACTTATGGTATACAAGAGCGTATCCAGATTAATTCCCTTGAATAAACTATGGCTGTTCCTCTTACTAACCAAAACAAAACCCCACTACTCAGTCGGAAGATATACGACAAGAAAACAAAATTTCAATTAAACCTAAGGCATCAGACACAACATAAAAATCGCATTGTTTTACTGTTTTACTTTCTCCGTTTTAAACAAAAAAGATTAACGAATGTATCGTCAAGCATCTGAGTCGCAGTCGCTTCAAATGCTATGAACATTACCCCACCCACGTTCAATCCCATGTCCAATGCAACACCGCCCAATTTTGATATTAATCTCCAACATGAAGGACATTTGATTTACACATGTTTACTGTAAACATTTCAAATCATTGTCATTTTTTTTATCAAAAACAGTAAATATCAGTATAATCACTGAGTTTTTCCTTCCTCCTTGGTCGACTATCGGAAAATGAAGATTTGTTTGCGTCAAGTTACTTTCATTGATAGAATATCTGAGGGCGGAGACATGGAACAGCTACGAGCGACTGACTTTAAACAGAATGACTCTCTCTATAAAGAATGACGTCGATTTTACCAATCTCCCGTTGCACGCTGTCTATAGAGCCAAATGGGAGAAAAAGGTGAAATCAAAATTATCTTGATAAAAACAAAGGTAACCAAATTGCAACTGGGTCCTTTTGATTTCCTTTGTTTTTATCCTTGCTTTTCTAAGAGATGTCGCGATTATTATGATTTGACTTTTGATGTATATTTAAGGTCTTCACAATTTTTGCAAATCGAATTTCACACGCTATTACCATCAAAATGTATCAAATAGATCGAATTTGTGGTTTGATGAATTTTGAAGGAGATATTTAAACCTGATCATTCCTTAATAGTGCAAAGGATATCAAGGACAGAAACCAAGTAATACCTTATTCAGGACCTAGTAAGTGGTTGACAGCTATCAAGGGAAGTAACTGTCTTTTATTTCACATGCACGTGTCATCTTAGAATGCAGGTTAATTGATGCAGTGGACTGATGAGACAGCGGATCAATCTCGAGCGGTTTCCTGCAGGTATTAATTGTAAAAATGTGCCATCATCCTTTACCACACGACAAAAAAGTAGACTTATCCATATTCAGAGCACTTGCAGACGACAATTTTAAATGTGACTCAAATGACTGAATTTGTCTTTGATAAGGTACCAAACATTTTTTGACTGATTGCCAGCATTTTCTCCTTTTCCGATAAAGTTTTCTAGCCTAGCAAAGAGAAATTCAATCACGTAACCCTTTACCACACAATCCCTTGTTTTAACGACCCTGAGGAAAGATCCTTTTGAAAACATTTTGGGAAAAGGAGAAAATGCTGGTAACCAGCATTTTCTCCTATTCCCAAAATGTTTTCTACCCTTCAAAAGTCAAGTCTCCTCAATTCAATAAAATTAAATGTGTCGTCTGCAAATGCTTTCAATTTGCACAAGTCAAAAATCTTGTCATTCGGTAAGTCACATTTATAGTGTCATCTGCAAATGCTTTCAATTCGGACAAGTCTACTATTTTTGTCGTGTGTTAAAGAGATATGGCACCGACATGCCTGCGGGTTCAATCTGCAATCACATTTCGTTAAAAGCTTCACACGTTATCACTCTGATTACCCTCCATTAAAACCGCTGAATGTTTGTGAGGCTGTAAGTATATCACGAAATAAACCAAGAGACCTAGCTGTGTCATTGTTTTAACTGACGAGTGGTAGCTGTGGGAGACAGCAGTGTTTGGGATAGATCGTCGGCCTTTAACATCGAAGGTCCCAGGTCCAATTCCCTTGATGAGCTGGGTTAACCTTTGGACTAAATGAATGGTGTTTCAGTCATGTCACTGCGACAGCTGTCATATTCCTGTATGTCCTGGGTTTCATCAGAACTTGGCTGGGGTTCTGAATACAGATAGACATATATATAAAGCTAGTCTTATTTTGCATCTGACTACGTCACAGTCAACTGTTATTCTTAGAATGGGAAATAACCAATACACACTTAAAATGACGATAAACTGATAGACAAAAGAATTATATTACTTCATTAATAACGACATCACATCATGTGCTACAGGGTTTTGTCTACAGACCATTACTTGCGGTTATTCCTCCAATGTTGTATAGTGTTGAAAGCCTGTAGTATAACATTTATAGGATCTGACATCAATTTGCATTTGAGATGAAATTGCAATAAACGATTCTACAAAAATACTATTAAGCCAGCCTTTTGTGAGCTAAATAATATTTTTGTAGATGATTTTAATATAACTTTTATCACATATTGGTCTCCTTTTTTTCCCAGTGTAATATATATATTTGTCTGCTTCTGTGAAACTATTTCTATACCCAACGTACACATCTCTTAAAGCAGTGTACCAGTGACATTCATGAATCTGGTGGTTTTGTTATACCGTAGATCTTACCATTATTCACATTATTCTTGAGATACAGTTGTGATATAAAAAGAATCTGACATTCGTTGGTTTTTGATGTAAAATTTTATCAAACTCGTCAAGGAAAAATGTTGCTAAGCTCGCCAATAACATCTTTTCTAGACTTGTTCGATAAGATTTTATCTCAAACGCAAATACATGTAAGATCCTATATATATCAGAAATCAACGAATATCGGAATCTCTTTATCACGTAATGATATCTTGCGGAATATAAACCCTTCAAAAAGTGCACAATCGTAGTTAAACACGTGGTTATTTCCACAAATGAAACTCGATTCACTTCTCGGAAAGACGGATTAAAAGTGATGTCACGTATGAAGTCACACAGTGCTTATCTGAATCATTTGTAAGATATATTAGGGTCTAACATAAGCTGACATAAAAAAATTATTAAAAGATTCTAGTAAATGTTACTTAGCGAGGCTCTGTCGAGTCTAATTACATTTTAGTAAACGAGTTCAATAAAATCTTATTTCAAGAGCCAATAAATGCCAGATTCTTTTTATCACATAACAATATCTCGCGAATTCTGGTCAGAATATGCAAAACCATGCATGCACACATCGGAATCCATGAATAAAGCCTGATTTACTTTTTGGAGAGAAAAATAAAATGACGTCAAATATGACGTCACACAATGCTTCTCTCCAACGTGTGTAAGATGAGAAAATTCGAAATAATATATATTTTATTGGAATCAAGGGAAACTGTTTGACAAAAAAAAAAAAAATTCGTAATGGGTATATTACACTGAAAACAAGAGAGTTTATGTGATTTAACAAAAAAAAAAAAACCTTATTTAACAATAATTCAATACTAGTTGTTTTCATCAATATTGGCGAGTTCTGATTGGCTGAAAAAAATCGTGGCTCCAAGAAAACAAAAGAAATCTCTTCATTCCTTAAATAATTTTAAGAACGAAGGAATACCTTTCTTAAACAGACTATCTATAAATAGGTAGAAACCAATATTATTTGACCTCATTACGTAAACAGCGACTCATACCATCAGGTTTTGTTCGAAATTCCCAAAAGAATACCACGCATGCACAACGTAAATTGATATTAATTATAATTTGAATTTCATCGGCCCAGTTTCCTGAAACCAGTGCATGTTGGGAGATATATACGAGAAGGACCTGATATGACTTGGCACTTGAGATAATCTTTATTTCTATTTAGTGTAGATTAAAATGTTATGAAGCCTTTGGCGAGCTTGATAACAATTTTTTGTCGACAAGTTTTATATATATATATTTTTTTTCTTCTTCAGAAGCAAACGAATATTAGAGTGTATCTCAAGAACCATAGTTCAGGATATTGTTACGGGAGACCACTCCTTCATGCATGGCTTCGTCCCAATTTAAATACAATACCTGACAACTGTGTTAGGGAGATATCTCTTTAGCTCAGTGGTTATGGTACTTTTAAACCTCGTAAACGAGGATATTTGCCCGTCATGGGTTCGAATCCCACCAGAGGCGGTTTGTACTGCCATGCATTTGTTCATTTGTTTCTTTGTTACGGACTTTGTTCGTAAGATGGGGGCTCGTCCAGGATTGGCCATTGAGCCATTAATCCCATTTGTTGTCCAAAAGCGGACATTTGTTGTCTAAATAATAGACTTACTGCCTAATAAGGCTTTGAGTCATCAATAACTGATGACTTTAAGAGGGGGTGTGTTACGGGAGACCACTCCTTCATGCATGGCTTCGTCCCGATTTAAATACAATACCTGACAACTGCATTAGGGAGATATCTCTTTAGCTCAATGGTTATGGTATTGGTCTTTTAAACCTCGTAAACGAGGATATTTGCCCGTCATGGGTTCGAATCCCGCCAGAGGCAGTTTGTACTGCTATGCATTTGTTAATTTGTTTCTTTGTTACGGACTTTGTTCGTAAGAATATATCAAAACATTGGCCTACATGTACATTTGTATTAAAATTTACATAAAACCTAGCTGCTTCTTTGACAGGTATGTGCTTCAAGGACAAACAGAATTTCTAAAGAAACTTGTTTATGCTTTATTGCAGAGAAAACCAGTGTAGTTATGTGATTAAAACGGAATATCATGTACGTGTCTGAAATGTCAATGGTATATAGCCTCGGCTGGGGAGAGACAATCATGACTCGGCAAGCATTGTCAAACAAGTTGTCCAAAATTCTTCAGGTATCATTGAAATTTCCAGATACTAACAAAACCAGCTACGTCACCGACAAATAAAACCTGTCATAAAACATATAGCGACTGATTTGTTAGTGACTTAAGTATCAGTCTTATCTTACAATGTTACGAGACTTAATCATAACGAGACCTGCCGTATTTTGTTGTTAGGATGAATAAAATTAGATTACCTAATGTCTAAAAATGTTAGCTGAAAATTAGATAGGTGCCTTTAATAGGAAATTTTTAACCGAAAACAGACAAAACAACCCGGTAATCGATGTAAATTGATTCAGATATGAGTTTACTTTTCTTCCCTGATATTCAAAGGTTTCAAAGGGCTTTTGCGTCTAAGCATTGGCGTTGATCACATGAGTTTTATAGATGCATTCACATTGTCCTAATCGCCATGCACTGACGTAACACCTTTCATAATTCTGCAGTGAATCATAAGTCACACCAATTTACTAAGTTATCAAAGTTTTTGACCAATAAACGTGAGCAACATTTGTAAAGATGCGAAATGAGAGATGAAATTTGTTTTACTGGATTAGATGAAAAAAATAAACGAACTAATAACAGACGAAATATAACTTCAATAAATTCACCGATACATCAACAAAATGATTTTAAATCCTTGTTTAAAAAATAATATAATTCGCTGCGGGATAATAAATTGTGTGACGTCACTCAATTGCGATCTGGAAACTGTGGAAGCTTCTTAAAATTCATGAGATCAATTTCAATGCTTCATTGCGAGAGTCGTTTGAGACCTCCGAGTGTCAGGGAACAAAAGAAAAATAATTTCTGAATCCATCTTTGCCAGTAACATTTTTCTTTTTTTTTTGTTAAATATTCTCTTTTGAAGAAGACGGGGGGGTCAAAATTTCTCCGATTTCGTTGCATACCTTGTGTGATTATGTACGACATGCGATGTGTCAGTGTGCTATTTTTAGAAACGGTGTCTGAAGATCGAGCAATGAAAATTTCGGTTTACAGTGATAGGCCAACGGAATTTCAGTTGCCTATGAGTGTAATAAGGTAATTACTTGGTGTAAACGGGCCTTGCTGTCAGAATTCTCCAATTTACTTTGTTGTTTCGATAAAATTCAAAGACAAAATGGTCGTTTCATAGACAGATAAAATAAAATTAGTCAGTAACAATTAAAAGCAAATTAAATATAAAAATGTCATTCGAGTAATCATATTTTTTTTTAATTGTCTGTCATTTAGGAGGGTCCGTTTTCATTGAAAGCAACACTTCAATCAATCTTGATTATTCCATTGTATTCGGGGCTTCACGTTCATCCATTCATCCCTTTAAACTTTACCACACGTTCCCAACATTTAACGACCCCAAGAAAGACGACTTTAGAAAACATTGTGGGAAAAGAAGAAAATGCTGGTGAACAGCATTTTCTTCTTATCCCACAATGTTTTCTCCATTATCAAAAGCAAAGCCAATCATTTGAGTAATATTTACATGTACTTTTCCGTCTTCAAGTGGTCTCAATTTGGACATGCCAGAATTTTTGTCGTTTGGTGAAGAGTTAAACAAGTACCGTGACGATAGACGACTTTGTAAAACTCTGTCACGTGACAATACCAATAATAAATTAAAAGAAAACTTTCAGGCAAAAGGAGACCTTGCACCTGAGGAGTAATTTCCCCTTTTGCTACGATGTTTTCATGGTGATCGGGAGCAAAAGGTACATAAAAGAAAGACTTGTCTCTGGGTAGTTATATGTTATATTCACGAGAAGAATAATTCTGTAGAAAACAAACACAAAAGAAACTTCGATTTTCCTGTCAGAGGCCTTTGTTCGATTTGTCGACTTTGGTCACATGACCCCCACGTTTTTTTTTTAATAGCCATTTTCCTGCTAAATTAAAAATGAGCTTTACTCTATTAAAAGGATATTTAAATGTATCTGCAAAAAGTATCGACCCAGGTCAACCAGCGCAGTCCGCGCAGGCTTACACGTGTCGAAACCTTTTGCTATTTGTACATTTTCTTTATGTCAAAGGACCATTCTACCTCTGGATTTAGCCGAGTTTTAGACAAAATGGATTGTAGGTTTCCATGATTATGTGATGACTTGCTTGGTAAAATTTATTACGGAGTACCATCGAGCCCTCTTTTTTGTTTGTTTTTCTGTTTATTTATTGTTGCCACCGGTTGCCGATATTGTCGACATCCCCTGAAGCCTGTTAGTTTTGTTACAGAAGACCGTGCAAGATACAGGACGAAACAATTCCTAAGTTACGCCTGATTCTTTAACGTGCTCGGTGTACAGCACCGTCGCACGGGACCTCTATTTAATGTCTCGTCCGAAAGACTATTGGTAATTTTAGACGGCCAGCCGTGGGACTCGAATCCACACCCTAAATTCACCTAAGACTTGACGTGTACAAATCCTACGCTGTACCGCTTGAGCTATGTCAGGGCATGACTCCAATACATAAAGGTTCCTTTGGTGTGATACGCCGCTTTCAATAATAATTCAGTCCTATAACAGAGACAGTTTTACTCATCCACGTGTGTTCCAGGTTTCACCGGTCTAGGGCTCTAAAGTGTTTAGCTCAAAGATACTCCTGCAAAATACTAAGACCAAAGAGTAAGGATTGCACCTCGGGCTCTAGGAAGACCGAGACAGTGTTGCTCAAATACAGAGATACACGTATATCTTTGACACCATTCAAAATCATAGTTGAAAAGGAAAGAAAACATGATGTTTATTAGTATTTGCTCATTTAGCCACATTTTTTTTCAAAATCCCTCTTTCTTGAGGTCGTTAAAATTCTGAACTGTTTGGCAAAGGGTAAATAGGTAAAGCTTTGCTCTCAATTGACCTATTGCTCGGGAGAACGTAAACCTGTCCTGAATTAAAACACAAATTTATTGAAATCTGCCCGTTTCAGTTTTTTTTTTTTTTTTATGTTAATTCATAAATTAAATAATCCATTTATATACGAGAACAGTAGGTGAAGTAATTAATAAATCGGATCTATTTTAAGAAACGTTGTCATTCGAAACCGGAACCGGGAAATTGCCGACTTCCGCTCAGCGGCCGAAGCGTTTACATTGTTACCATTAGCGACGAAATTTGATATAACATAAACGTAAAGAACCCCGAAGCATGAAACCTGATAGGGTGAAAGCATTGATTTAGAGTAAACTTTCTGTATTATTTTTGAAAATGTCATTTTTGTCATTTGATGAATGGAAGAAGACTTTTTCTCTCTCTAGATCAGATATCTGTCATTAAAAAGTGAACCTATTTTTTTATTTTTAAATAACATGTCATCAAGTTCTTTCCTTGGCTTCATATTCCATACCCTTTTGGCCCTGACTAAAAGATGGAGATATTCGATTCCGGACAACATAAATGAAATATTATTTAAAACAGAACATAGCACAAAAATTAAGGGTTGAATTTACGTTTGTTACAGGGATTAAACCCGATTTTGACCCATTTCCCCCCTTCGCAAGGGGGAGGGAGGAAGTAGAAAGTTGGTACCTTTTAGAAAAAAGAAATACGGACCTGGGGAAAAAAGGAAATAAATACTGAAAAAGAATAGCCTTCAGTGAGACTCGAGGCCAGGACTTTCAAAGCCATGATCAGCGACTATACCACCAAAACTATGGGGGCAACCGATGAATTGTTGTATTGAAAATGAGTCTTCCTCTCGGAAACGGGGATTTAATACATCTCTTGATGCATTGTTAGCAAGCACGCAACTCAATAAGTACGGCTTCTTAAAATCTATTAATATCTAACAATCGACTGGAATTGGCGGTAGAATGATCATTTGCCACGCAGAAAATTTACAAGTAGCAAAAAGTTTTGACCCAAGTCAGCCTGTGCGGACTGCGCAGGCTGACATGGGTCGACAAATTTTGCAGATGCATTAAGCCCCCTTTTAACAGAGCATAATTGATTGAATTTGCGTTTATTTATCGTCGCCACCGGTTGCCCATATGGGCGACGCCCCCTGAACGCTGTTAGTATTGTTACGTGGGATAGTGCAGATACAGGACGAAACCCATCCTAAGTTACGCCTGGTTCTTTAACGTGCTCGATGTATAGCACCGTCACACGGGACCTCGGTTTAACGTCTCATCCGAAAGACTATTAGTAATTTTAGATGGCCAGCCGAGGGAATCGAACCCACACCCTCATGATCACGAGTCCTACGCTCTACCAACTGAGCTATACGGGCTGGTAAAAAAACAGAGCATAGCTCAAATGTTTTAACCCCTTGTTACATGCTGATCTCTATCCCGTTACTAACGCAATTGGACATTTATTTTAAAAATACAAAAAACCTCCGTATATTCTTCGCGTTTTCTACACGTATTCCTATTTGAATTGCAATTTCGAAGCCATCTTTGTACGCGAATGAAAATTAGCAGTCTATATTAGAATTGTCTAAAAAAAAAAAATGCGAAACGCTCTATAGTTTAATGCCCCTTTAAAGGTAACGTAGGGTTCTCCAGCATATTCTAAAATCATTAGCTTTTCACCTAACCTATATCATAGAATCTCAACAATTCACATCGAGGGAAGCCGTTACTTGGTGTTTAAAGAGTGCACTACCGATTTCTTTTCTCATAGTGTTTGCAAAGGACCGAGAAAACTCAGGATCATTTGGTATAAACGGCTACCTGGTAAACAGTGGATTAACGCTATACCAAAGAACACAATGTTAGACTTATCCAGATTTAAATGATTTGACGATAACATAAATATGACTCAAAAAGTAAAATTTATTTTTTACGGGTAAAAACATTGTGGGAAAAGGAGAAAATGCTGGTTACCAGCATTTTCTCCTTTTTTCCACAATGTTTTCAAAAGTCTTCTTCTCTAGGGTCGTTAAAACTGGGGACTGTTTGGTACAGGGTACACTAATTGTTTCAACAATGAGCATTTAAAATGAGGATTTTCGATTGTCTGTTAAATATGAATACAGTTGGTACACAATTAAGTTACCAGACCAAGGTTCGCATTTCGATTTCTCACTGTGCATTTGTCCCCCTTATTCACATCGCAGGAGATCGTGCATGTTGAATTCAGAGGACTTTGCAATCTCAACGGATCTGTTTGTTTTCTAGCTGACATCGTTTTACCAGTTTATTGTGCCTATCGCTAGCATAGTTACCTCCCTTTAATGAATGCAAATGAGATAACCTTTTCAAAGTGTTTGGGTGTTAGTGAATATATATCAACTAAGGCTGAATCTTGCCACGTGAAAAGGAGGTTTAATGCATCTGCAAAAAGTATCAAAAAGTATCACAGTCCGCGCATGCTGACATGAGTCGGGACTTATTGTTATTTGTGAATTTTCTGCATGTCCAAGGACCATTCTACACTATGATTCCCTTCGTTTTCCGACAAACTGGATTTTGAGGATTCCTGATTATGCGATTATTTAGTTGGTATCATCCATCATGGAGATGCATGAAACCACCTTTTCCGTCATTAAGTGCCTCAGCTGGCCGATAGGTCGCTTTCTCATCTCTATTGTTGCGTTATTGCGACTAGCTGGTTGTAACATTAATTTAAGCAAATACGCGTTCTGTGATCGTTCTGGCCGGAACCAAAGACTTTCATAGACACATGCACTGTTCCGTGTTCTACTTTAAGCAAAGCAGTTCAACATCGTTACAGTCGCTACCGTAAATACTGCACACGTGTATACCTTCCTACATCTAACACAAGCAAAATTCAACGTCAGATGAATCTGATTGCTTTTCAGTCAACTGGTTCATTTAACAAATCATACGGGCATCCCATTAGCACTAAAAATAAAGTTAGCTTGCTGAGCTGACATACACGTACACTAAGTTTGCTTGTCTTTGTATTTTCCCAAAAGATGTACGACATAAGAGGGTTGTCCCAAAGCGACGTAGAATTGTTCAAAAGGTGGGTCAAACAGAATGATATAGCTTTGAAATTTCCCATGTACATAGCTACAACTGTTTTACACACATCTGGGCACTTAAATGTATATGAACACAGCTATACCTACTGGTCGTAAACTGCGGATTATTCGTCCGCTATATAACGAAACATTATGAAATTTTGACAGTATGTCAGGGAAAATGCTCTAAAAGAGGATTACAAATCAAAGTTTGAACACGTTTTGTTTCTCATAATAAAATGCGATTCTACGGCATTTTGGTATAACCTTCGTGAAATGATAGGCTATTTATTCCATTTCTTTACATCATTGCCGAATACTGATACACCGATCCGCTCTTCGGTGATTTCAGTTCTTTGATTGGGATATTAAATCTGTACATTTCATGAAAGTCAGGACCATCGCCGGTTTTTGAAAAGCTTTACTGCCAGAGAACTCAACAGGCAATTCCTGGATGCCAAAGGCTGGACGAGGCAGGCACGTGACTTTTTTTTTTTTCTGAGAATTCTTTGAGCCAACTTTTTCCTCTGCAAATATTTTGATTTTGGACAAGTCCGACTTTTTCGTCCGGTAAAGAGTTAACCCGTTGACATACAATTCCGCGCTTTATCGACCCTGAGCAGGAAGGCTTTTGTAAACAATGTGGGAAAAGGTGAGAATGCTGTTAACCAGAATTTTCTCGCTTTCCCACAATGTTTTCTACCCCATCATAGAACTTAAGCTTATTTAGTACCAATTCTTAGTAATCTTCTTCAGATGTTTCGTACCTGGAAGAGTCTAAAACTTGTCATTCGGCAAAGAGTTTAAGACGATGACATGAAAGACAAACAAATAAACTGTCCTGAATAATATATGGAATTTCTGTCCTCGAGTTCCCGGACATGAATGAAATATGTTGTTTATGAACGCGATAAGATGTTTTTCCGAGCGACGTAAACGCTCGGAACGCTCGAGTGATCAAAAATAAATCACTGAAAAGATTTCTACAGGGCGACATTATTCATTCGGCCCCGAGTTCGATCTGTCACCTTTTATATAATAAATGATGTTTATTAATTTAGTTAATGAAGGTCTAAATCTTTCACCTTGAATTCTGCAGACGAGGAATAAAATGTTAGTTATATGATAGCATTTGTTTTTGAAGTGGTAGAATACATTGTGAGAAAAGCAGAAAATAGTGCACAGATCTACCAACACTTTCTCCTTTTCCCACAATTTCACGATATTTCATGATGCAGTAAAAGTTTTCAAAGTGGTCTCCCCTTGGGTCATAAACACGCGGGATCGTTTGGTAAAGAGTGGTAATGACGGTTTTGACCTTTCACCACGCGATCTCTCGTGATTTTACGATCTTGATGAAAGAAGTCTTTTGAAAACATTGTGGGAAAAAGAGAAAATGTTGGATAGCAACACTACCTCTTTTTTTCAACAATTTCACGGCGTTTTTGAAAGCTTTCTTCTGTAGGGTCATAACAAAAACACGTTGGGTCGTAGGATGAGGAGTTATAATGTAAGTTTGGGCCCTTTACCACGCAGTCTCCCGTATTTTTACGACCCTGATAAAGAAGTCTTTCGAAAACATCGTGGGAAAAGAAGAAAATGCTGGTAACCAGCATTTTCTCTTTTTTACCACAATCTTTCTATCCTTTCAACGACAATTTCCACCGTTTTATTAATTCACATTTAACACTGTCGTCTGCAAATGCTTTCAATTTTGGACAAGTCTGAAACCCGGGGCTGCTTAGGACGATTGAATGACTCAGTGGCCTTTTGCGGACAGCGTAGATCAAGATCAGACTGCACAGAACGTGCAGTCTGATCTTGGATCTTCACTGTCCGATAGGGATATATATTTTTTTGACTAACTTTGAAATAGCAACGTTCGGATTTCTATTATCGACATGAAAGTTTTATTTCACTTATTTAACAGCTTCAGGGTAAGATATTGTCGCCCGGTGCAGGGTCGTAACGAAGGTTTCAATTCAGTAATTGCTCCGGCTGGAGTATGTTTTTTTTTTTCTTGTTGTTTATTCAGAAAATGGGTCGTTTGTCCGATCATGACACCAGATTCCTCGTAATCAATAATCGATTTTTGATTTTGGATCGCCTTCTCTCAGGGAAAATTGTTTTAAGAACAGAATAGAACATCGTTTATTTGACAAAATCTTTACTTAGTTTAAAGTCATACATATTTTGTATGTATAAGTCACGCGACTTGTTTTAGTAATTTATTTGTCTGTTTAAGAAAGAAACACATCTCTCTCTCTCTCTCTCTCTCTCTCGTCAGTCAGTCAGTCAGTCAGTCAGTCAACTAGTCAGCCACTCAGCCACACAGTCAGCAATGACAGTAAAAGGGCATGTCAATCAGTTATTAAGAAATCAACTCAATTGATGGACAAAAAAGAAGAATGAAATATAAATCAACGCCCGACTCACTAACAATTATCGTAACAACCTTTGTTGAAATTTCATGAATTTTCTACATTTGAAAGTATAACGCAAATTCTGATTGGCTGAACTAAATGGTTCTGCCAATCAAAATTGCATTATTTTCTAAATCATAAATTTTCTAGATTTGAAAGTAACGTAGTTTCTGATTGGCTGAACATAAATAGTTCAGCCAATCAGAAATTACATTACTATCTAATTCTAGAATAAGACTAAGAATGCAAATTAGAATGGTTGATGGATACGTTCCCTGATTATCCATTCAATTAATTAAAAACGCCGAACACCGTAGCTCAGTCGGTAGCATACAGGACTCAAGGACACGGGGTCGCTGCTTCGATCCCCGGCTTGGCCAATTTCTTTCCGAGGATTGATGATAGTCATTGCCCTCTCAACGCTGACCACTGTTTCGACGATGGTTATGTTGGAAAACAGCCAGTGGCTTGGAAAGAATATTGTGCAGAGTACTGGTAAAAGAATATCCAGGAAAGCACGGATGGGTGCGTTGGCCGCCGCGTCATAACTGAAATAATGTTGAAAACGGTGTTAAACACAAAACAATCATAATCAACCTATCAGTCAATTAATCAATGTGTCTCAAATGAACCTATGATTTCGCTTTGACATTGGCACTCCGTTTACCGGTATTTGAAAGCCGATAGAAAAACATAGTATACTCAAAGACCTCACGATGTCTCAGTTCAAATTAATCTATGATGCCCGACAAAAGTTATTTATCGCTAACCACTTACCACACAATCCCGAGTTTTAACGACCTCACGGTAAAGGATTTTTAAAAGCATTGTGGGAAAAGAAGAAAATGCTGGTAAACAGCATTTTCTTCTTTTCCCACAATGTTTTCTACCCTTTTCAAAGAGATATTTTATAATTTCTGCGACATTCAATTTGTTGTCTTTTAAAGCCGAAAATAGATGGAAAGAACTTTTCGGTCGTCCGAAGAAATCCTGGGCGTTTTCGCACAGGATATCATCGAAATATTTGGACATCGTAAGTCGAAGATCTGACTGTAAGTTCTGTGCAATCTTATGTTGATCTGAACTTGTCACAGGTGAAGTCCAAGTCATGATTGGGAGTCCTATACTTTGATTAAAGTTCGGTCGTATGAGGCACAAAGGACTTCACGGAAAATCAAAGTTCTGAAAGTCCTGAAAATTTTATTTGTGGAGCTGTATTCAGCAATGATAAGGAGTATTTGTTTGTTTTGTTTGTTGGTTTGTTTGGTTGTTTGGTTGGTTGGTTGGGTGG
Source organism: Hippopus hippopus (assembly GCA_946811185.2). Lineage (NCBI taxonomy): Eukaryota > Metazoa > Mollusca > Bivalvia > Cardiida > Cardiidae > Hippopus > Hippopus hippopus. The sequence goes on from OX328109.1 coordinate 6,826,952, forward strand.
TAGGTTGGTTGGTTGGTTGGTTGGTATTGGAGTTTAACACCGTTTTAACAGCTTAGGTCATATCACGGCGGTCAGTGCACCTATGCGTGTGTTTCATGGTATTCTCACACCAGTACTGACACAACTTTTTTTCCAAGCCAATTAATACTTTTCTTACATGCATCAGAGGTGAAAGAAGAAAAATCGCCGGAAAGAAAATTTGCCTCAACAGGATATCGAACCGGCAACCACCAGGTCAAGAGTCAGATACCCTAGCCACTGAGCTACCCGGCCGGCCATTAATAAGGGGTAATGAAACACGAATTTTTCATTACATGTTATAGATGTTTATGGAATCGCCTAATGTGGGCAAACAGGAACAAGGAAAGTCTGTGTTGTTCAGCCCAGTCTGCTAACCGTAATTATATTGCTGTTGGGATGCCATTAAAGGGGGCTGTTTATATTCTTTATGATTTCATCAAAACAATAAATGATGCAGCACTCGATTATCCTGTCGCAATGATAATCATCAATCCCCAGAAAAAACTGCTGAGCTTTGGATTCGAATCAGCGACAACACCCCCCCCCCCCCAGCCCACCCTTGGTTTCAATCGCTTGAACTACCAGGCTCGGCACACTACTTGCTCTACAAAATTGCTAAAAAATGCGAGTTGTAAACCTTTGACTACTGAGTACCAACTAGATAGAATGGCAAATTATCTGAGTCTGTTTTAAACGCTCAAGGGTCATAATTCCAGGGCAGAATCCCACATAAGAATGAACTATGCTATGTGAAAAAGGAGCCTAATTCATCTGCACAAAGTATCCACCCAGATCAGCCTGCGCAGTCTGCTCAGGCTGACCTGGGCCGGGACATTTTGCTATGGGTCAGTTTTCCGCATCTCAAAGTACACAGTCTATCTCATGATTCAAAAGTGAAGGTACGATAAGCACGCCCCTGGTGAGCGGCATTTCCTGCCATTGAGAGAGGACAATATTTCCAGCCTTAAATGTTCCATATTTTAGCCGCATTAATTTGCCGTCTGCATAAGCTTTCTATTAAAACAAGACTAGAGTTTTGTCGTCTCGTAAAATGTTATTTTTTTACCACAACACAAAATTTAAGACTTGTCCAAACTGAAGCAAGCAGAAGACATATTTAATTGGACTCAAAACAAAAAAAAAAAAATGTCTTTCAAAGGATGGAAAGCATCGTGGGTAAAGAAAGAAGAAAATGCTGGTTACCAGCATTTTCTTCTTTTCCCACGATGTTTTCAAAATCCTTCCTTTCTCATGGCCGTTAAAAGTCGGGATTGTTTGGTAAAAAGTTGAACAGCGAAATAAAATTTCCAGCCACTAGCAAGGACCGAAATACTGCAGTTTCAACTCTTTTTTCGCCGGTAAAAATCTCATCGTATCGGATAGTATAGATCAAAGATAGATGCCAGTCTGATCTTTATGTACGCTGTCAGCACAAACTCACCGAGTCCAGCTTAGCAGTCGATGGTTAACTCTTTACCGAACGATAGAATTTTAGACTGGTCCAATTGAAATCGTTTGCAAAAGACAATAAATACAGTTCGTATAATGAGATTTTTCCTTGAAAGAATTGAAAACATTGTGGGGAAAAAGGAGAAAATGCTGGTTACCAGCATTTTCTCCTTTTTCCCCACAATGTTTTCAAAAGCCTTTTTTCCAAGTTCGTTAATAGTTGGAATAGTTTGGTATAGGATTAAAGCGGTTAATTTAGAAAATAATTAAAGCTTTAATGTAGAAATATGAGCACTTGTATTGCTGGCAAAGCAACAGAGACCTTTTGAACTATCGACAATGCGTTTATGTATTCCAGAGCGATTCAATACCAAACAGTTATTAATTATTAATACTGACGTCAGTAGTCTTTTGTTTATTATTTGTAGTGATAATTCATTTTTTGGGCACATACATCTCTCTATTTCTCTCTCCTCTTTTTTTTTTCTCCTTCCCTCCTTTTTTTTCTTCCCCTCTCTTCTTTTTTCCTCCTCTGTTTTTCTCTTTTCCCTCTTTTTTTTCCTTCCCTCCTTTTTTATCTCCTTTCCTCTTTTTTTCTTATTCCCTTCTCACTTTTTCCTCCTTCCATCCTCTCTTGAATCTCCTTCGCTCCTCTCTTTTTTCTCCTTCCCTCCTCTTTATTCTCCTTCCCTCCTCTATTTTTCCTTCACTCTTTTTTTGCTCCTTCCCTCTTCTTTTTCTTCTTCGTTCCTCTCTTTTTTCTTCCCTCCTCTTTTTTTCTCCTTTCCTCTTTTTTTTTCTTCTGCCCTCCTCTCTCTTTCCTCCTTCCATCCTCTCTTGATTCTCCTTCCCTCCTCTCTTTTTTCTCCTTCCCTCTTCTCTTTCTATCTCGTTACCTCCTCTTTTTTTCTCCTTCCCTTCTCTTTTTTTTTTTGCTTCCCTCCTTTTTTTTTTTTACTCCTTACTCTTTTTTTTTCTTCTTCCCTTCTCTCTTTTTTCTCCTTCCCTCCTCTCTTTTTTCTCCCCCTCCTCTTTTTTTTCTCTGCATTCCCCTCTCTTTTTTCTTCCATACTCTCTTTTTTCTCCTTCCCTCCTCCCTTTTTTCTCCTTCCTGCCTCTCTTTTTTCTCCTTGCCTCCTCTCTTTTCCTCCTTCCATCCTCTCTTTGTCTTCTGTCCCTTTTTTCTTCCCTCTTTCTTCTTCCCCCTTCTCTCTCCTCCCATTCTTTTCCTTCTTGTTCTGCTTCTCTTTCTTTCTCATTCTTCTCTTCTTCCTCTTTTTCCACTATCTCGTTCCCCTCTCTCTCTCTCTCTGTCTCTCTCTCTCTTGTCTTCATGTCTGCCTGCTCTCTCTCTCTCTCTCTCTCAACCCCTCTCTCTCTCTCTACCTCTCAACCCCTCTCTCTCTCTCTCTCTCTCTCTCTCTCTCTCTCTCTCTCTCATCCTGTCAGCCAGCATTTTCTCATTTTCCTTCAATGTTAGTTAGTTTGTTTTTCTTCATTTTAAGGCTTCTTCCGTCTCTTTTTCTTTTAACCCTTTAGGAAACAATCACGTGCAAGATTGGGGAAGAAGGCTTTTGAAAAAGATAAAGTAGGAACAGGAGAAAATGCTTGAAAGCAATACTTTCTCCTTTTCCGACAATGTTTTCTACAGTCTCAAGAACGCATTCCCATCATATGAGCCGCACTACATTTGTTGTCTGCAAATGCTTACAATATAATTTTCTAGTAAGTTATTAAATACCAAGCGACAAAATTTTAGACTTGTCCAAATTCGAATCATTTGCAGACGACAAAATAAATGTGACCCCAAAAATGAAATTTGTTTCTGGAAGAGTAGAAAACATTGTGAGAAAAAGGAAAAAATGCTGGTTACTGGCATTTTCTCCTTTTCTCACAATGTTTTCAAAAGACTTTTAAAGTCTTTTAGTTCGATAAAGCTCGGTATTGTTTGATAAAGCGTTGAACGGTTAATAAACAAGCGAATTTATCCAAGGACGTAAGAAAAATACATTTTAGCCGTGCTCTGGCAAAAGGGCGCTTAATGCTTCTCCGTGATACATAATACTAAGCAAGCCATCACATACTTACGGATCCATAGCATCCACTTTGTCAAACAACCACCTGGATATGGGGGTAGACTGGTTCTTTGACACGCATAAAATTGACCAATAGCAAAAAGTTTTGGCTCAGGTCAGCCTGCGCGGACTGCGCAGGCTGACCTGAGTCGATACTTTTTGCAGATGCAGTAAGCCCCCTTTTCACAGAACGTGGCCCTTTTTATTCATCTGTATAATAAGCCGATTACGTGATCGATTTATAATCGACTTTGCTTTGATGCAAACGTCGACAGACATTAGCACAACATTAGTTCCACAGATGATATAAACTGATTAATTTTCCAGTCCGTTTGCAAACTGTTTCGACTCGATAGCGTATTGCTGCATCCTTACTGCAATACACCGTTGTCTGCGCATGTCATATTCTTTGAAGATAAGACCTGTCTGCTATAACGCCACACTTATCCTATACAGGATAATTATAAGTACGCGGTGTGTAAACTAAAACCCTGCCGCTAAAAAAAAGTAGCAATGTAGAAAATGTCTATATAAACAATACTTCTGTGGAAAAAAATCTAGCCTGTTTTTCGCACCAACTTTCTGAAGAAAATAATAACAATTTCAAACGGGAAGAATAGGTTGGTTTTTTTTTTGCAAAGATTTGAATGCAGTTTATAAATATAGATTTTAGATAGGAATATTATGGTTCCGTAACTTTACAGGTGTATGTACATGAGCCATGCTCCGGGGAAAAAGGGGGTTTAATGCTACTCTGTGATGCATTATACAAAGCAAACTGACACATAATTTAGGATCAATAAAATCGTTTTCGTATAACAATCAACAGAATAATGAGATATTTGACATGAGACAAGTTACCAAAAGCAAAAAATTTCGACCCAGATCAGCCTGCGCGGACTGCGCAGGCAGATCTGGATCGATACTTTTCGCAGAAACATTAATTTAAGCACCCTCACATGTATTTGCTTCTCGCTGCTCAAAAAAAATCATGATATTTTGCTCGATCTGGCGAGACATCAAAACTTTCCACGCAGCTAGTAGAAAATACATGCCTTGGGAAAGTTAATTAAACATAATATTCCGAATTTATTCACTTTATTCATAACGTGTTCTACACTTTCTGATTCGTTTGGCCAACCAGAAATTGTGTCACTTCCCAAATACAATACAATAATACAATATTGTAATTCATAGTATAAAGGCCACCAGTCCACAGCCCTCTTCTGACATGCACATTTAAAATTTTAAAAGGCATGTGAGTTATAGAGTTATTCTGCTTTGCGGAAAGACTAGACTCAAAATCAGACTGCACGTGTTGCGCATTCTTGACTTTTGATTGATTCACTTTAATGCCATCTAGCAATAGACTATGGTAGTGCATGTTTTATTTTATGGCTGTGAAGTATGGGGTTTTATTTCTTCTAAAACTGCTATTAAAAAGGTTCATACATACCGGTATTCCGTGAACTATGTTTTACACGTGAAAAAGAAAACACCAAAAGTTTATGCTGTATAGGGATTTAGGAACATTGTCAATAGATGTAATTGTGAAAAAAAAACGCGCCATTGGTTGTTGGTTTCGTTTATTGATAGAACAGAAGAGAACAAAAAACAACAAATTGTGTGTAGTTCTCTATAATTTTCATTGAACTTGTACAACGCACCAAATCGACAACTCGGATGGTTTGATTTTATGAGAAATATTTTAGACAGTTGTGGCTGTATTACAGACAGCTTTGTTTGTAATGTTCAGTTTTATACTGGCTCAAGAACGATGCTTCTTAAACGAGTTGATGATACTTCAAAATCTCAATTCTCATAAAATTGGCACTCGGATTTGTTGTGTTCTCAAAGGTGTATTAATTTTAAAATGATTAAGTTTGAACATGATAAGAATTCTGTAATATTTGCATGGCTCAAATATATGTTTTGTTGTTACCTCATACCACATATTGTAAATGTGCTAAGAAAATTAGTAAAGCTTGTAAACTTTCAAACTAAGAGTGCTACATGTAGATCTATTTAGAATGGTTGGTGCATACGGCCAATGACACCACAAAAAATACATAGTAAAATCCTTAATCTAGATTTTTCGATGTGTTGTGAATTATGGCGAAAAAGGTGTGAGATTGAAATATCTAGGTATATTTTTCTATGAATGAGTTGGTATATTTATGGCCATTCACATTATTTTGCTCCGCGGGTATCAACGTAAAATAGGAATGAATGATTATTTTAATTAATAACTTCACTGACTTATACATCCTGTATATAGTCAGTTACAACCAAATTATGAATATGGCGTGATGTAGCAGAAATACTGATTAAAAATCAAATATAGATACATGACAGAACGGTTACATATGTGGGCAAGTAGTTATTAGAGGCGGTTTTTAAAAGATTTTTATAATACTAAACTTTAAAAATGTACAGTAAGGCAATGATGACATCATATCTGATGTCTTAAGGTCTACGGCTCCTAACCCTCACATTAAAAGACGGAAACTGCCGAGATTGGCCGAAAAGCCGTTACGAAAATGTCGATGTTACACGATATTTACCGATGAGTTAGTGAGTCTACGGCCCCTAACTTTCATATTAAAAGACGGAAACTGCCGAGAGAGTCCGTATAGCCTTTACGAAAACGTCGTTGTTACACGATGTTTACCGACGAGTTGGGAGTCATAATCCTTAATAAAGGATGGAGTTACCGGTTGCAAAAACACCCATTCCATTATTGAAACACGAAAATTGCACCTTTGTTAAGAAATGTTAACACCCCCCCCCCCCCCGTTTCTCTACCGTTTACTAATAGAATTATTGGAGAGGTCATCAGACCTCTCCAACAGTGGTGAGTTTAAAAGGCAGACTGCCACAGAATTTGCTGTCTAAATCCATTTTTCTTACGAAATTGTTCTGATACACAGTCTGTTTCGTCATGGTTTTGTAAATAAAGCGAAATAAAAAAACCGAAACAGGAAATAGACGTAGTTTATTTTTATATGACGAATTTCAGAAAAGATTTATTATATTTATTTGCCATGGTTGCAAATGACCTCTCACATAATTGTAATTTTTCATTAAGCAAATAAATCTAAGCAGAAGAGAAAATAAAAAGAATTTCGTTAAAAAAGAGACAGAAGATCGCTGGACAAGATCATGCGACTTGAAAACGCGGAAAGAAGGTCAATGACCGTCATGTAAAGCATAAAAGGTTTCTACGCGGCGGCTTTTTTTACTTGTTTGTTTACATGTACCAAAATATATTGAAATTAAAAGCTAATAAACTATTTGAAAACATTGATGCTGACCTCTTCTGGCTTCTTTTGTAAAGAAGCCAACTTGTATATAGTAGTATTTATCAAAGTCTGGAATACCTGCCCCTAAAACTACGTACACTACGTACGGCGGGGTACCAGACCATATTCATCAGTGTTTACTACATTATCTTCCGCTAGATGGCAGTCTTCATTTACCAGTCTTCTATCTGATTTGTGTATTCTGGGTACAGAACCGGACTACTTTTCAAAACGACACCCGTTACTTTGAATTTCAAAATAAAATAAACGTTTACTCAATGAAACGCTACCTGGTGCGGTTCATTCGGCTATGGTCGGCTAGCATGCAACCTATGCACCGGCCATTTATTAAAACAGCCCCTACAGGCTTGGATAATAGCTTAGGTATAAGCCCTACTTTTCCCCTGTATATGAGATAGGTGATGCGTCATAGCAGACAGGTCGAATCTTCGAAGAATATGACATGCGCAGACATCTAGCGGAAGATAATGATTTCTGAATGGCTAAACCAAATGTTCGATCCAATCGGAAATTGCTTACTTTCTAAATTTAGAATTAGACTTTAAATAAAATTAAGAATGGTTTGTGAATACGGACCGACACTGCACGGGCTATGCAATCTGATCTTGATCTACACTGTCCTCAAAAAGCACCATGAAGTGTATTCATCAGCCTACGGGTCTTTTCAATGAATGGATCAATTCTTTGTCGGACTATTTTTTCAGCGTATTGTTGACATTCGAATACAAATACGTCAATGTCAATTTACACAATTACCAGGAAAGTCTCTAATTACTTTATGACAGTAATTAATGCTTCTCTTCATGAATGAAATCGCCTTCTCATGTCTCTGGGGGTTGAAAACTTATGATTGAAAACATTGTGATGAACTGACAAATTGACCAGGCTCTCTGAAAAAGGGGCAAAATGCATCTGCACAAAGTATCGACCCAGGTCAGCCTGCGCAATCCGCGCAGGCTGACCTGGGCCGAACCTTTTTGCTATTGGTCAAAATTTATGCAGATCCAAGGTCCAGTTTACCCCCAGTGATTTAGTGGGTTTTATGAATCTATGATCATGTAATGACTTGCTTGGTATAATGCATCACAGGGATGCATTAAGCCTCCTTTTAGCCAGAGCATGGCTCAAAGATAATATATTTTGTAAGTATGTGAGCGCGCGCGCGCGAGAGAGAGAGAGAGAGAAAGAGAGAGAGAGAGAGCGAGTCAGAGAGAGTCACAAAAGAACTCCTTGTATCATCTAAATTATTAAATTTTTTGTAATTCGCGATGTACGATTGTACGAGACTAAAATTCATCAATATATTCTTATTTGTCTCAAAACCTAGGTTCACAACTTTTGATTTGATGTTGCGTTTACTTATCGTTTCTAGCAGCTGCCCATATTGGCGACGTCCCCCTGAAGGATGTTGTTTACGTTTACGGGGGTGGGGGGGGGGGGGGGGAATAGTGCAACATGTAGGTAAAAACCTATCCTAAGTTACCCTTGCTTATTTAACGTGGTCGGTGTATAGCACCGTCACATGGGACATAGGTTTAAAGAAACATCATCGGAAAGACAATCAGTGATCTTTAATCGACCCCACAAAACCTCGTTTAAGTCTCTTATTTTACTTAAATCCACAAATGGTCTCAGGTTCTGACTAAAGTTGAGTGCGTTGTTTGAGATGTATTCCTCAAACATTAACAGTCTGTAGTAACGTTTTCAAATCCTAAGTTGACACAAGTTTCAGACTTAACTTAGCAAAATAAACGACAAAACACAAACAAAATTTTAGACTGGTGCAAATTGAAAAGAACTTGAAGCACGACAAATCAGATTTGGCTCAAACGATGGGGTTTTTTTTTTTGTCTCTGAAAGGAGGGAAGACGTCAAGGGAAAATGAGAAAAATGCTGATCACAAGCGACAGACGACATCGTGGCGAGAGGGGGAAAATGCTGATTACCTGCATTTTCTCCTTTTCATGCAATGTTTTGTAAAGCCTTTTCCCTCAGTTTCGTTAAAACTCTGGACTGTGTGGTAATTAGTCGACCCTTAACCACAAAATCCCGAGTTTTACCGACCTTGGGTAGGATGATTTTTGAAAACATTGTGGGAAAAGGAGAAAATGCTAGAAACCAGCATTTTCTCCTTTTCCCACAACGTTTTCTTCTCTTTCATAGACAATTTTTACCATTTTAACCACATTTAATTCGTCGTCTGAAAATCTTATGGATTTTGGACAAGTCCAAAATATTGTCGTTTGGTAAAGCTTAACTTGTCATCGTGTCAGTATCTTGTTGCAGCCAAATCCAGCATTTTTTCCTTTTTCCCACAATGTTTTCTACCCTTTCATAGTCAATTTTCACCATTTTAACCACAATGAATTTGTCGTCTGCTAATGCTTTCAATTCGTACAAGTCCAAAATATTTTCGTTTGATAAAGCGTTAAGTAGTCATCGTGAAGGCATCTTGTTGCAGCATTTTTTTCTTTTTCCCACAGTGTTTATTACTCCTTCATGGACAATTTTTACAATTTGAGCCTCATTTAATTTGTCGTCTGCAAATGCTTGGAATTTGGACCAGACTATTTTTTTTTTTCGTTTGGTAAAGCGTTCATTAGTCATCCTATCAGCATCCTGTTGCAGCAAAATCCATGGAACCTGCACGTTCTGTAAACAGTTACTTTTGTTTTAAAATTGAATTGTTTGTCTTGTACTAATGGAAATCTTTCGATTTTTGTGACATTTTAAAAATTAAAAGTATTTTTTTTCCTGCAATTAAACAATAGGCATAGCTAAACGGGAAAAAATATTATCATCATTATCATCATTATCAAAGTCTTTGTCGTCATCATCATCATTATCAACGTCATCATCATCATCATCATCATTATCAACGTCATAATCATCACCATCATCATCGCGTCGTCGTCGTCATAATCAGCATAATCATTATCGCCGTCGTCGTTATCATCATCATCATCATCATCATCATCATCGTCGTCGTCGTATTCGTCATCATCATCGTCGTCGTCGTCATTCCTATTATCACCAACATCATCATCATCATTATCGGCATCATCATCATCGTCGTTGTCGTCGTCGTCATTATCATCATCATCATCATCATCATCATCATCATCATCGTTATTATCATCATCATCGTTGTCGTCGTATTCGTCATTATCATCATCATCGTCGTCGTCATTCCAATTATCATCAACATCATCATCATTATCGGCATCATCATCACCATCGTCGTCGTCGTCATTACTATCATCAACATCATCATCATCATCATCATCATCATGATTTATTGATCATGTGACGTTCTCATAAGACGTTGGGAGCTTCTGTTGCTAAATCCTACAATACCTAAACAGGCTGCGTATCACAATGCCATTAGAATTCTTACATTTCTTTTACTAACTTACGTAATAAGAAAGTAGGTATAATTATAAAAATCTGAATAACCTCCTTTAAAGGTGGTGCTTTACCCTTAGGCTGCCAAGCGCGACTCGTTGATCTTTTGCGGACAATGTAGATCAAGATCAGACTGCACAGAACGTGCAGTCTGATCTTGGATCTACACTGTCCGATACTGAGATGTCTTTCCCCAAAAAGTTGTCTTTGAAATATCAGAACTTGGGTTTTTGCCTATCGGCTTGAAAGTTTCGTTTCACTTATTTTGCAGGGTGAGGGTTAGGTAACTTACAAGGCATAAAAGTCATGTTTAAACCTTAAGTTCCTTTTGTTGTGTGTGCGGCCGAGCCTCGGTAGCTCAGTCGGTAGCGTACAGGACTCAAAAACAGGGGGTCGCTGGTTCGATCCCCGGTTCGGCCAATTTCTTTCCGAGGACTGATGATAGTCATTGCAACAGGATTCATTCCTCTCTCACCTCTGACTATTGTTTCGACGATGATCATGTGGGAAAGCAGCCAGTGGCTTGGAAAGATTATCGTGCGGAGTACTGGTAAAAGAAAATCCACGAAAGCATGGATAGGTGCACTGGCCGCCGCGATATAACTGAAATAACGTTGAAAACGGCGTTAAACACCATACAATCAATCAATCAATCAATCTTGTGTGTGCGAGTTAGTTCCCATTATAGATCTGATTGAATGTACACACGAGGAAACCCGATTTTCAAACAATTTCTCCTTTAGCTACAGTGTTTTCTAGCATTTCACAGAAAAATGCTATCATATTAGTCACACTTATTTTTTCGTCTGTAGTTTAAGCAAGTCTAAAATTGTGTTGTCTGTTGAAGAATTAATTTTGGTCTATTTAAATGAACGACACGCGGTACGACACGCGGTACCCCCACAGACGTTTAAAGTTATTATTTCATCACAGATTTTCAAATCAGCGCAGTGTTAAATTAACTTTGCTGTTAAATTAGCGTGGGCGCATGATTACAGTCATGATCGAGAGACTACTTTTTTCTCTCGTAGGCATCAAATCTGTAATAATGACTTTCATTTTGTTGTGTTGTGTTTTCTAAAGAGTTTATTGAAGTTTTAAACGCTTTTACATATCATGGCGGCCAGTGCACCTATCTATATTTTCCAGGAGATTTTTCTTCAAACAGTACTTCGCATAACATTCTTTCCAAGCTACTGACTGCTTTTGCGCATATACAAAGTCGAAAAATAACATCCATAATAGGAGCATTGCTTGCCCAAAATTAAGTATACGCAAAAACTACCGCTAAAACGGAAGATACATGCATTACATGAGGGACAAATGGAAGGGGGTAGGGGTCGGGAGTTGGATTTCCGGGGGGGGGGGGGAGGGTCAAAATAGAGGCAAAGAATTTCAAGAAATATGGAGTTCGATCATGAGAAGAAATATGTTGGTTTTTTTTTTTTTGAAAATAATTTTTCCCCACTTTTGTTTTTTTCAAAGTGTACGCAACTGCGTTTTTGCTTACAGGCAGCTAGGCCCCTGCATTACAACACCTCTCATCACTTTGGCTGATTCATTATAACAAACGTTTAGCATCATCCGCTTTTGAAAACATGATCGCAGGTGGACAACTCGGTCATTCTAGTTTGAAGAACACGGAACGATGTTATATCAGTGACAGCTACATTCATATAGAACGTCAAAATAAAATTGGATTAACTCTTCACCAAACGACAAAATTTTAGATCCTTTCATATTGAAACCAATTGCAGACGACAAATTAAATTTGACACAAAATCTGGGATTTGTCTTTGAAAGACAAAAATAAATGTGTGAAAAGGAGACAGTGCTGGTTACAAGCACTGTCTCCTTTCCATACATGGTTTCAAACGCGTTCTTTTCTATGGTAAGTTTGCTTTGTCGAAAATTTTATTACACGATCGCTAAGCATGTTTTTAGACGAAAACGTAGTTACTATTACTTTCGACTGCAGAAACCACCAAGTAGCAGCAAAGAGCGAAATCAACTGGGTTGATGATATTCACGTCGAAGGCACCTTACTGGACATTTCATACAAACTAACAGACTCAGTGTATCATCTTCATTTTATAATTACAGAAACACTTCAGAATTTTGCCAAGCCTTTGGCATTTGCATTTCATTAAAGGGAGGTAATTGTGTCAGACAAAACAACACTATACATACTACTATTACAATACGGCAAACGGGTCTCAACTTTTCATTCGACCATTCCCTTCTCTAAAATACAACTAGGTCATGCTCTTTGAAAAGCGGACTCTATGCATCTGCAAAAAAAAAAAATATCGACCAATGTCCACCTGCTCAGTCCGCGCAGGCTGACCTGGGTTGAAACTTTTTGCTATCGGTCAATTTTCTGCTTAAGAGATCATTCTACCTCAAAATTCAACCGGCAATTAGATTAAATAGATTTCATAGATCCAGAATTATATGAGAACTTGCTTAGTAAAATTAACCCTTGGGCAGCTAAGCACGTCTCACTGACCTTTTGCGGACAGTGTAGATCAAGAAAAGACTGCACAGAACGTGCAGTCTGATCTTGGATCTACGCTGTCTAATAGGGAGATACTTTTCTGCAAAAATAAGTTTTGAAATAGCATTATTCGGTTTTTTACTATAGGCTTGATGGTTTCATTTTATTTATTAAGCAGGACAAGGGTCAATGCTTTACGAAAATGCATTTAGCCTCCTTTTGCCAGAGCATGGCTTAACTGCTAGAGTTATCCAGTTTCATTTTCGGTCTGCTTAAACTTTTTATTTCTCTGCGTCTTGTTTTTTTTTCAAAGGACGCCAATTTTGTTTTAGTTACTTTTTAAGATTGCAGTGGAAGTCAATATGTCTAACACTGGTAAAACAAGAAAAAAAAAATGCACAGTAATTTAGAAATGTGGGATACAAATACTCAAGTTTAACTTAATACGTAGTCATTCGCCTCTATCAAGGTGACATTGATAATAACACTATGGTGTGTAACCCTCTATCAAACAACAGTGTTTTTACGAAGAGGAAGGATTTTAAAAACTCGTCGGAAGGAGTGAAAATGATGAAAAACCACCATTTTCTTCTTTTCTTTTCTACCGTTTCTACCATTCTAAAAAACCAATCCACTATTTGACCCAGAATGAATTTCTTATCTGCAAATGCTTTGAATATGGCCGAATATAAACATTTTTTTTTCCCCCCTTCAGGTACAGAGTTACTAGTAATTAAGCTGTGACATGTTCCATGTCAAAATCGTCAAATTTCAGTTACGCTTAACTATGCATAGTATTAATATCCAAACATACAGCCGACCTATAAAGGATTCAGATTTCTTTTCACACACGTGATTCCAAATAAGTGAAGATCAGTTCAAGGTAAATTGTGGGTAATGCCTCTGGTACCATTCTAAAAAAAACAATCCACTATTTGACCCAGAATGAATTTGTTATCTGCAAATGCTTTCAATATGGCCGAAGATAAACATTTTTTATTTCTTCAGGTACAGAGTTACTAGCAATCAAGCTGTGACATGTTCCATGTCAAAATTTTCTTTTTTAAGTCACAGAATTATAGACCGCAAAGATAGCAATTATATTTATACTTCAGGTTGTTTTCAAGCTTTGTTTTTTGGCCATGCTCTGTGAAAAAGGGGCTTAATGCATCTGCGAAAAGTATTGACTCAGGTCAGCCTGCGCAGTTCGCGCAGGCTGACCTGGGCCGAAACTTTTCGCTGTTGGTCAATTTTCTGTATGCACAAGGACCAGTCTACCTCATGATTAAGTCGGTTTTTAAAAGAAGTGGCTATTATGGTTCCATAAGTAATTGATACCTTGCTTGGTAGCATTGATCACGGAGATGCATTAAGTCCCCTTTTCACAGAGCGTAAAGATAATGACCGCTCTATTTTCGTTACGAAGATGTTGGTTATTACCTCACTTTGGAGGAAATGTACTAGACTATATGAGAATTATGAACTGAAATGGATTTAAACAAATACATGTACCGGTACACATCTGCTTAAAATATGCATGTTTTCAAAGGCTTTCTTTCTCACAGTCTCCGAAACTCGGCATTGAGTGGTGAAGAGTTCAGCGAAAATTTAAAGAAAACAAAACTCAGACTTTGACTCGGTTTAGTTAATTATTTTTCTGTTTAATTTCAAATTGATTTTAGTTGGAGTTGGAACCGAATAGTCCAATTTTCGAACATTTTTTAAACGGTCGAATATTCGAATTTTGACTAATTGTTCTTACAAATTTTTGTACATTTCCAGCGGAGTGAGGTAATACTTTACAACATTTGAAATAAAGATCTAGAGGCAGTCATCACACTGACAAAGATTAACATGGATTTACTATTTGCTAATTGTATTTTGTGAGAGTGTGTGTGTGTGAAAACCACGTCCTAGAACTTGCACTCTGTTTTCTCTGTTCTCTCTCTCTCTCTCTCTCTCTCTCTCTCTCTCTTTCTCTCTCCTGCCATCAGTTCACCTTGTTAATGACTTCGTATTTCGTTTCTACAAAGTCTATACCATGGGTGAGCTTCTCTCACCCTGTCCTTCACTACCAACCTCAACTCCTCTCTCTCTCTCTCCCTCTCTCTCTATCTCCCTCTCTCTCTTTTGCTAATAGTGTCTAAGCCTAAAAAGAACTGTACAACTTATTTTATAACAAAAAGAAAATAATGATTAACTATTAAAAAAAACATGGATAATAATTATAATAATAACTCATAGTAAGAAATGACTCACCAAACTTCTGTTGCGAAGCCAATTTTAGAAAGAATATTCCCAGAATACACAAATACTATCACTAGAATTTATCAATGAAACCCTTTGTCCATTCACTAAATTAACATCCACAATTGTAAATCAGCTACGACTCAATCATAAAACGCACACAATTTTGACGTACGCCTAATAAAAACAACATAATTCAAGAAGCACATTTGGCACGTGAAACAACAAAATATACATTCTAATAACGGTGTATAATTTTCGACATTTCATTACAAATACCCATCCTTTCACATTAATTTTTTTTAATGCTTTTCCCTAATCATCTAATCTTTCGTATCATCTCTTTGTCTAAATTTCCCCCATTCGTTTAGAGCCTAATTTAACATCGATCTTTATTTTCTTCTTCTTCTTTTTCATCTTTTGTTCTTATGTCACGTGACAACGGATTTGATTATTTCAACAAATGTATAATTATTATGCTGTAATTCTCATACAACTTGTTAAGGTTTTGAGAATAAAATGTTATTTATGTTATGTTATGTCGTTATGTTATGGTTATTTAATTATGAACGATGATTTAACGAAAGACAAACTCAGAAATGCGCCTTTGTTGAGTTTATTCATTTATTTCAAAATTTGAATATATCAAATTCTTTAGTATGGAATCGTAATGGACATAAATGCTCTCTATTGCCGAAACCTTACCTATAGAATTATTGTCAAGTATAGTAGACTTACGATGCACTAGTCACAATAATGAGGCGTTTACGATGCTTCTTTCCATATTTGGAAATTTGTTGTGCACCGCAACGTCTCAAGTCCATCGTGAATTTTTCCCTCGAGAAAATGTAGCCCTGCACTGACTCTCTGTTTCGTCGTTTTGATCCGTATTGCAACGAAATGCAATGAACTGACCAAGGACAAAGTATCAAACGTATCACTACATAAAGCGCTTTTAGAAATCGTTTATAACATGTAAATCTAAAAAAAAAAAACGTAACAAAATTTATCTTCTGTGGCAGCCATTTTGTATCTATTTTGGGAAACATAAACATCTCGAGTAAGTGATGAATTACACTGTTTTTTCTATGGCTAGCGTTTACGTATTTGTATTTATAACGAAAGATTATTGAATACGCAAGCAATAGATATCTTCAAATTCTAGTTTTGTCGTCCATCTGTGAAAATATGAGAGTTTAAACGTGCGCACAAAATCTGTGCGGTGTTTTCGCCCACTTTTTTTTTCACGATCGTCCTTGTACTCGAATGCGACCCGTAAAAAAACTAAAATCACACAATCGGGGACACTTATCTGCAGTAACGATGCACGTGACTGTGTCGGGAAATCCGCGATTTTGACCTTGCCTATTATAGACTTAAATTGCATCTACAGCTCCTTTTCATTAACTCTTTTACCAGGCGACAAGATTGAACACGCATCCATATTGAAAACATTTGCAAGAAGACTATTAATCAATTGTGTCTCAAATGATGGAATTTATCTTAGATATGAAAGAAAACATTGTGGGAAAAAGGAGAAAATGCTGGCAACCAGCATTTTCTCCTTTTTTCCCTCAATGTTTTCAAAAGCTTCTTTTCCCAAAGGATTGTTAAAACACGAAATTGTGTGGTAAAGGGTTGTAACTCTTCACAAAAATCTTAGACATGTTCATACTTAAAAACATGTGGTTTTACAGATGACATTCTTAAACAACTCGGCTAAAATGCTAGATAATGTCTTGGAAAGGAGGGAAAATCAGTGTGGGAAAAAGAGAAAGTGCTGGTAATCAGCATTATCCCCTTTTCCCACGTCTTCCGCAGCCTTGATCTTGATCTATGCCGCCCGCTTAAAAAAAAAAACTCTGTTTTCGCCTATGGCTCTAAAAGGATTAACTCTTAGCCTGCTAAGCGCGACTCACTGACCTTTTGCGGACAGTGTAGATCAAGATCAGACTGCACAGAACGTGCAGTCTGATCTTGGATCTACACTGTCCGATAACGAGATATTGTTCCCCAAAACATAACTTTAAAATAGCAATATTTGGGTTTTTACAATCGAATTTAAAATTTTATTTTAGTTATTCAGGTTGTTAAGCAGGAGAAGGCCCAATCAGCGATGCACTTAGTAATCATCATTACTGAAAACTTGTAGAGTGTGCAATTTTCTCTAATTTAACTCTCGTGAACCTGAGCTTTTTACGACACTAATGAAGAAGGTTTCTGAAAACACAGGTGGAAAAAGAAAGATAAAAAAAAAAAATACCAAAATACCATTTTCCCCTTTTCTTACTATGTTTTCTACCCTTTTAAAGGCAAATCCTATCAATTGAGCTACATTTTATTTGTCGTCTGCAAATGTTTTCAATTTGGACAAGTCTAAAAAGTCTGTTGATTGGTGAAGACTTATTTCAAATGCAATTTGTCTGGTATCACAAAGTTCTTAAAAAAATTGCCTGACAAGTTCACATTACCTGAGTTTGTCATCATCACGCCTTTGCTAACCACGTGATTTTTCTATTAGAAAATTGTGCGCGCATGTACGCGCATGTGCAAAGGATGTTTCCTGTTAATTCTTTTTCATTTACGTGGTAGAAGACAAAAAGAAAACGTCTTTTCTGACTGCGTGACTTTTTGTCAGAAAATCGAATGCACCCACACAAAGAATTTATTTTTCCTATTATTTTTTAACATGCTAGTCGAAAAAAAAAAATATTCCAGGTATCTCTGAACTTCTGTACCAACCACATTAATCTCGCCTCGAGCAGTGAAACGAGCGAGAGAAAGCGTGAGTTAACAAGTTCATAGAAGATTTAACTTTTCTTGCGCACGACATTACATAGCCAACTTTTTGTTATCAACAGATACACATCGCTTATCTATTTAGCATTCGACAACATTCAGTTCGGCCTGTTCAAATTAAACATAGCTGAAATTACGGTATTTGTTTTTGAAAATTCGGGATAATTGAGGGCTTGTCAACTAACTTTACTTCTTTCGGATTTAACACGAAACCGAGGTTCTGGGTGACGTTGCTGTGTACCACCAAATTAAAAAGCCAGACGCGACAAAGGTTGGACTTCGTCCCTTTTCTTGATTGATTGAATTTGCGTCTATTCATCGTCGCCACCGGTTGCCAATATGGGCAACCCGCCCCTTCCCCCCCGGAGGTTGTTAGTATTGTTGCGGGTTGTTAGTATTGTTGCGAGGACAGAGCAGATACAGAACGAAATCCATTCTAAGTTACGCCTGGTTCTTTAAAGTACTCGGTGTATAGCACCGCCACACGGGACCTCGGTTTAGCGTCTCATCCAAAGCACTATTGGTATTTTTGGATGGCCAGCCGTGGGAATCGAGACCACACCCTCATGTTCACGAGTCCTACGCTCTACCAACTGAGCTATGCGGGCTGGTCCCGTTTCTTGCACCATCCCCGATAATTTGACTACTAGGGTCCTGGTAGCACCTTACCTGGGCTACCTCATTTGCATTTTATCAGGGGATGTAATTATTCTGATGCGTTTTCCGGTGTCAAACTTTAAAGTCGTGCTTTTAGACTAAGGCAACTTATATCTCAATACCTCAACATGATTTTGCATTTATCTATCGTCGTAACAGGTTGCATCGCTCAGTTCTATTGACATGTCAGATGTTTCAGTCTGTGTGTCTGCACTAAGTGGTCATACCGAGGTAAAGTCGTAGCGTTTGTAAGGTTTGTCTCCTTTGCTCTTTGTTGCGATTTACTAATCGTAACAATGCTGAAAGGATAATACTTATTTATTTGAGCAAGGCTCTGGCAAGACGGGGTTTAATGCATCTCCGTGATGCTTTATACCTAGCAAGTCGTCACATAATTATGAATCTATAAAATCTATTTCATCTAACAACAGATTGGATCATGAGGTAGAATGGTCCATGGACATGCAGAAATTTAACCAATAACAAAAAGTATCCATCCAGGTCAGCCTGCGCGAACTGCGCAGGCTGACCTGAATCGATACTTTTTGCAGATGCATTAAACCCCCTTTTCATAGAGCATTGATCGTATATTATATGAACGCGTGACCAGCAAGTCTCGTGAATGGTTGTCAGACGTAGAAAGAACTTTGATATATAAGACATTCGATATTTATAGGTGACAAAAAGAGGATACTGGTGTGTTAATTATACCTACTGAAGGTATATGGACACCTAGTCAACATCTTGATCACATGACACAGCATTTTTTTGTAAATATGAACACAGAAGAAGCAGAATTTAGGGGGAACTATAGTAATATTAAAATTTAGGGTGAACTATAGTAATATTCAAATTTAGGGGAACAATAGTAATATTCAAATTTAGGGGGAACTAGTAATATTCAAATTTAGGGGGAACAATAGTAATATTCAAATTAAGGGGGAAGTATAGTAATATTCAAATATCGTTTAATGGAATATCTGACTATAAGCATAAGAATCATCATCACCATTGTTAGTAGTTTATTATTATTATTATTATTATTATTATTATCATCATCATTTTCATTATTATTATTATTATTGTTGTTGTTGTTTTTGTTTTTGTTGTTGTTGTTGTTGGTGGTGTTGTTGTTGTCGTTGGTGTTGTTGGTGTTGTTGTTGTTATTGTTGTTGTTGTTGTCGTCATCATCATCATCATCATCATCATCATTTCGACTACTGAGCTTCAAATTCGTTTCAACGAGTAATAAGTTCGATTCTTTACCAGACGACAAAATTTTAGACTTGTAAAAATTAAAAGCATTTACATTTTTCTAAAGCGATTAGACTTTTCTTTGACAGGGTAGGAAACATTTTTGTAGAAGGACCATTTTCTCTATTTTCTACAATCTTTCCTACAGCCCTTTTTCTCAGGGTCGTTAAAAAACGGGATTGAGTAGAAAATGGTTAACTCTTTACCACACAATCCCAACTTTCAACGACAATTCAAAAGAAAGCTTTTAAAATCAATTTGGGAAAAGAGGAAATGCTGGTAACCAGCATTTTCTCCTTTTCGCACATTGTTTTATACCCTCTAAACGCGAATTTCAATATTTGAATCATATTTATTATGTCGTCTGCAAATGCTTTCAGTTTGGACTAGTCTAAATTTGTGTCGTGTGGTAAAGGATTAAATGGGGGAAAAAAGGTAGTCTAATTAGCGTTATCTATAACAAATGGTTACTAGGCGACCCAGCATTTCGAGAAAAAAAATGATAAAAGCGATAGAATGATATGAAAACGTTCGCAATTAGAGCGCTCACACGAGTAATGCGTGCAGTCAAGTGGGAGATCCAAACAGGAAAAAAAATCAAAGAAATAAAAGCCTTACATCTGGCAAGTCAAATACGAAACAGGAAATATCTTTTAAATAGATAGACGGCGTAAATTTGCCAGCAAATATAGACAGGAGCCCTTAGAATAAACATGTCTACATTTTTTGACCATTCACAAATTTCTATTTATTCATTTGTCATCAGCACCAAAAAGTAGGTGAAAAGCCAGCACATTCAGCTACACCGAAAAAAAAAAGTGTCTTCAAGAAACAATTTTAATATCTTCCAGTGTTGATCACCCAATGTCACACTCGTAACAACTCGGCCGATTCCGTAACTACATCTAACCTCGTCATTTTCAAAGGTGCGGGTTCGATCTCCACGGCTGGCTACTTAAAAACCCGAGGTATCGTTTGACGGTGCTATACGCTTAGCACGTTAAAGAACCAGGTGCAACTTAGGATGGGTTTCGTCCTGTATCTTGCATTGTATGCACTTGCACTAACACAACTTTTGATTATACTGAAAAGAAATTTCGCGCTATCTGATTGGATAATATGCTCTGAACATTATTATTTATACGGTCAGGTGGCAGGTGACTTGGAAACTTGTTCACGGCTATGGTGAATCATGTTGCTCCGAGCCGAAGGTTTAAACCAAATGGTTTAGCTAATAAAAAAAATCGTTACTTTTGAATAAAAAAATACATCCGAGAATTAGACTTAAAATTTTATAAAGAATAGTTGATGAATACGGGGCCTCGTAACCGTTAATTGACTCGCTGGCGGCTTATCAACCAGCCACATCACCATGACCCTCTCTTTCATCGGGATCGAACCTTCGACATCCATTGTATAGGTGGATATCTAAACCACTCGGCAACCGGCATAAAACAGCACAAGGCAAACAAACAAACAAACACATAGACACATGCAAATGAAGAGATCGGCAATGGCAAACTGAAGCATTGAACCGAGCAATGTAATTACCTCAGGTAAAATAAACGCATTTCTTTTTTATTTAAGACATTCCTACAGTATGCAAATTACCTTGAACCTCATTACCATATTTCGGGCCTTGCCTCGAAAAATCCATGAAGGGTTTATTCCATATTTAGCATTTTATCAAAAGCGTCAGTGAAGTAAACGATGTGAAAGTAGCTTTTCTGAAATTATTGTTTACCAATTCAACCTCTTACTTTAATTTATTTCTCCATTTTTTTTTTATCCGAGAGGTCATGTGACTTTAAAACCCTAAATAATCCGGGAATCATTGATATATTCGAACTATGACTTGCTCGAAATATTGAAATATATTAAATTTTTATCAAACGATCGCGTGCTTTTGCGAACTTAACGAGAAAAGATTTTGTAAACGCAGCAGGAAAAGAAGGCAATGCTGTTTTCCATAATTTCTGTGTTTCAACTATTGTATGTTTTTATCTATCTTTTAAGATCAATGGAGAAATCTCATGAACCGACTCTCATTTAATTACGTATATCACAAATGTTCGCGCGCAGCCATACTGCGCATGTGTTTTTGTCATGGGTTGTGAATCAAAAATGCACCTAGGTATTTTTCGCAAATATGGTAATACTATTGGTCCACTGAAACAAGTAGCACTTTCTTCGGGTAGTATTAGTAAAGAGAAAAAATGGATCTGTGAACTGTCACCGTCAAATAATTAAAATACGGTTGACACGGTGTTACACGCCAAACAAGCAAACAAAAGCAGAAAATTTAAAGCTGTGGAAATATAGCTGGTTCAACTTTGAATAAACGAGAAAAGGCTCCTAACAGCAGGTTTTTTTCTTTTCCCATTATGTCTGCTCAGCTTTTGTCCTATTTTTTCCATGAAAAAATTAACTTCCACAGTGACCTCTTTTTTAACGAAATAAGCACTGATAGGTGCCATTTTCATTTTCTCTTATTGGTTAGAATTATAAATACTATAATGGTGGAAATTTTAAGAAAAATTTGTACTTTTAAAAGGTATGTATTTATTAAAGATTAACCCTTAATTCGGTCAAATTATCTCCTTTTTTTAACTCAATGGTCTTTATATAACATGCATATTTGAACATTTACCATGCTCAAAACCGGGCTTTTATATATTTTTTGTGCAAAACTAAATGAATTTTCATTAAAATGATGTATATTTGTATACTATTCCGGTAATTTTCCTGTTCAACTTACTATTAAAGAAAAGCGTGTTAAATCCAATAGAAGCTGTATGTTGGAACTGTTTATACCTTTTACAAAGGCAAATTTCTCAGAAACGAGCACGGTGACCCATATTTTTTTTTACCGTAATCTCCTAGAGAGATGATAAGCTTTATATGTGCAAATCTTTTTTAAATCTGTCCGTTAGAAACGGTTGTGATATACATGTATTTCATTAATTTGTCGTCTGCAAATATTTTCAATATGGAAAAGTCTAAAATTTTGTCGTCTGGTAAAGCTTTAATTGCCCTGTCAATATTCATTTAAGGAAATTTTTCCCTGTTGTTTACGTTTTATTTGTATAGAGGCGTAATGATCACCCTATACTATACAACCCAATGGTGAAGAAGGCTTTTGAAAACATCGTTGGAAAAGAAAAAAAAAATGCTGCTAACCAGCATTTTTTCCTTTTCCCACAATGTTTTCTACTGTTCCAAAAACAGATTTCAATTTTTCATTCATGTTTACATTGTCGTCTGCAAGTGCTTTGAATTTGGACAAGTCTAAAATTTTGCAGTCTGGTACAGAGCTAATTACCCCTCAAAATCAATACGTTTCTACATGACGTCATTATTCAGGACCTCCCCGACGGCCATTAACCCTCTACCGAACGAAAAATTCAAGTTAGACTTGTCCAAATTAAAATTTGCAGACGACAAATAAATGGTGGCTAAAATGAAGAAATTTGTCCTTGATAGGACAGGAAACATTTAGGAAAAGGAGAACATGCTCGATACCAGCATTTTGTCCTATTTCCCAGAATGCTTTCAAAAAATTCTCTATCAGGGTCATTAAAACTCGAGATTGTATGCTAAAGGGCTTACCCTCTACTAAGAAAAACAAAATTTAAGATTTGTCCAAACTCAAAGCTGTCGCAGACGAAACATAAATTGTGGCTCAAATGGCGGGATTTGTATCTCAAAGTGTAGAGGATAGTGTGGGGTAAAGATGACAAAGCTGTTTACGAGCTTTTTGTCCTTTTCCCACGATGTTTTTAAAAACACTGTTTTGCAGGATCTTAAATATCAGAAATTGTGTGTTAAAGGGATAAATAAATACCACCTGAGCCAAATTTGCAGAAGACATGTTTGGAAATCTTAGTAAAATGCGAACTAGAAATGTAGACTTTAAACATACATCTCCACTCGTTTTCATCCAGTTTTGTAATCGTTTTTTTTTTTTATTTTATGAAACTATAATCACTCTTGTATCTTCATGCCAAATATTGCCCCTGATGGTTGCAAGGTTGCACAGATTACGGCAGTTAGAAAATGCATTTCATTCTATTGCGGCTAGCCATAGACATAACAACCACAGTTTCCGGTTGAAATCGAAGACAAATCCCTACAGTTTCTTTACCCCATACACCTTATATTGATTTTTTATCTACGTTTACACAACTGACTAGATTATAACACTGTCAAGTTTTAACAGCGTTTGTTTACTCTCTGGCTGTAAAGATGTCTCTTTAGATAAATGAGCCATGTTCTGTGAAAAGGTTTGATGCATCCGCGAAAATATCGTCTCGGGTCAGCTTACGCATTCCACGTAGGCTGACCTGAGTGGATACTTTTTTGCTTTTGGTAAATTTTCCTGCATGTCAAAGGACCAGTCTATCTCATGATTCAGTCAGTTGTTCGACAAAATGGATTTTATGGATCCATAATTATTTGATGATTTGCTTGGTACAATCCACCAGGGTGATTCATTAAACCCACCTTTGTCAGTGCATGACTGAAATGTTTAATGCATGTATGCGTGGTCTTTTTGGTCAAATGAGAAGTTGTTCATGACGATAATTTATTATCTTGTGCTGCAATGTTTTTGAAAGTGATCTACTGGCCAACAAAAAAAGCCAGTTGTCATTATTTATAAGTTACTCTTTGTTATACATTCCTGTGGTTTAACGATCATTTTCTCCTTTTTCCATGTTTTCTACCTTATGAAAGAAAAGAAACATTACCTGACACATATCCTAAACTGGAAACGTTCTAAATGTCTTAACCAAACGACAAAAGTTTAGACTAGTCCAAATCCGAAGCAATTGCACACTGGCAAAATCCACCTAAAAGCAGTTTCCCTTTAGGGAACCCTGTATACAAACATATTGAGTAGCCTGCACCATATTATGACTAGTTTCCCTTGATGGTTATCATTAAAGCAAAAAGAATGGATTATTTTTTAAAATAAATGAATATAGTTACATAGACCATCGTTTGTTGTCATTCTAACACAAATGCACGAGGTTAAAACGAGCCATCCCTTCGTCCGGTAAGCAAATTGTGAAGTATCGAAACTGATCCATTGTATCGTTAAAAGGATAATCTAATGGTCGTTTGCGGCAACTAATAATTGTTTACCTTTGCCAACAAATCATTAAAATGCTTAGTTACTTACGTTGAAGTTGTTTAAATCCATGTTTAAATAAAATACGTCCAATGTCGTTCGCAGTGACATCATCAAGTTCATGCACCAAACTTCACGTTTTACCAAGGTTTCAGTGACGTCAGTTTCCATTGAATTGGGGCATTCAGAAGGGAATTTCTATTTCGTCAGCGTACTCAATTCGTGAGACCATAAAACAGAGGAATTTCGCTGAATACACATTGGAATGGTAAAACTTTGTAGTATAATAAATTCGTTGTACGACAAGTTTGATACCCGGTTTAGGCAAACTTTCTTTCCGGCGATTTTTTTACCTCTCGCTTCTGATGTATGTGGGAAAAGCAGCATTTCTTTGCCGAAAATACACCGCTTTACCGTTATTAAATCATAACACTCCACTTGGAAAAACAAATCAGTCATAATTTTCTATCAGAGCCTTTCTAAATACATTTACAAACAGATTCTACGTATTTTTCTTACTTTGTCTATCAGTTCCTTAGGCATTTTTTTTTCAGCAATAGGTTGCTTATCACCGTGGCTGTTGTTGCCTTTGCTAATCAGTTTACATGGGCGCCGCCACGTTTAAAATCATGTAACTGGCAGTATTTCAAAATAGAAACCCCCGTGATACAGACGAGATCAGATGTAGGTACGGAATTGGCCGAGATGTGACGATTGTACTGGTGTGAGAAACATATGTGTAGGTGCACTGACCGCTGTGATATGACCTAAGCTGTTAAAACGGCGTTAAACTCCAATACAAACAAAGTTTTTTTGTTGTTGTTGCCATGCGTAATGTTAAATTGAGCGAACGTGTTTGGCTAGTAACTCTTTACCACACGACAAAATTGCAGATTTTTTCAATTGAAAGCATTTGCAGACGACACTGGAATGTGTCTTAAATAATAGAATAGTCTGAGAAAGGATTGAAAACATTGTGGGCAAAAGGAGAAAACGCTGGTTACCAGCGTTTTCTCCTTTTTCCCATAATGTTTTCAAATGTTTCCTTGCACAGGGTCGTTAATAGTCGGCATTGTTTGGTAAAGGGTAGAGCATTCAACAAGCAAACAAAGCGAAAGTGCACGCATGGTTAAATGCGTGTTACATGTTAACTTGGTTATTGAACAACTTCTGTGGCCTGACATCGGGGAAATTAACACAATCGATGAAACAGATCTGTCAAAATGGTTGCAATTTCCATGGATGCACATTTTCAAGCGAATAACCGGAAGTCACTGGGTCACGTGACACATGTTACGCGAGAGCTCCTCTTAAATAGTTCAATAAAATCAATTGTAACAATTGAAAGTCAGGAAACAAATCGGAATATAATTGAAAAGTAAACACTTTCTAACATAAGGGCTGAAATTACCACTGTTATGCAATTCCCAGCTGATAAAATAGAACAAAAAAGGCATAGTTGATTGATTTTTGTTTATTTATCGTCGCCACCGTGTGCCCATTTTGGCGACGCCCCTGGTTGTTTTGTTACGGGGGACAGTGCAAGATACAACCCATTCTAAGTTACGCCTGCCAGGGTCCATATTTACTAACCATTCTTAAGAACATTCTTTGACTTACTCTCCAAGATTTTCAGAATTTAAAAGTAACGTAACTTCTGATTGGCTAAACCAAATGGTTTAGCCAGTCAGAAGTTGTGTTACTTTTACATTTAGGAAATTTTGGAGAATAAGACTAAGAAAATCCTTAATAATGGTTGGTGAATACGGCTTAGTCTACGGAATTGTCACACGGGACCTCGGTCTATCGTCTCATTCCAAAGACTTCTTTTTTTGTAATTTTAAGTGACCGGCCGTAGGGATCGAACCCACACTCTCAAGTGGCCGGAATTTCATCGTTTACAAGTCTCATGCTGTATCTTTTGAGCTACTGTGGCTGGTCGAGAAACCACCAAAATAGGTTTCATCGTGTTTGTACATGTATTTAACATACTGAACCCCCCCCCCCCATTGTCCTTTTACCCATCCGTCTATCATTAGATGCAATTTTTTGTCCTCTTTTTCCTCTGCAATTCTAACCTTTTCCCAAACGACAGGTTTGATACCCTTCAAAAATTGAAGGTATCTGCAGACGAAAATTTTAAGTTTGATACAAATGAGCTCAAGTTCTCTGATTGGATAGAATACATGGTGGGAAAGGGAGAAAATGCTGCTTACCAGCATTTACTTCTCTTCCAATAATGTTTTCAAAAACCTTTTTCTTCAGGGTAGTTGAAACGCTTGATCGTGCGGTAAATAGTTTTAAACCGACAAAGTTTAAACTTTAATGGATTTGTTTGTATTGGAGTTCGACGCTGTGTTAACAGCTTAGGTCATATAACGGCGGTCAGTGCACCTACGTATTTGTTTTCCTGTCTCCAGTACTGACACAACTTTCCTTCCAAGCCATTACTACTATTCTCATATAAATCAGAGGTGAGAGGCAAAAAATCACCGAAGAAACTTTATTGGAAGCCTCCAACCACGAGCATTTGTATACCTTTTATTCTAACATGTTTTGATCGGCCGAATACTACAGGAGTTAATTTTTAGCTCCACTGGCCGAAGGCCAGCGAAGTCATGTCATGGCCCTGTGTCCGTCGTGCGTCCGTGCTTTCAACTTTATAAGTCTTCTTGTTCGAAATCATTTGACCAAGAATTATAACGTTTAGTGTGTATGCTTTGTACCTATTAGCCGGCGGAGTGATATAGGGCCATTGTGGCCTTCTTGTTCTAGATGGCGTGACAAGACAACAGAGGTAGAAGTGTATACAAAGACAGAATATTCATTTTGAAGAGTAGAAAATATCATGGGAAAAGGCAAAAAATGCTGATTACAGGCAGGGTCGTTAAAACCAAAATTATTTGCTGAACAGTTATAACCCTCTCTCTCTTTCTCCCGCTAACTCCCTCTCCCTCGTTGAACTTGGAAAAAAAAATGATCGTTTCTCTACTAATTAGTCCGACTTCATGATTATAGCTGAATTTTTATAAGAAATACTCGATAACTAAAGTTCGTGTATCATCAGCGTGTGTGACAACATGCAATTAAAAGAACACGTGATGAGCTACAATGTGTAATTATACATCTTCAAGAATAAAAATTACAAACTGATTTTTGTCTACTGTCTCTGTTCTGTATGGCAAAAAAATGCATGTTAAATCAAGAAAAGTCTTTCTTCAAACCTTTGTGGAGAAGCAACGTTAGTCATTCTCATAACCAACACAGTGAATTGATATTTTTTGTCTTTGAATTGGAATCTTAGAAATTTTCTATCTTTTGTAGCAACTGGGACAGAATAAAAAGCATCAGAAAGATCGACAGACGCGAAATAGCAATCTTTTCTCGTTGAACTGATTGCACATTCTAAGGTTTCTATTTTGAAATCACGAGTTTTATCCGACCTAGAAGAAGAGAGACTTTTGAAAACATTGTGAGAAAAGGAGAAAATGCTGGTTACCAGCATTTTCTCCTTTTCCCACAATGTTTTCTACCCTCTCTGACACAATTATCACATTTGCGTAATTATGTACTTTATCGTCTGCAAATGCTTTCAATTTATATATGTCCAAAATTTTGTTGCTTGGTAAAGACATAAAAACGATCTAGCCGGCGTAATGGATGCTGAAATAGCACTACTGAAACTGTATTCATGGTTCAGTATGAAAAGAAATAATGAAAAGTAACCACGCCAGCAACTGCCTCGTTTTCCTCATTGTTTACTAGATCTATATTGTTGAAAAGTAAAGTTTCAAATCAGATATCAACCACTTTTAGTAATAAACGACTTTTTGTAATAAAATTTGAAAATTTTATTACAAAAAGTCGTTTTATTACAAAAATATGTTCCAACAATGCTTTGTGAAAGGGGGGTTGAGTCCATATGCAAAACGTATCGACCCAGGTTAGCCTGCGCAGTCCGCGCAGGCAGACCTGTGTCGAAACTTTTTGCTTTTGGTTAATTTTCTGCATGTCCAAGAAACATGCTACCTCATGATTTAGTCAGTTGTTAGACATATTTAATTTTATGAATCTATAATTATGTCATGACTTGTTTGGTACTATGTGTCACAGAGATGCCTATAACCCCCTTTTTCGAAGTGCATGGCTCATATCTTTTCAAGATTATATGTTAATCCAACTCATCGTCGAAAAAGGGACAGTTGCTACTAAAAATGGTATGTCTGGAAATACATGTAGGCTTCACAGTAAAGCGTTAGATCTATAGGGTAACGCAAAAATAATAATTATAATAATAATAATTACCCATTAGTACAAAAAAAAATGTCAACTATTATATAAGCCAAGCTCTATGGAAAGGGGGCTTATTACATATGCGAAAAGTATCGACCCAGGTCAGCCTGGTCGAAATTTTTCACTACTTCACTACTGGTCAAATTTCTGTATGTCAAAGGACCAGTCTACCTCATAATTCAGTCGATCGATAGACAAAATGGACTTTTTGGATTTATGATCATGTGATGACTTGCATGGTATCATGCACTAAGGAGATGCACTAAGCTCCCTTTTGCCAGAGCATGGCTCATATTTATTTGCTACGGTGTCAATAAGCTCCGCGAGGTATCTATTATCGGCAGCAGCCGTTAAATATCGGTTTTATACACGGAACCCTCCTTTAGGCCCATCTGCAGGCCCGCAGAGGTTCTCATGTTAACTCTTAATCCGATAAATAAGTTAAATGAAGTCTTCAACTCTATTGTAAAAACCATAATGTTGCTATACCAAAGTTATTGGGAGTTGTGAATATTCCCTTATCGGATAGTTTAGATCCAAGATCAGACTGCACGTGATTGGTGAAAAATTTTAACCCTTCGGCGCACTTTGCAGCCGAAGGGTTAAAATTTTTGACCAATCACAAATTACTATTTATTCGTTCGAGACTAATACCAAAAAGTAAGTCAAAAGCCAGCTTTTACGGTTACGTCGGTAAAGTCTGAGTCATAAGAAAAAAAGAATTCTAAAATCATGTAACAAGTGAGCGACCTGGTAACATTTGACCTACTTTTAAAATTCGCGTTTCTACCAGCGACTGAAAACTTGGTTCGACCATACAATCAATCAATCAATATCTCTATTCAAGTATTTAGGCCTCTGGCCCATATACACTTACAAAATATACAATTTTTGTACAATGAGTGACATATTTAAAATAAATGAAAACAGAGTTTAGTTTACTCTTTTTGCTTATCGTCAATTGTGTGTTTTGAGTACGTGTTTGTAACATGAAGCCTGAATCATAAGAAAAAAAGAATCCTAAAACCAGGTAACAAGTAAGCGACCTGGCCACTTTTGACCTACTTTTAAAATTCACTTTTCTACCAGCGACTGAAAACTTGGTTCGACCATACAATAACAGATTGTCATCCTCACAATAATTTCCATACTTTTAAATATATATGTAGTATGATTTAAATTCATAATGCATTTTAACACGTGCTTTGTTACTTTTGGCTGCTGTCGGAGCTTTAATAAGTCGTCTGCAAAAGCTTTCAATTTGTAAGAGTCTGTGAAAATTTTATTGTTTAGTTAAGTATTCATTTTTAGGCTGCTAAGCGCGACTCACTGACCTTTTGCGGACAGCGTAGATAAAGATCAGACTGCACAAAATGTGCAGTCTGATCCTGGATCTACCCTGTCCGATAAGGAGATATCTTTCCTCCAAAAATACTTTTGAAATAAGAAAACTCGGCTTTAAAGTTTTATTTCTTTTATTTAGAAGGATATCTTTTATCGTTTCAGGCTTATGCCGTACTATCCCTTACCGTCGTCTTACTATCGATAGTAGTCTTTGTTATCGAGACGCTTCCTTACTTTGGCTCTGTATTCGTCCAGGCGACCAAGTTCAACAAAAATATCACTAGCGATGACCTGCGGAAAGAGATGGAAATTTTCACCGACATATCACCCAATGATGTTCTACTATTGATAGATAACGCTTGTAATGTCTTCTTCTTCATTGAATTCGTCGTGAAGTTGATTGCCTCCCCTGATAAAAAGAAATTCTTCAGAAGTCCACTCGTGATCATTGAACTGCTTGCTTTGTGTCCCTATTACATCGGCATTTTTGTGGTTCTCTTTCATCCCGATCCAAAATCCATTTTCATTATCATTCGCGTACTTTTTGCGACGAGAGTGTTGCGAATATTTCGCATATTTGTTCTCATGAAACATTTTCTTGCTCTGAAGATTCTTATTTTCACTATCAGAGCGAGTACGAAGGAACTGTTTCTTCTCTTGATAGTACTTTTAATCGGCGTAGTGATATTCGCCTGCCTGGAATATTATATGGAGATTTTCTCCGACGAGGACTCACACTTCACCCATATACCGCTAGCTTTTTGGTGGGCTTTAGTTACCATGACAACAGTGGGATACGGTGATGTGTACCCGCGGACCGGGCTCGGGTATGCCGTTGGTGGGTTCTGTGCTATTAGTGGTGTTCTAGTGATTGCTCTGTCCGTCCCGGTTATCGTAAATAATTTCACGGTCTATTATTCACACGCGCAATCACGAGAAAAACTCAAGATACGGAAAAAGAAATTCGAACAGACTGAGAAATGGCAGCGTTTAAAAGTAGGGTTGAAGAATAAACTGAAAAATGGTACACTGAAAAGTTTAATAAGCAGTGCCCGAAAGAAATATGGCGGCGAAATGTCAAACGGGGGACCAGCTTTAAAATTTTCATTGGCAAGACTTCGAGGGGGCGGAGCTTCATCGCAGGGCCCCAGCAGGATACAAATCCGGGAACCAACTAGTGATATAGAATCAGAAGTACCTTCGACTGCGAGAGATATAGTTCTCGAGGAATGTGTGTCAGAGGAGATTAAATCCCCGACTGTCGATAAAACTCCTGAGATAAGTGTCATAAGTGATAGCGTTGAAGTGTCAAGTGCGAGTCCACAAAACGGCTCCACCACGAACCTAATCGAAGAGGACGAAACTCGACCTGTTGTCAAAAAGAAAAATGGACCCAGTATTGTTCGGTCAAAATTTTTTGCGAACGGAATAAAACCCAAAATAATGCGTCGAAGGACAAAACCACATGAAGTTCACCCTTTAAAGACAGTGACGCCAAAACGAACTTTTAAAAGATAGTCGATTTAGTTACTATCGAATGTTCAAACGTGCAGTAATTTCAATTTATTCAAATTCGAAGACCAACATATACCATAATTGATTAATCCTTTAACCCAGGAAATAAGTCTGCATCAGACACCTTTGAAAACATGAAAAAGTTATCGAAATGAATCAAAATCGAAGCCTCTGATAACTGTAAAAACACTGGAGCGAAAGAAGAAACTCTTTTTTTACATTTTTGTCATTAAAATAAATCCATTAAAATCATTTGACAGTTTAAGTGTATCAAATGTGTAGGTTTCAGACTTGTCGATATTGAGAGCATTTGCAGACGACAGTTGTTATTTTGGCTCGAATGATGGGTTTTATCTTTGAAAATGTATAAAACAATTTCGGAAAAGGAGAAAATGCTGGTGACCAGCATTTTCTCCTTTTCCTATATTGTCGTTTCGTCCTGGAGACAATCTAATGTTGACAAATGTATTTGGAACAATTTTTGTCAAAATACAGAAAAAAACACTTTTGATTCATTTGTTCATTAAACGCAATTTATGCTAAAATTTGGACTTCTTCTTCTTCTTCTTCTTCTTCTTCTTCTTATTCTTCTTCTTCTTCTTCTTCGTCTTCTTCTTCATTTATCAAAATTCATTCTCTTTACCTTGTGCTGTAATGTAGGACAAGGCCACAGATATTACGCAAGTACTACAAAAAGCCCGACCAATCCCCGACCCTCCTCCTCCTCTTCTTCTTCTTCTTCTTCTTTCTCCTCCTCCTTCTCCTCCTCCTCTTTCTCTTCCTCTTCCTCCATCTCCTCCACCTTTTCCTCTTCCTCTTCCTCCATTTCATCCACCTTTTCTTCTTCTTCTTTTTCTTCTTCTTCTTCATTTTTTTCCTTCTCCAGCTTCTCCTCCTCATCCTCAATCTCATTCTCCTTCTTCTTCTTCTTCTCCTTCTTCTTCTCCTCAATCATTTTTCCATGTCTTCTCTCATAACCCTGCACTGTAATGTAGGACGAGGCCGCAGATATTATAAAAGTAATACAAAAAGCCCGACTAATCCCTGACTATTCCGCTTTCAATCCAATTAGCAGTATCATCACGTGGTACAAGGAATTCTTTTCTAATTTCTATTGCCATTTAAACCCTCTAACCAACCATCACTGAAGATTCTGAAGAAAATGGCCTTTGAAAACATTGTGGGAAAAGGAGAAAATGCTGGTAAATAGCATTTTCTCCTTTTTCCCCACAATGTTTTGTACTCCTCCGAAAGCAGATTCAAACATTTGTGTCACAGTTAATTAGTCGTCTGCAAATGCTTTGAAACTGGACAAGTCTAAAATTCTTAAAGATACATCTGTACTCGTTATCATCCAGTTTCTAACCTATTTCATCTTTATTTTATTAAGCTATAATCATTTTTGTATCCTCATGCAAAATGTTGCCACTGACGGTTGAAAGGTTGCACAGATTATGACCCGAGAAAATGCATTTAATTTTCTTGCGACCGTCAAAATAAATCCCTTGATTTTGTTAATCCTTTACAGCATATATATTAGTAATTTATCTATGTTACCACAACTGACTACATTCTGAGCCATTCTACACACTATCTAGTTTTAACAGATTTGTTTTCTCTGTCTTTAAGGATGTATACTTAACATTTGGATAAGAATTTACTGACTAAACCCACCCATCTCGTGTTTTACGACCATCTGATTAACTCTTTAAAAGACGACAAAATTCTACATTATGGATCCTTAAAACCCATTTTGAGTAGCAATCGACTGAATCATGAAGTAGACTGACGTACAGAAAAGTAACTTAGAGGTTCGACACACAGGTTAGCCTGCGCAGTCCGCGCAGGCTGACCTGAGTCGATACTTTTTGCAGATGATTTACATAACTCCAAATTCAGAGCAGTTCCAGACGACAAAGCAAATTTTGCTCAAGTGATGGGATTTGTCTCTGTAAGATTAGAAAACATTGTGGGGAAAAGGATAAAATGCCGGATACTAGCATTTTCTTCTTTTACCTCATTGGTTTATAAAAGCCTTTTGCTTCTAGGTTAAAACTCGGGATTGTTTGGTAGGGGGGTTTTAATCTTTTGGTCTGTTAACCCTTTACCAAACAATCCCAAGTTTTAACGGTCCTGACAAAAAAAAAAAAAAAACTTTTGAAAACATTGTGGAAAAAGGAGAAAATGCTGTAACCAGGATTTGCTGCTTTTTCCCCTAATGTTTTCCACTAAAGGCAAGTTTCATCATTTTAGCCATCTTTGATTTGACCTCAGCAAATGCTTTGAATTTGGACAAATCTAAAATTTTCTCTTGTGGTGAAGAGTGAAATAGAGTTTATTTCATCAGCTTGTGGTTAATATGGGGAAATATTGCCGAAAAAGGGAAAGGTATGCGAAAATAACGAGTGCCGTAAGGCACGAGTTATTTTCGCGGACCTTTCCCTTTTGAGGCAAATATTTCCCCATATTAACCACAAGCTGATGAAATAAATTATATATTATATTTCCTCTGATTATTTTGTCAACGAATGCCACTTTTAAAACTTAAAAACTTAAAAAACTTAAAAAAGTAGTTCCAGATTTTCGGCAGGATGAAAATATTCACTGTGACGGGGAAATAATTCCCCCCAGCTTAAATTACGACATTTCTTTACCCATAACATTTCTAAAAATAGACACATGAAATATAGTATATGGTATTTACTCGGTCTTCGACATTACCGTACTTTGGTCATATTACGGAGACAGCTCACTCATACATGTGTGTTTCCAAGGGTTCCGCAGTGCTAGGTTGGCACTCCGATGTGCCTTACCAACGGACACTTCCTCGAGGAAAAAATCGTAGCGACCGCACCATGGCCCTGAAAAATGAGGCTTATTAAAGCATTGTGGGAAAAATAATAGGGTTTGGTAACTAGCATTATTTGTCCTCTTTTTTTTTTACAATCACTCTTTCAAAGGCAAATCAAAGATCCTGCGTGGCTCAGTGGCAAAGTGAGGGACTCGTAACCTAGAGGTCCTGGGTTCGAACCCTAACCAGGCGGGCGGGCCGACAGACAGCCGGGCGGGCAGATAGACAGACAGACAGACATATAGAGTGAGACAGAGACAGAGATCGAGTGAGATAAAGAAAGAAAGAGAAAAACAGAGGGAGAGAGAGAGACAGAGAGGGGAAGTCATACACGATTCATCAACAGCATAGCGTTATAGTACCTTGGGGACTGGAATAAAATACTTTCTCCCTGCATATCGTCTGATCAAGATGTACACGCAACACCTGAGTGAAATACTTTTGAAATCGGAAAATAGGTTCAAAATATCTATATGGATCGGACACGAAAACATGACAGAAAAACAGACAGGCGGACAGACAACCAACTCTTCCGAAAACAGTATATCTCCCTTAACCTTTTATCACACAAAGACGATTTTTAACGACCCTGACAAAGAGAGCTTTTGAAAACACTGTGGGAAAAGGAGAAAATACTGGTAACCAGCATTTTCTCCTTTTCCTACAATGTTTTCTATCCTATCAAGAACAAATTTTGTCATTTGGACCACCTTCAATTTGTCTTCTGCAAAGTCTTTCAAATTGGGCCAGTCTGAAATTTTGTCGTGTGTAAAAGCGTTTAATCAATCAGGAACATGACTATTGTTCAGCGAATAGAGCAGGATGAATCCTATCTCAATGACTAGCATCGATCCTCGTGAACAGTTCTGAGATACCCGGGATTCGAAGTTACAGCCCCTTGAATTGATTGTATGGTGTTTTATGCCGCTTTCAACATTATTTTAATCATACCTCGGCGAAAGCTTACATTGTTCATGTATTTCCCGGGTTTCACCGGTACTTGGGTAGGGCTCTGAAGTTAACTGGCCAAGGACATTCCCACGAAAAAGCCCAGTGGATCCGGTGCGGATCCAACTCGTGACCTCCAGGTCACGAGTCCTACATTTTACCACTGTGCCACGCAGTACCCCTAGCCCGTTGATACCTATTCTAAACGATGTCACTTATCTATCGGGGCTTGGCTAATATGGCGCGAAATGACATCAATCCGCAAACGTGACCAATAACCAAGCTTGAACATGAATAGGGAGTGTTTCTGCCACTGTATCCTGCAAATGGGACGATAATAGACAAAAAATAGAGAGTTGGCAATCTGTGACATTGACCATTTATCATAATAGATGCCACTCCGATACTTAAATTGGTTCCGATAATTTTCATTGTGTACATTCATGACCATTCTACAGCTGCTAGAATAAACGTTTTAACATGCTCTGACCCATTTCCAAACAATGCCGACCCTGCGGAAAAGGGACCGTTGAAAACTTTGTGGAAAACGGGAGAATATGCTGGTAACCAACATTTTCTCCTTTTTCCACAATATTTTCTATCCTGTCAAATACGAATTCCATTATTATAACCGTAATGAATCGGTCGTTTGTAAATGCTTTCAATTTGCGAAGGTTTAAAATCATTACGTCCAGTAAGGAGCTAAACACGTTTTCCTCGTTCTGACCCAACAGCTACTTTTTACCTGTCTGTTTCACTAAAATCGTCTGGTTTCTGTTTCTCTTCTTCAGATATTTCCAATCAAAAGCAATATCCAGTTTATGTTGTAGAATTAAGTCCACATACCCTGACGAATAGGCCGACAAAGAGTGTGAAACCAGAACGGTCGATTGATTGATTGATTCATTGGTATTTAACGCTGTTTTCAACATTATTTCATTTATACCGCAGTGCCCAGTGCACTTATACAAGCTTTCCTGGAGTTTCTTTTACCATGACTTCGCACAATATTCTTCCCAAACCACTGGCTGCTTTTCCCAAAACCCATCGTCGAAACAATGATAAGCGGTGAGAGAAGAACAAATCCTGTCGCAATGACTAGATCTATCATCAATCCTCGGAAAAAAATTGGCCAGGCTGGCAATTCGACCCTCAGTTCTCAAGTCATGTACGCTATCGACCTCGCTCCGGGGGCTCGGCAAAGCCGGAACGAGATGATTTCGGATGTCAAGCACTTCTGCTACTCCCTTTCATAAAAGAAACTTAAAGGACATGTCTAAAATATATTTGTGATGTTGATTTGACCATTTTGGGGGTAAGGTGAGCATAAGTTTGCCAGTTCTTCAGGAAATGTTGAATGCCTGTGACCTTTACAAGAAACAGTGTCTACAACAATTTTTTCTATGGTAGTTTGTTTTAGGGGACGAATAGCAAGAAAGAAAGTTCATCTCTAACCATGCCACTTTCTCAACCTCGGAAAGGCCATTTCTCATATATTCCAAAGAAATAAACAGCAAAAAAACCGCTTTATCAGGGAAAGAGCCAACGAGGATCAAGGAGAGTGTTTTTCCCAAGTCAATGTATCGCAAAGGTTTACCGGTGTGACACCTTATTTGTGAACAAGAAAAACTACTCTTGCTTTACTCTCTGAATTTCCTGTACAGTTATTTCCCTTAGTTGACCTGTCGACGCGTTTCTCATGGGCAGTAAAAATAGCTCTTGCATACAGAGTAGATTAAGATCACACTACAGAGAACGTGCAGTCTGATCTTTGTTTTACACCATCGTCTACTGCATTTTAAACTGTGATCGAAATGCCTTTCCAATATCTGCACAGCCGTCGAAATTTTGTAAACAAAGAGCTAACTCGTAGACTGGTTAGAAAATAAAATCAAATTAACACATTTTAACCCTTAAAGCGCCTTTCTCAGCTATAGCTGCTTTTGCGGTCAATGTAGACAAGATCAGACTGCACAAAACGTGCAGTCTGATCTTTGATTTACATTGTCGGCTTTGCTGAGACATTCGAGGCAAAATCAAACTTGGACTTGCATTTATTTGATTTGGGTCTTATTTTGTAAATTTAAAATGTTGAGTTTATTCGGCGCCCCTAGGGTTAATTAGCAGAAAAGACCAAGACATTGCGAATGCAGACTCTTTTTTGCCTGGACTATCTCACAACTTATTGTACAGTGTAGATCCAACATCAGATTGCAAGTGTTTGCAGTCTGGTTATTTACCCATGTGTACATAGCTGACCAATATCTGAATAATTATACACACTATAAAGTTTTAACTGTTTTTTTTTTCCCTGGCTGTAGAGATGTACCTTTAAAACTAGATGAAAAGTTGTCATGATCCTCTGTCTTTTGTTTACTTTTAACCTGGTTTTAGAAGTAGGTTTATCGTATGAGTGTGATTCACTGACACTTGACCCTCCGCGCGTTTACCATATGAAGATTGACTGTATGGTGTTTAACGCCGTTTTCAACATTATTTCAGTTATATCGCGGCCGCCAGTGCACCTATCCATGCTTTCCAGGAGTTTCTTTTACTCTGCACAATATTCTTTCCGAACCACTGGCTGCTTTCCCACATAACCACCGTGGAAACAATGATCATCGGTGAGAGAGAAATGAATCCTGTCGCAATGACTATCATCAGTCCTGGGAAAGAAAATTGGCCGGGCCAGAGATCGAACCAGCGACCCCACTGTTCTAGAGTCCTGTACGCTACCGACTGCGCTACCGGGGCTCGGCAACATATTAAGACAACGTATATCGAAGATCAAACTGCCAAGAACGTGCATTCTGATCTTAGGACCACAATGTCCGATAATGTGTGGCATATACACGGGCTTTTTTTTAAAAGAAAGATAAAGCAGTTTTGCACTTCAGTTTCTAGTGAGTTATCATTTTATTGGTCGGTTTCATTTTTATCTTATCAATGCTTTTATGTCATCTTGTAAACCAAACAATCCTGTGTTTTATTGACTATTAAAGAATGTCACTTTTGAAAACATCGTGGGAAAAATGCTGGCTACCAGCATTTTCTCCTTTTCCCACGTTGTTTTCTATCATTTTAAAGACAAATGCCTTCATTTGAGGTAAATTTAATTTGTCATCTGCAATTGGATAGCTCAAAAACTTTGTCGCCTGACAGCGACTTACAGAAAGATAGAGCAGTCTGGCCTTTCTTTCCCGGTTTTGTTTTTATCTTTTCAGTGCTCTAATTTCGTCTGATAAGGAGTTTACTTTGTATGTGTTTGTATTGAAGGGTAACGCCATTTAACAGCATTAACAGCATAGGTCATATCACGGCGATCAGTGCACCTATGCACGCGTTTCCTTACATCAGTACTAACACCACTTTCTTTCCAAGCCACTGACTACTTTTCTCAGATGCATGAGAGGTGAGAAGCGAAAATCGCCGGAAAGAATGTTTGCCTCTACCGGGTTTCGAACTCACATCCACCAGGTCACGAGTCAGATACGCTGACCACTGAGCTACCCGGGCGGGCAGTAAAGCGTTAACACCCACCAAAGAATCATGTGTTAATTTTTCCTTTTCCCACGTTGTTTTCTATCATTTTAAAGACAGATACCATTATTTGAGTTAAATTTAATTTGTCGTCTACAAATGTTTTCAATTTGGACAAGTCAAATAATTTTGTCGCCTGGCAACGACTTAAACAGGAAACTTCAACCCTTCAAACGCCTTGAACAATTTCATGAGCACGTACTTTTTGGACTGGATTTAACAAGATCAGACTGAGATAAAACGTGCAGTCTGATCTTCGATCTAAGGCTCTAGAAGGGTTGAAA
This sequence comes from Hippopus hippopus, assembly GCA_946811185.2. Lineage (NCBI taxonomy): Eukaryota > Metazoa > Mollusca > Bivalvia > Cardiida > Cardiidae > Hippopus > Hippopus hippopus. The sequence continues at coordinate 6,866,585 of OX328109.1, forward strand.
TGTTTAAGCTATTGTCAGCTTTGAAATTGCAGTATTTATTTCGGTTATTTTTAGCTCAGAAGAAACATAACGATACATGTATTTCAATTATTTGACTGTAATATGGCGTAGTTATTTTAAACCATGTTTTAGCTTATGTCAGCTTTGAAATTATAGTATTTATTTAGGTTATTTTTAGCTCAGAAGAAACATATAACGATACATGTATTTCAATTATTTGACTGTAATATGGCGTAGTTATTTTAAACCATGTTTTAGCTATTGTCAGCTTTGAAATTACAGTATTTATTTCGGTTATTTTTAGCTCAGAAGAAACATATAACGATACATGTATTTCAATTATTTGACTGTAATATGGCGTAATTATTTTAAACCATACGACAAAATGTTAGAATTTGTCCAAAACTGAAAGCATTTTCAGACGACAAATTATATGTGGCTTAAACACAGGAATTTGGCTTTGATAGCGTGAAAACATTGTGGGAAAAGCAGAAAATGCTGGTAACCAGTAAAGCGGAATAACCATATACATGTACCACACGACAAAACCTTAGAATTGTCCAAATTGAAAGTATTTGCAGACGACAATTTTACATGTCTTAAATAAAAGAATTTGTCTTTGATATTGTAGAAAACATTGTGGGAAAAGGAGAAAATGCTGGTAACCAGCATTTTCTCCTTTTCCCACAATGTTTTTCAAAAGGCTTCTTCGTCGGGGTCGTTAAAATTCGGGATTGTGTGGTAAATCGTAATATATAATGTACACTACATTGTGTCAGTCAGCTTGCAGGTGAACCATTATCAAATAATCCGTCTTTTTTAAGCTTTAAAGCGCCTTTTACAACTACAGTTGCTTTTGCAACTAGTGTAGATCAAGATCAGACTGCACAAAACGTGCAGTCTGATCTTTGATCTACACTGTCGGGTTTGCCAAGACATCCTAATCAAAATCGACCTTGATATTTCATTTTTTTGAGGGCCTTAGGCCTAGATTTAAAATGTCTGTTTGGGTGTATTCTACACTCTGAGCGTTAATACTTTAGTTTATACCATAAGGAAGAAATCTTTGTTTACCAACATTTTTTCCTTTATTCAAAATGTGTTCGATCCCTTTAATCTTTTTTCTGCTAAATAACTAAAATGAAATTTTCAATTCGAAATTAAAAGCCCAAAAATAGCTAATTTAAAGTTATGTTTTGGGGAATAATATCTTCTTAACGGACAGTGTAGATCCAAGATCAGACTGCACGTTCTGTGCAGTCTGATCTTGATCTACATTGTCGGCAAAAGGTCAGAGAGTCGCGCTTAGCATCCTCAGGGTAAAAGACTAATACATGTATACCATAAGGAAGAAATCTTTGTTTACCAACATTTTCTTCTTTACTCACAATGTTTTCGATCCCTATAAAGACTAAACTACTGTAAGGCAGAAACCTTTGTTTACCAACACTTTTTTCCTTTTCTCACAATGTTTTCGATCCCTTTAAAGACTAATATACCATAAGGAAGAAATCTTTGTTTACCAACATTTTCTCCTTTACTCACATCGTTTTCGATCCCTTTTAGGACAAAAGAAATCATTTCATCGTCATTTAAATTGTCGTCTGTAATTGCTTTGAATTTGGAACAGCCTTAGATTTTGTCGTTTGGTAAAGAGTTAACCCTTTGCCACACAATCTCGAATTTCAAACATGGATCCTGATGAAGGAGGCTATTGAAAACATTGTGGAAAAAGGAAGAATGCTAATAACGAGCATTTTCTCCATTTCCCACAATGTTTTCTACCATTTCAAAGACAGATCTCAGCATTTGGGCAATATCAAGTTTCTTCTGTACAGTTGCTTTCAATATGGATGAATCTATTTTTTTTTTTCGATTGGTACAGTTGAATTGTCGTCTGCAAATTCTTTGAATTTCGACCAATCTAAAAAAATATGTTGTTTGGTTAAGAGTTGAACTGTTGCTTGCGAATGCTTTGAATTTGGGCAAGTTTAAACTTATGTCGTCAAATTATGTTGGCAAAGAGTAAAATGTGACTTTATCTGCCACTCTTTGTCATGCATGATCGAGTTATAACCATTACACACCCATGCATTTATATTGAACCATTCCGAATTCAAACTCGGTCTGAAAAAAAGGGGGGTTGGAGAGAAAATGACTTATCTATAGTATATAATATATATATTCATATAGCTTCATGCAAAATTGATGAAAGAAAACACATTGACATTTAAAAAAGGAGTTTTTATTTGTCCAGAGTCCGCCGCAGACGTCAGAAAAATGGCGAATGTGATAATAAACGAAGTGATAGGTTTCAACTCAGTGCAGTGTTTAACCTTTTCCCATGTCATATGCGAAAATAGGATCTTTTGCGGACGGTATAGATCAAGATCAGACTGCACAGAACGTGCAGTCTGATCTTCGATCTATACTGTCCGCTTGTCCAGTCAAGCATGTATTATAAAAATCTGTCTAGGTTTTAGTATATTTTATTTTCATCCGTCGAAAGAAGTCGGTTTTACATGCTAGGAGTAGGAGGGGTTAACCCTTTACCACAAGACAAAATTTTAGACTCGTCCAAATTCAATGCATCTGCAGACGACAAATCAAAGCTGGCCCAAATGTAGGAGCTTGGCTTTGATAGAATAGAAAACATTGTGGCAAAAAGGAGAAAATGCTGGTTACCAGCATTTTCTCCTTTTCCCCACAATGTTTTCAAAAGCTTTCTTGTTCAGGGTCGTTAAAACGCGGGATTGTGTGGTAAAGGGTTGTAGAAGGAAGATTATTTTTAGTTGAGATTCGGTTTCCGATTGTCAAATACTGGCAAGTTCTTCCTTCGACTTGTACGGTTATTATAACACAGTGTCATAAATGGGTAATCAGTGTACTGGATTTTGTCTACGTAAAAAGACATTCAACCGACTTGGTATAGTAGTTGTTTTTGTACTTAGATATTTTCTACCATATACGGTACATGTATGTATATATTTATGATTCGATCTGACATGAAACATCAGTCTGTCTGTGACGAAGTTTCGTTAATTTCCGGCTTTCGAAATGAAAGCGACCTGCTGCCGATTTGAATTCAGGAATCCTTTAATACTTTTACAAGCGATCGCCTTAAGCAATCCGCCCACCGTGAAAAAATACTTTGACGTTCCATTTAATATTAAGATTTTCAAAAACATGCGTGTCACGGCTACATGTACATGCCAATATAAACGAGTGTATCCGAGCTAGACATGCGGAAATTAAAGTACGGTTTGTCTCACGTCAATCCACAGGCGCATAGCTTTAGGCGGAAGCCAGGAAGCCCTTGCTTCAACATTAGCCTCTTAAAGGCCTTATAGCTGCCAAAAGTAAACAATGCGGGTGTTAAACTGCACCCAAATTTAAATCATACGTTCTAAAAGTATGTAAATTATTGTGAAGATGACAATATGTTCTTCTACGGTCGATCCATTTATTAGTCGCTGACAGAAAAGTGAAATCTAAAACCAGGTTAAAAGTTGCAAGGTCGCTCTATCTTTTGTTCACTTTTTACCTGATTTGAAAATTAATTTTACAGCCAGCAAATAACACTTAGACGGACCGTACAATAAAACATTGTCATGATCTTCACAATAATTTCCGCACTTTTAAATTTAAATGCATTTTGCCACCCCATTGTTTATTTTTGGCAGGTATAGGGCTGTTTACCGCCAAAGCGTCAAATAAACCAACGGTCCCAGGTTCTGACCCGGGGAAACCGGGTCCTGGCTTTCACCAGTACTAGGCTAGGGATCTGAATTACCATTTTCACCTTTGACAAAGGTTTGACTTAAAAAAACTTTCGTTAAGACGTTATTAAAAGAAGAAAAGAAAAACGCTATTTATTCAAACTAAACATTTGTGCAAGAAATTATGCGCAAAAACACTTTCTGATTATCTCTTTTTTCCCATTACTTTTTCAAAACAGTTTCTCCGAGGGTAGTTTAAAAACGAATCGCTTTTGTAAGGTGTGCAATTCAGGCAAAAGAATATTGTGGAAAATTAGGTTTTTACTAGAAATAAAATCGTCACATTGACCTTGACGTTTGATCTTGTACTTGTCTCGGCATCATACAAGGCTCACTTTATTCCATAAAAAAAAAAGACAGTTTACGATCAAGGGTAATCAAACAGTTATGATTCCTTGATTAAATGTTCAGTTTAACGTAATCAATTTGTTCCCAACTCTAATTACATGTAGATATACCCGACCTGCAATAAACATTGCAGTCAAACAGACCAAATATATCCATTTATCTTCTCATTCGATTACTAACTGATTTCTTTAATTAATTTCTGATTTCTTTAATTAATTTATGATCATATCCCGTAAATAAGGTTAATCATAGTTCCTCTCCTTAAAACAGTCGCGTGGTATATTAACTACATGAAATCATGATTTGAATAAAATGAATAAATTTCAAATGTGAAATTGGTAATGAAAAGGCCACAGACTGACAGCAAACACAGAAGACTGAAGGAAGGAATCGAAACAACGTTTGACAGAAACTTGCCCAAGGGCACTCCAATGTGTCCTGCGCCCTAGGTAGGGATTGAACTAGGATTTCCTGATCACAATTCATTGCCTCAAAACCTTAATGTAACTAGCCGGGCCACGGAGGACACCTGGCCTACTTGGCCCTCTATAATCAGAGACATAGCTCAATGTCCTGGTTGAACTTTCACTCAGTGTTCCCACTAGCTTTTTATTTCAAGGGTACACTTACCCCCTGAGCTGTAAATCTGGGGGTAAGATTTCATATTGGAGGGTATGACAATAATGGTACTCAACTAGAGGTAAAGCAATCAATATTGATGATTTGCAGTACAAAAGTCTGTTATTTTAAGATAGTTAAGTAAATTTACTGCTTAAAGTCATTAAAAAGCTGAAAAGACTGTCTGAAGTGACTCTGATCGGACAATGTCAAAAGGAACATTTTGTTGTGTCATGGGTTTCCCATGGGTTGTTTTTTGCACCAAGCATCTTTTTATGTGTGTTTATTTAAGAATAGGTATTTGCGCATGGTTTGACAATAATTTATCAATAAGGGTAGCAAGTAACTTCAAATCCTGTCATTTTACACAAGTTTAGCGGATAATGGCTTTATGTTTTACATTTTTTTCTAACGTGAGGTCTCGCGTGTAACCAGGGATCGTATATACACATGTATATAAAATCCCTGGTGTAACCAAAATTTGTTACGTGAATTTCAATTCTATAACGAGATTTACGCAATAATTTGCGTGAGTGGGAACACTGTTTCACTGTGCCCGGGGTTAGTAAACAGAACATTTCATCACAGTAGAGCCTATTATTTGATGTAACTGGGACTCAAATCCGGAAAGAAATACGTGGTTTTTTTTTTTCATTGCCATATTTTCGCATATCTATAATAAAACTATTTGCATATAAAAGTTACTTTCTTTTCTTATCACTTTTTTTGTCCACCTCACTGCAGACTATTGCACGCAAGTGTCTGTCATAGTCTGTCATAGTGGAAGTAGCTAGATTATGCGAGATGAATATTTTTTTGATCTGGAAAGTTCGTTATGAGTTCATTTCGCTTTTCCCTGTTGGGCTACCGATTGTCAAATGTCAAAGTAGATGAAGTTGCGGATTCGACCGAGTGTGTACGAGTGTTAAAAAGCTGACTGCCAAGCTTCACCCGTCACAATTCGGTCGATTCCGTATTGAACACCGGATGCCGAATGTGCCAAGCTTCTTTTGGATTTAGATCGGCTCTGACGTCACAGCCCGGAAGTAGTTTTCGATGGCGTAGTTGGAAACAGAATTTCTACTTTCGCAATCATTTCTGTTATGTGATTTCTTTGTAAGTTGACAAAGTTAAATACAGTTTTAATTATGACAAGAATTAAACAAGTAAAAGATGGTTTAGTCTGTTACCGTCTATCTCTTTCAAAGTAATAAAGCGAAGGACATTAGTACAAAGGATGAACATTAACAAATGGGTGGGGTAAATTTTTTGGAATTTTTTTGCTCGACTACAGAAGAAAACATAGTTGATTTGGATCCGTATTATCACGAGTACATAACCAGAAAATGTTTTATTCCGTACTTTTGAACACTAGTAGAGTGGTCAAAACATGTCGAATTTTCAACAAAGCTCAGCATTTACAGTTACACTTTGATCTACTGGTTCATTTGGATAAGCTAATCACTTATCTTCCCCAGATTTTGACTTGGCCTATCAAAGGATCGTCATTTTCATGTGCCTGCTGATCTTTAAATTAAGGTTATTTCAGACTAGATTGAGTCTCGATCAATTCAGTAAGAAAGGGTCCCAAGTTGAAGTAAATCCTTAAGGGAAATAAGTGCTACCAGTATGGGATTTGAACCCAGAACTTTTGCTTACAGGGCAACCCTTCAGATTATCACAACAGAATATTTGGATAAGAGAAAATCTTCTATAGAAAGTTTGAATTATAAAGGTGACATGTGACAGTTTTTCTGAAAATGTCATCATTGATATTTTAGCATTTCTGTGTCTTTGCTTTGATATTTCTAATAAATCCTTCCACAGAGGCAAGCTGGTAAAAAAGTCTTTCATCAGTTTTGTCTGCCATTGCAGTTCCTATCCCTGCTTGGAATGGCAATACTTGGGTCAATTTTTCCAAACTGTAAATTTAAAAAGATTCCTATTAACTGTATTTAACTAACCGTTTACCACACAAAATCCCGAGTTTGCGAGTTTTGACAACCCAGAGGAAAAGGGCTTTTAAAAACATTGTAGGAAAAGAAGAAAATGCTGGTGACCAGCATTTTGTCCTTTCCCTACAATGTGTTCTACCCTATAAAAGACAAAACTCGTCATTTGGGCCACTTTTCACATGTTGTTTGCAAATACTTTCTACATGGACTAGACCAAAATTTTGTTGTTTGGTGAAGGGTTAATGATTCAGATTTTCAATTCCAGTAGATGAAGATTCTATGGGTGCCGGTGTTGTGAAACCACAGCCAGATGGGCGTGGAGGGATCCGGATTCACATAAACCCTGGAAATAATCATACCCCACCATCATTTGGTAATCGACAGTATGATACCTCTTCTAACCAAGGAAACAGATCTCAGTCAAAACCAGAGTCCACCTCTTGTGAAGAATGTGGCCAAAATTTCACTCCATTTAGAAAAAAGGTACACAGTGATTGAAGATTTATTTTGTTAAGTTGTTTCCAAATTACAAATCTTTAGATTGTCCAGATTGAAAGCATTTGCAGGCAACTTTAAGGATGGCCCAAATGACAAAGTTTGACACTGATAGTATAGAAAACATTGTGGAAAAAGAGAAAATGCTGGTTACCAGCATTTTCTCCTTTTCCCACAATATTTTATTGGCCTCATTCTAAGGATCGTTAAAACTGAAGATTGTTTGGTAAAAGGTTAACTGATGGAAAAGAGGTACAAGACATGAAATATGTAGCAGAAAATATTTGAAATCAAAGCACACCTACTTGCTAGATTTATTCCTCATTTTGTAAGGTGTATTTTGTATGTCAGATCCTCAACACAGATTCCTTTAACAGTTTATTGTTAAAAATAAAAGAAAGACATTTATCAAGCTAGATGAAAGGTTAAGCCTATACTAGACAATTCCAGCATTTAACAATCCTGGTGAAGATGGCTTCTGAAAACATTGTAGGAAAAAGAGAAAATGCTGGTAACCAGCATTTTCTCCTTTTCCCACAATGTTTTCAACCCTTTCAAAGACAAACCGTAGCATTTTAACTGCATGTAATTTGTCGTCTGCAAATGCTTTTAATTTGGACAAGTCGTTATTATTGCAGTGTGGTAAAAAGTTAACCTGTATAATATATATATATTTTTTCTTTCTTTAACCGATGAAGTGCCTTTTTACCACTACTAGGTGCAGTTTGATCTTTGATCTGCCCTGTCCATTTTCGTGTGACATTCATGACTCTGGTGACAGTTATTTTGTCTCTGTTTCCAGGCTGAAAGTTTCAAATATGTTTATTTAGTGCGTTAAGCCTTTACCACACATTTCAGAGTTTTAACCACTTTGAAGAGGAGGCCTTTTGAAAAGGTGGGAAAAGGAGAAAATGCTGGTGACCAACATTTTCTCCTTTTCCCACAATGTTTTCAACCCAATCTAAAACTAGAGGCGCTTGAGCGCCTGTATCGCTCAACAGGCCTGATATTTCTATAATGGCGAAAGGAAGTTTTTAACAATTATCATTCAATCCTGCATTTTAGCTCACTGAAGAAACAATTTGGTAGACAACCACCATAGGAACTTACCTGCAAAACAACAATGAAATCCAATGAATAGTTTTAGAGAAGAAATTTTTCAAAGATTTTACTTTATACCATAAAAGGAAAATGAGTCTCCCATAAAAGCCATGTTTTTTTACAGATCTTTTTTTTTTTTAAGGAATTCTGTAAACCTGTATCTAAGGAACATTCCTGCAAAATAATAATGCTATCCAAATAGCGGTTTGGGAGGAGAAGATTTTTAAAGGTTTTTTACTTTGGTTGCCATGGCAACCAGAATTCTTCATGGAACACAATTATTTGAAGGAATTTGAAAGAGGACCACCAAAGGAACATTCCTGTGAAATTTGGTAAAAATCCAGTCAATAGTTTCTGAGGAGAAGTTTTTTAAAGAAAAAGTTTACGGACGGACGAACGGACGCACGACGGACACAACGCCATGACAATAGCTCGCTGGCCTTCGGCCAGTGGAGCTAACAAGTTTCATCTTCTGAGTCATAAATTATTGTTTGCAGATGGTTTCAGTTTGAACAAGTCTTTAGTTTTTGTTGTTTGGTAAGGGCTCTGTGTGGCTCTGTGGTAAAGTGTAGGCCCTGAGTTCGAGCCCCGCTAGAAGCTGTGGGTTTTTCTTGGGAGTGTCTTTGGACAAGACACTTCAGAGCCCCGGTCTGGTACTAGTGAAATCCAGGACAAATATGAATATATGTGAGCTGTCGCCATGATATAACTGAAAAAATGTTGAAAGTAGCATAAAACACCATTCATTTGTTGGTTGGTAAAGAGTTAAGGTTTTAACCCTTTACCACACGACAAAATTTTAGACCTGTCCAAATTGAAAGCATTTGTAGATGACAGTTTTAATGTGGCTCATATGAAATGATTTTTCTTTGATAGGGTAGAAAACGTTGTGGGAAAAGGAGAAAATGCTGGTAACCAGCATTTTCTCCTTTTCCTACAATGTTTTCAAAAGCCTTCTCTTTCAGGGGCGTCAAAAGTTGTCATTGTGTGGTAAAGGGTTAATTGATGCTGAATGAGTGAATGTATCACTTTACATTAACATATCTTTCAGAAACAGTGCAAAGACTGCAGTCGAAATTTTTGCTCAAACTGTTGTGTGAGTGCAGGGTCTTCTAGTCCACGGCTTGTCCAGTGTAAAAAATGTCAGATTTTACTGACAGGTACATTTTCTCGATCTCTACTCGCTGGATGGAAAGTGAAAGACTTGAAAGCCTTGTTAAACAAGCAAAATGTAAATACATCTAAGTGTAAAGAGAAAGAGGACTTGATTGAGTTAATATTTATATATTTTGGTGGTAATCCAAATTATAACAGACAGACGAGTGAACAGGAGAGATTTGTTGAGGAGCTTGCGGTAGGTAGAATACAGTTGTCTTTGTATTAAGCAGGCAACCTGTAGTAATCCTTCACGAAACGATTCTGTGTTTTAAAGACTTGCTGAGGGTCAATATTTGACAAATAAACCAAATGGTTTAGCCAATCAGAAGTTGTGTTACTTTAAAATTTTGAAAATCTTGCAGAATAAGACAAAGAATGTTCCTAAGAATGGTTGATGAATACCGACCCTGAAGAAAAGACATATTGAAAACATGGTAGGTAAAGGAGAAAATGCTGCTGACCACCATCTCCGTTTCCTACAATATACTTCATTCACAGAGACGATCACTTGAACCATTCTTGATTTGTCCTCTGCAAATAGTTTTGATTTGGTCTAAAATTTTGTTGTATGGCAAAGAATAAAGCAAGCTACTAACCAAGCCCATGTCTTAACTCTTTACCATATTACAGAATTACAGACTGGTCCAAATTGAAAGCATTTGCAGACGACAAAATTAACATGACTCAAAAATTGAAATTTGTTCTGGGAGGGTAGAAAACATTGTAGGAAAAGGAGAAAATGCTGGTTACCAGCATTTTCTCCTTTTCCCACGATGTTTTCAAAAGGCTTCTTTTTCAGGGTCGTGAAAACCAGGGATTGTTTGGGAAAGAGTTAAGTTTTCAGCCAAGCCCAGTGGAAATAAGTGCTAGCCCGATAGCTAAAAACCTGTAGATTTTCTCACAGGCTTGTAGAAATTTCTAATTTACTTGCCTGATGGGCTTGTAAAATGTTGAACATTGCAAGAGGATTCTACTTTCATTTTTCACTTTGTAAACAAACCTCTTGAGCAGCTAATATCTTTCAAACTGTCGCTTGTATCCTAAACTTGTCATTAATCAACAATTTTGTTAACTGCACTGCAATAACCATGCTGCCTTCTTTTTCTCGCAATGTACATAAAGTTCTATACTAAAATAACATCAGATGGGCCAAGGGGTAAACTCAGTTTGTGATTGGCTGTATGCTGATTTGTCAGTTAACGTTGAGTGTATTCTTTTTGTTTTGCCAGCTAGCCGAAACTAAATGATTATGAGTGTGTGATGGCAAACTTTAAGGTATATGCACTGCAAATATATTTCGGCAAATTCAAGAAATTAAAGAAATTGTTAATTTTGAATTTTAGTGATGGTAAATATCTCAAGATCATGATAGGCCTAAGCTGACATACACCATTTGTAACAAATTAAGTATACCTATTGACAATTTATTTTTAGCTCACCTGAGCACGAAGTGCTCAAGGTGAGCTTTTGTGATCGTACTGTGTCTGTCGTGCGACGTGCGTCGTCAACTTTTACCTTGTGTATGCTCTACAGGCCACATTTTCAGTCCGATACTCCTGAAACTTGGTCAGAATGTTTGTCTTGATAATATATCGGACGAGTTCGAAAATGGGTCATGTGGGGTCAAAAACTAGGTCACTAGGTCATATCTTAGAAAAACCTTGTGTACGCTCTAGAGGCCACATTTTCAGTCCAATGCTCATGAAACTTGGTCAGAATGTTTGTCTTGATGATATCTCAGACGAGTTTGAAAATGGGTCATGTCGGTTCAAAAACTAGGTCAATAGGTCATATCTTAGAAAAACCTTGTGTATGCTGTAGAGGCCACATTTTCAGTCCGATACTCATGAAACTTGGTCAGAATATTTGTCTTGATGATATCTCAGACAAGTTTGAAAATGGGTTATGTGGGGTCAAAAACTAGGTCACTAGGTCAAACCTTAGAAAAACCTTGTGTACACTCTAGAGGCCACATTTTCAGTCCGATACTCATGAAAGTTGATCAGAATGTTTGTCTTGATGACATCTCAGACGAGACCGAAAATGGGTCATGTGGGGTCAAAAACTAGGTCACTAGGTCAAATCTTAGAAAAACCTTGTGTACGCTCTAGAGGCCACATTTTCAGTCCAAAACTCTTGAAAGTTGGTCAGAATGCTTATCTTGATGACATCATGGACGATTTCCAAAATGGGTCATATCAGGTCAAAAACTAGGTCACTAGGTCAAATCTTAGAAAAACCTTGTGTACGCTCTAGAGGCTACATTTTCAGTCCACAACTCTTGGAAGTTGGTCAGAATGTTTGTCTTGATGATATCTACAATGGGAAAATGGGCTATGTTTTGCTAAAAAGTAGGTCACTGAGAGAAATTCTAGAAAAAGCTTGTGTACAAGCTAGAGGCCAAATTTTCAGTCCAATAATTATGAAAGCTTGGTAGAATGTTTGTCATAATATCTCGAAAGAGATTAAAAATGGGTCATGTTTGGTCAAAAGACTCAGGTGAGTGACTTCAGGGCCATCATGGCCCTCTTGTTGTATTATTATACTATTATAGAGAGTGTTGAATGAAACTTAAATATTTTTTTTTTCTTTATTTTCTTAATTTTTTAGGCTCACTTGTACCATAATACAGCATTAAATTTGGGCAAGCGAATTTTGTTTGGGCTAGTGAAAATTGCTAGACTAGCAATCCTAATTAGCTCCACTGGCCGAAGGCCAGCGGGCTTATGTCATGGCCTGTTGTCCGTCGTGCGTCCGTCCGTCCATCCGTCCGTCCGTCCGTCCGTCCGTCCGTCCGTTAACTTTTTTTTAAAACGTCTTCTTCTCTGAAACTACCCATCCAATTTTGATGAAACTTCACAGAAATGATCCTGCCATGGTCCTCTTCAGAATTTCTTGAAAGAATTTAATTCCTTCAAAAACTCTGGTTGCCATGGCAACAAAACTGAAAAATTTTGAAAATCTTTGAAAATCTTCTTGTCTGAAACCGTAAGGCCAAGGGCTACCAAATTTGGCATGTAGCTTTATCTAGTGGACCTCTACCAAGTTTCTTCAATTTATAGCCCTGGGGTCAAAATTGGCCCCGCCCCGGGGGTCACAAGTTTTACATGGGCTTATTTAGGGAGAACTTTAAAATTCCTCTTCTACCTAGCCATGGGGCCTAGGGCGACCAAATTTGGCATGTAGCTTTATCTAGTGGACCTGTACCAAGGGTGTCCAAATTATAGCCGAGGGTCAAATTTGACTTCGCCCCGGGGGGTAACATGTTTTACATGGACGGGCTTATATAGGAAAATCTTTCGCATCTAGCTATAAGGGCTAGGGCTATCAAATTTTGCATTTAGCTTTATCTAGGGGGTCTCTATCAAGGGTGCCCAAATTATAGCCCAGGGGGTCAAATGTAGCCCCACCCCAGGGGGTCACAAGTTCTACATGGTCTTATATAAGGAAACTTTAATAATCTACTTGTACATAGCCATATTTAGGCCTAGGGCTACCAAATTTTGCATGTAACTTTATATAATGGGCCTTTACCAAGAGGGCCCAAATTTTAACTTTGGGGGTCAAGTTTGACTCCACACCAGGGGTCACAAGTTTTACATTGGCTTTTATAGTGAAAACTTGATAAACCTGTGTCATGGATCACATATTTTACAGGGCCTTTTATTCAGCAAACTTGTTTTACATGACTTTTTGTTGGGCAAGATTAAAAAATCTTTTTGTTTATAACCACACATTCTAGTTTCATATTGTAGGTCTGGGGTCAAAATTGCCTTCATTCCAGGGATCGCAAGTTTAACATGGGCTTCAAAATATTGTCACTTCAATTTAAACATTAATCAAGGGAAATAACTCTTTTTATGAAAGGTAAAGTTTGTTACTATTTACCTCCCTTGATTATCAAGCTGCAGTGATACATGATTGGTGCTAGACAAGTTTTTTAGCTCCACTGGCCGAAGGCCAGCAGGCTTATGTTATGGCCCGTTGTCCGTTGTGCGTCCATCCGTATGTTAACTTTTTAGCTCACTTGAGCACAACGTGCTCAAGGGGAGCTTTTAGGATCACCTGGTGTCCGTCGTGCGTCGTGTGTCGTCAACAATTCTTTAAACATCAACTCCTCCTAAACCACTGGGCGGATTTGGACCAAACTTGGCTGGAATGTTCCTTGGAAGGTCCTCTTTAAAAACTGTTCACAGAATTTGATTCCATCAAAAACTCTGGTTGCCATTGCAACCAAATGGAATTTTTTAGGGAATTCTTTAAAAATCTTCTCCTCTGAAACCACGGGTCAGATTTTGAAATAATTTCACAGATATGCTCTTTGGGTGACCCTTTTTAAAATTTGTTCGTAAAATTTTGATCCGTCAAAAAATGTGGCTCTGGTGAATGGGGGCTTCTTGCACCATATAGAAATGAAGGAATTCTTCAAAATTCTTCTTCTCTGAAACCGCTGGTCAGATTTCGAAATAATTTCACAGGATTGTTCCTTGGGTGACCCTTTTCAAAAACTGTTCATAAAATTTTGATCTGTCAAAAAACGTGGCTCTGGTGAATGGGGGCTTCTTGCACTATACAGAAATGAAGGAATTCTTTAAAAATCTTCTCCTCTCATGGGTTTCATGTTTTACAGGGCTTTTCATTGAGAAAAATTTGAAAATCTTCTTGTTTATAACATTCAAGAACTGAATTATTTGGTATGGAGCTTTATATTGTGGACCTCCACCAGGATTCAAATAATTATAGCTTTGCGATCAAAATTGGCTTTGCCCATGGATCACAACTTTCTCGTAGGATTAGATAGAAAAGTGTTTGCATGTCCTTGTGTTTGAAATCAATTTGCTGAATATTGTAATGTTTGGCTTGTAGTGTTTTTACTTAATAGCCAGTGGAGCGATACAGGGCCATCATGGCCCTCTTGTTTTTATGATTGCAAGCCCAGGTAGCATACAGGACTTGAGACTTGTGGGTTGCTGGTTTGAATCCCCAACTTGGCCTATTTCTGATTAATGATAGTCATTGAGACAGGATTCTTTCCGCTCTCACCACTGATCATGGTTTTGATGCTGATTATATGGGAAAGCAGCCAGTGGCTTGGGAAGAATACTATGCCAAGAACTGGTAAAGAGAAAATACAGAAACCCCAGGAAAGCATGGATAGGTGCGCTGGCCGCCACAATATAACTGAAATAATGTTCAAAACAGTGTTAAACACTGTACAATCAAGCAATCAACTGCATTATATACCCAAGGTAGGTGCTCTCTGGGCCTCTCTCATTTGCACGCTGTCATGACTTGCTGGTCATATCATTATGTAACTTTTGCAATCAACCTTAAATCTGTAGGAGCGCATGCGACAGGAACAGTTGTCAGAGCAACAATCAAGTAACTCACGAAACCGTCCAGGCGACACCTCACGCCAAACAACAGAAGCTAGCATACATAGTGATCAGGGCATACCAGCGTCTAACACACATGAAAACTTGGGCACATCTGACAGTGGGGGCAGGGACTCCTTTAGGGGACCAGCGGGGTCAGCTAATGATAGACCAGATTCGGACCAAGACAGACTCCAAAGAAGGCGGGAACAAGAAATGAGAGAGGCTGAAGCAAGATGGAGAGTGGAACTTGAAGTAGAGGTAAGGGTTTTTTGAGGGTTTTTTGCCTTATTAGGACTGTTGGAAGCGTTACCACACCATCCTGCCTTTTAATGTCCCTAATGAGGAAGGGGTTTGAAAAAATTGTTGGAAAATGAGAAAATGCTGGTGACCAGCATTTTCTCCTTTTCCAACAATGTTTTTCAACCCTTTCAAACACAAACCCTATCCTTTGAACCACATTCAAATTGTAGCCTGCAAGAGTTTTTAACCCTTAGGCTGCAAAGTGTGACTAACAGACCTTTTGCAGACAGTGTAAATCAAGATCAGATCACACAGAACATGCAGTCTGATCTTTGATCTACACTGCCTGATAAGGAGACAATTTTCTCCTTGAAATAACTGCAATATTTCAGTTTTTACTATCGACTTGGAAGTTTCATTTTAGTTATATATAGCAGGTTTAGGACTAATTTGGAAAAGTCTAAAATATTGCCATGTGATTAAGGGTTAATTAACTCTTACAGCTGTGTTTTGATGCTCAGTTTGTAATGCACAGCGCTGCCTAGCCCTGGTAGCTCAGTCGGTAGTGTAAAAGACTTGAGAACAGGGGGTGGCTGACTGGCTGGTTTGATTCTCGGCTCGGCCAATTTCTTTCCAAGGATTGATGATAGTCATTGCGACAGGATTCATTCCTCCCTCACTGCTGACCATTGTTTTGATGATGGTTAAGTGGGAAAGCAACCAGTGGCTTGGAAAGAATATTGTGCGGAGTACTGGTAAAAGAAATACCAGGAAAGCAATGATAGGTGCACTGCAATATAACTGAAATAATTTTGAAAACGGCGTTAAACTCCATACAGTCAATCAATCAATGTACACTTTGTACAGGGCTTGAAATCAAGGAGTTTCACAGCTTAATATATTTTTGACGATGTTTTTGTGAGAAAGCAACCAGCTGCTTGGAAAGAACATTGGTTGATGTATGCATAGAAGAAACCTTTACAGTTTGACTTGTAAAACATAGTGGTTGGAGTAATACATGCTTAACTCTTTACCAAACGACAAAATTTTAGACTGGTCCAAATTGAAAGCATCTGCAGACGACAAATCAAATGTGAATCAAAAATTGAAATTAGTTTTGGGAAGGGTAGAAAACATTATGGGAAAAGGAGAAAATAATGGTTACCAGCATTTTCTTCTTTTCCCATAATGTTTTCAAAAGCTTTCTCTCTCAGGGTCGTTAAAAGTCGGGATTGTTTGGTAAAGAGTTAAAAATATTTTAAAGTGATAAAGTGTTTTTAACCTCTTGAAAACGGCACTAGTCGAAATATTGAAAAAAAAAAAACTGTTTTTTTTTTATCATAATGTTTCATGCATTCCCTTAGGGGCCTGCCCGGGTAGCTCAGTGGTTTGCGTAACTGACTCATGACCAGGTGGTTGCGAGTTATCTACCTGGTTGAGGCAAACTTTCTTTCTGGTGATTTATTACCCCTCAACTCTGATACATGTGAGAAAAGTAGTCATGGTCTAGGAAAGAAAGTTGTCCGTACTGGTGTGAAAAAGCCAGGAAATACATGCCTTTGTGCACTGACTGCCATGATATGACCCAAGCAGTCATAACAGCATTAAACTCCAATACAATCAATAACTCATTCCTTTAGGATTTCATAGGAGTCTTTGTATTTGAATGCTGTTTGTTTCATTTATACCCTTTCCCTATTGACAAATCTGAGGCTCCACGAAGCTGAAACCATCTGCAGACAATTTTGAAATTGAAACAAATGAAGTGAAATCCTATGAGAAGGTAGAAAACATTGTGGGAAAAGGAGAAAATGCTGGTTACCAGCATTTTCTCCTTTTTCCCACAATGTTTTCAAAAGCCTTCCTCTTTGTTGAAACTTTGGATTGTGTGGCAAAGGGTTGAAATAATGAAAAGATTTTTCACACAAACCTGAGACAAACACTGTGAACTGCTGTTCAAACAGGCGGCCATGTGTTAAAAACGGCAGGATGTAATATAAAACTATGTTAATATTAAATCTTAAACCTTTGCCGAACATGACAAAATTTTAGACCTCTCCTAATTGAAAGCAATGGCAACAGTGACGACAGATGTTGCACAAATTATAGGATTTTATCTGTGATGGGTAGAAAATATTGTTGGAAAAGTAGAAAATCCTGGTTACCAGCGTTTTCTTCTATTCCCAAATTGTTTTCAAAAGCTTTCGCTGATAGGGTTCACCGTTGATAAAACTCAGGATTGTGTGGTAAAGGATGAACCCTTTCCAAAATGACAAACTTTAGACTTAAGATTCTAATTGGATTTGTTTATATTGGAGTTTAAATTCATTTTAACAGTTTAGGTCATATCA
The DNA here is from genome assembly GCA_946811185.2 of Hippopus hippopus. NCBI lineage: Eukaryota > Metazoa > Mollusca > Bivalvia > Cardiida > Cardiidae > Hippopus > Hippopus hippopus. The sequence continues at coordinate 6,884,008 of OX328109.1, forward strand.
TGGTGGTCAGTGTATCTATGCATTTGTTTCCTGGCTTTATTTCTTTCCTAGTCACTAAATTCTTTTCTCACGTGCATTGGAGGTGAGAGGTGAAAAATCATTGGAAAGAAAATTTGCTTCAAAACCAGCATTTTCTCCTTTTTCTGCAATGTTTTCTTCCCTGTAAAAGAACAGTAGTTATCACTTGAGCTACATTTATTTTGTTGTCTGCACTTTTTTTCAATTTTGTCATTTGTTAAAGAGCTAAAGTCAGCATTGTGCAATAAGGGGTCAAGAACAAAAAATAATCACAGTTATGTTTATTACAGAATGGCACATCCTCTCAGCAACAAGACAATCCTAATCTGAAGTTGAGTGATATAAAGAGTGTAGAAGAGATCGAGGAACTCAACATCAAAGATCTCAAGAGAATTCTGCTGAACAATTTTGTAGACTACAAGGGGTGTTGCGAGCGTTGGGAACTGCAAGATCGAGTGAAACGCCTTTGGATCGACAACGAAAACAACAAAAAGAAAGGTAGGACAAATATGGTATCATTATGATCATGCTTGTCCCTTAACCCTTTTCCCAAATGAAAACTTTTGGACTCTTCTAAATTGAAAGCATTTGTGGGCGACAATCTCAAAGTGATACATAAAAAAATGAACTGAAACTCTTTGACAGGATAGAAAAATTTGTGGAATAAGGGGAAAGTCCTGGTAAGCAGTATTTTCTCCTTTTCCCACATTGTTTTCAAAAGGGATGTGAAAATTTTTTATTGTTTTGTAAACACTTTACTCTTTACCAAACATGAAAATGTTTGACTTGTCCAATTCGAAATAATTTGAAGACAATAAAAATTTGATTAAAACATTTGAAAGGTTAGAAAACATCGTGGAAAAAGGAGGAAATGCTGGCTACAAGTATTTTCTCCTTTTCCCATAATGTTTTCATAAGGCTTCTTCCTCAGGCCCGTTAAAAGTTGGGGTTGTGTGGTAAAGGGTTAGCCAAACAATCCCGAGTTTTTACAGGCCTGAGGGAGACAAGTTTCAGAGAAACCTTGTTGGAAAAGGAAAAAAAGCTGGTAATTCACATTTTCTCCTATTCCCACAATGTTTTTTAACCTTTTTAAGACAGATCCCATTATTTAAGTCATATTTAATTTGCAGTTTTACGTTTGAAAATGCTTTCAATATGAGACAAGTTTAAAATTTCATCATATGGCCTGCAACACGGGCATTCAGACATTTGCGTAAAGTGTCGTTTCGGATCAGTCTGCAATGTATGTGCAGACTAATCCGAAAAGACACTTTCCGTTTTTATGTAATTTTCTGTTTTGCGCAAGTCTACTGTAGAACAAAATCTAATGTAGTCGTAAAGTGCCGTCTCAGATTAGCCTGCGCAGGCTGATCCGAGACGACACTTTAGGCAGATGTCCGAACGCCTCTTTTCGCGTGTCGCAAGCTATATAGTAAAGAGTTAACTGTTGACCTGCAGACAAAATTTTCATGTGCATAGCCAGGTGGAACCCTTGAAATCCAGGCTTCAACAATGACCTTGCAAGTAACGCTTTTCAAAGAAGGAAAGGTGTAAATTAAAAGCAGGGGTGGTCATAAGGCAGACTCCATTTAAGTGAGTCTCGTATGTACTTTATTGCTGGCTACACCCAATATTTTAGACTTGTAATTGAAAGCATTTGCTGATAACCTCTTAACCCTATACCACACAATCAAGAATTTTAACGACTTTGGCGAAAACTCCTTTTGAAAACATTGTGGGAAAAGGAGAAAAATGCTGGTAACCAGCATTTTCTCCTTTTCCCACAATATTTTCTACCTTTCCAAAATGAATTTCATTTTTTGAGTCACATTTAAGTTGTCTTCTGCAAATGATTTCAATTTGGACAGGTCTAAAATTTTGTTGTCTGGTAAAGAGTTAAATGTGGCAGTTTTAACAGCACTGAAGAAGACAGCTTTTTCCCATAATGTATTCTACCCTGTCAAAGACAAATTTGACCAGTTTTGAGCCTAGCCTGGTACTGGTAAAATCCAAGATATCCATGAATATGTGAGCTATTGCAGTGATTTTACTGAAATAATGTTGAAAGCGGCATTAAACACCATTCAATCAATCCACTAGTTGAGGCACATTTAATTTGTCATCTGTAAATGCTTTCAATTTGGACCAGTATAAAATTTTGATGTCTGCTAAAGGGTTGAATTTGCTTGAAAGATAAAAATTTTCCTTGAGAGAGTTAAAAAAAAAAAATGATTGTTTTGGAAAGGGATAACCGTGTACCAAATGATCCTGGTTCTTTTCTTCTCAATAAAGATTTTCAAAACATTAACCCTTTACCACACAATGACGACTTTTAACGCCCCCTAAAAGAGAAGGCTTTTGAAAACATTGTGGGAAAAGGAGAAAATGCTGGTTACCAGCATTTTCTCCTTTTCCCACAATGTTTTCTACCCTATCAAAGAAAAATCATTTCATATGAGCCACGTTAAAACTGTCATCTACAAATGCTTTTAATTTGGACAGGTCTAAAATTTTGTCGTGTGGTAAAGGGTTAAATGAATTCTAATAGTAAAACGCCACTGATTTTAATTGCCATGAATTTACAATCCTGAGGAAGAAGTCCTCTAAAAACATTGTGGAGAAAATGTCAGTAACCATGTCTTTTATATAAGCCATGCTCTGTGAAAATGGGTTTTGATCCATCTGACATGGGTAAAAAACTTTATACTATTTGTAAATTTTCTGCATGTCAAAGAACTCATGATTCTCTTAAGGAATGAAGAGAATTTTATTTTTTTCATGGAGGTATGAAAAAAAAAAACCTAATCACACTTTTGTATGAAACCGCTTCGCAGTTTCATACAAAAGTGTGATTAGGTTTGAAGTGGTTTCATACAAAAGTGTGATTAGGTTTTTTTTTTTCATACCTCCATGAAAAAAATAAAATTCTCTTCATTCCTTATAATTTAATATTAAAGACAACATATACCCATGGAAATAATTCAAACTGCATTCGTTTTCTTTATTTTTAAATCTAACGTTGGAGTTTCTAAAGCCCCTTCCACTCATATTTGTATGGCGGAAGAATACAATAGGGAAGCAGTTTTCAGATCCCCAATACTGAAAATTAACCAATAGAACGAAAGTAAATGAACACAGCAGAGTGTAGGACCCGCAAAAGTAACCTTCAGCAAAAGTAGTTCCGGCACGTGATTTTTTTTTTTTTCATGGAGCTATGAAAAAATTTTTTCAGCCAATCAGAACTCGCCAATGTTCATGAAAACAACTGATATTGAATTATTACCGCATGATTCAGTTGGTTGTTAGACAAATGTATTTCACGGACTCATAACAGTGCTTGGTATCATGCATGGAGGAGGGACATTAAGCCCCCTTTTTGCCAGAGCATGGCTCAAAATTTCATCTTCTTTCCAGCTGAGGAAGTACGAAAAAAGACAGATGACCCCACAGCTGTGCCAAGTACATCAACATCGACTGAGGACGATATTTGTAAAATATGCATGGATGCTACGATAGACTGTGTACTGTTAGAGTGTGGTCACATGGTAACCTGCACCCAGTGCGGAAAGAGGCTGTCGGAGTGTCCGATTTGTCGACAGTATGTGGTGCGGGCTGTGCATACCTTCAGATCATAGATTTTATTTTTATGTTTGAAGATTAATTTTTAACATGAGCAGAGCTGGATATTTGCTCGTATAGGTTGATGCGTATTTTTGTTTGTTTTGTTATGATTTTTGTGAGCACTAATTTTTGGTATTTTCCTCATTGTTATTTTTATTTCTTTTATCTATTTCTATATAAATACTTCTTTTTCTTGCCCCCCTCCCCCCCCCCCCCATCTATAATACACAGTAGTTGTAAACATTGTGAAAAAGGGAGTAGCTGCCAGTAATGACATTTTTCTTGTAATGTTCTCTTTACATTACAAAAAAGATATGAGCTGTGCTCTGTGAAAATGGGGCTTAATGCATCTGTGAAAAGTATCGACCCAGGTCAGTCCGCGCAGGCTGACCTAGGCCGAAACTTTTCGCTATAGGTCAATTTTCTGTTTGTCAAAGGACCAGTCTACCTCATGATTAAATCAGTTATTTAAAAAAGTGGCTATTATGGATCCATAATTATGTGATGACTTGGGCCGGTATCATGTATCACGGTGATGCATTAAGCCCCTTTTTGCCAGAGCATGGCTCATATTGTTCTCATCACAAAAATCACAATCATACACTTTAGCTCTTTACTAGACAATAAAATTTTAGACTGGTCCAAACTGAAAGCATTTGCAGATGACAAATTATATGTGCCCCAAATGATTGAACTTGTTTTTGAAAGGTTTGGAAACATTGTGGGAAAAGGAGAAAATGCTGGGCATCAGCATTTTCTCTTTTTTGCAACAATACTTTCAAAAGTCTAATTTCCAAGGGTCATCAAAACTTGGGTTCTGGGTTAGAAGCCATGATGAGTGGGGTCAGTGTTTGGAACTACCTGCATCATGGCACAAGTACTGGTTAAAACCACACAATTCAGAGTTTTAATGACCCCAATAAAAAGGACTATTGAAAACATTGTGGGAAAGAGAAAAAAAGCTGGTAACTAGCATTTTCTCCTTTTTCCTCATAGTTTTCTACCCTTTCAATAACAAATGTCATAATTTGTGCAACGTTTAGTTTGTTGTCTGCAAATACTTTAAATTTTAGGGACAGTCTAAAATTTTTTCATCTGGTAAAGAGTTAAGGTTTCTAGGGAAGCAGTGATTTTGATTAATATTTGTTGTAAGGACTTGTTTCATGACTGACGTAAAATAATTAGGTTTAACAACATATATGACAAATTTTTCTAACGGACAGATTTTTTTAAAACTTTGCACATACAAAGCTGATCATGTCAGTAGGAGATTACAGTAAAAAAAGATGTGGGTCACCATGCTCATTTCTGAGAAATTTGCCTTTGAAAAAGGTATATACAGTTCCAAAATTCAGCTTATATTGGATTTAAAGTGCCATTCTTTAATAGTCAGTTAAACAGGAAAATAACAGGAAAAATATACAAATATACATCATTTTGATAAAAATTCATATATTTTTGCGCAAAAAATATATAAAAGCCTGGTTTTGAGCATGGTAAATGTACAAATATGCATGTTATATATAGACGATTGAGTTAAAAAGGGAGATAATTTGATTGAATTAAGGGTTAATCTTACTTTCTTATTACCCGAAGAAAGTGCTACTTGTTTCGGTGCACCAATAGTATTACCACTATGTGCAAAAAATACATAGGTGCACTTCTGATTCAATATCCACGAAAAAAATACATGCGCAGTAGGATGCGCGCAAACATTTGTCACATACATCGTTAAAGAACGTATTGACTTAACAACTAGATAAAGGAAGCCATCTGAAAAATTATTTGTTATATACCCGTAAATTTCCAGCTCAAATACATGCGTCGCAATTGGATAAAATAACACACATGACAAAAAAATCCTTATCTACTCTGTGAAATACAGTTCCAAATATGGTATAATGAGGTAGCTCGCACACAGACTAGGCATGCATTGATTTGTGCTTTGATTAGTCAAAATCTTACGCTGTAGTATTAATCCGCCATTCATAAAAACAGAGTTACTACCTTCCACAATATGAATTGTCACATTTTGTTGTTTTCGAATAAAGTGTCAATAATTGCAAAATGTTGTAGTTGAAAGGTTCAGGTATATGATAAAAGGAGTATAATTTTGCAGTAACTTTCCTGATGCTTGTATTTACTTCTGGCTGTGTAAGAAAATTTTGATATCACACTCAACCTTCGGTCTCCCACAATATCAAATTTTCTCACGCTGCTCGATTTAAATACAAGCACCAGGAAAGTTACTACAACATAATATTCCATATGTACTTAATGTTTAACCCTATTCCAAACAGTGCTATGAGTTTAAAACCCCGTGGAAGAAGGCCTCGGAAAACATGGTGTGTAAAAATATCTAGAGAAACAGTAGTGCTGAATTCTAATGGTAAAATGTCTTTAATTTTTAACCCTTTCACAAACAGTGCCATTAATTTACAACCCTTACGTAGAAAGAACCCTTCTGAAAACATTGTGGTAAAAGGAGAAAATGCTGTTAACCAGCATTTTCTTCTTTTCCACAATGTTTTTACCCTGCCATAGACAAATCCAATCATATGATTAATCTTCAATTTGTTGCCTTGAAATTCTTTCAAATTAGATGACTCTGAAATTTTGTCATCTTGTGAAGATGTGAGCTAATATTAAAAATTTAGTTAGTTACCTAGGCCCGGTTTCATGAAAAAACTTACGGTGATTCTCTTACTTTGCTCAAATGCATTAGCAGAGTCATTTTACGACTTAAGTCAAGGTGATTATTTGAGAAACAATTTACTTACTTAAACAGACTTCAAAAACATTCTTAAATCCTGATGTTAAATGTTTCAGACTCAACAGCAAAATAAACAGACTTAACTCAGTTGACAGACTTAAGTCCATTATGAAGCTGAGTTGAGTTTGGAACATTGATGTCGACGGGCCATAAAACACTACTCATTCATTCATTCATTGGAACAATGAATCAACTCAGGATTTCAGAATGAACTCAACTTAAGTTGGAAAATAAGTCTGTTAGAGGATTTGAGCAAACTAAGAGACTTAAATATTTCGTGAAACCCGGCCCTGCAATTTACTGGTAATATCCATGGGAACAAACAGGGTAGTAGAGGGAGTGAAATACCTGCTCTGTGTATTCTGAACATGATTAGAAGGGTTTGTCATGCACTGGAAATATCCCTTTAGCATAATACATACACATACTTTTATTTAGTCGTAAATCAGTTTGTGCCAGATTGATAATATTGATAATATTGTACCTAGACTTAACAAAAAACAGAAAATACATAAATGGTAAAAAAATGTACTTGAAAAAATTGCTGTAATTCCTGCAAGCATCAGAATAATTACAATATTTTTGTTCATATATTTTTACTTTTGCAATCAAACAATGATCTTTTATTTTAATCAAAAGAGTTGAATGAAAACCAAAACGTTGTTTTTTTTTTTGTTTTGTTTTGCTATTTTTGAGGTATTTTTTCATATCTCTGTTATGTGCTGCAGATGTTAACTTCAAACTTAGTAGTTGTTCAGTATTAAAAGAGGAATCAATACTAGAAAAGTAGGTGCCCCATAACCCTTTGCCACACATTCCCAAGTTTTATTGATGCTGAGGAAGAAGGCCTTGGAAACATTGTTGGAAAAGGAGAAAATGCTGGTAACCAGCATTTTCTCCATTTTCCACAATGTTTTCTACCCCTTCTCAGACAACTTTTTCCATTTGAGCTACATTTAATATGTCACCTTCAAATGAGTTCACTTTAGACATATCAAAAATTCTGTCATTTGGTAAAGGGTTAATATATAAGGTGTGTTCTGGCAAAAGGGGGTTTACTGCATCTCAATGCATAATACCAAGCAAGACATAACATAGTTCTTGATCCATAAAACACATTTTGTCTAATGACCAACTGAATCATGATGTAGACTGGTCCTTGGACCTGCATAAAGTTTACAATTGCAAAAAATTCGGACCCATGTCAGCCTGTGCAGATGTGACTTGATACTCTTTGTAGATGAATTACTCCTCCCCAAACAATCCCAACTTTTAACAACCCTACAGAAGAGGGCTTATGAAAACATTGTAGGAAAAGGAGAAAATGCTGGTAACCAGTATTTTCTCCTTTTCCCAAAGTGTTTTCTATCCTTCCAAAAACAATTTGAAATATTTGAGTTGCATTTATTTTGTTTCTGGAAATGCTTTCGATCTGGACAGGTCTAACATATTGTCATTTGGTAAAGAGTTGAAAACCCCATTTTGACTTGAAAATTGCTGAGAATGTTTGTCTTGATAAAATCTAGGATGAGTTCAAAATTGGGTTAACTTACAGAAATTCCATATGGGCTCCAGAGGCAAAAAATCTTGCTCAACTGACCTGAAAATTGGTCAGCATGTTTGTCTTGATAAAATCTTGGATGAGATCAAAATTGGGTCACATGGGGTCATAAACTAGGTCACTAGATCAACTTATGGAAATTCCTTGAGGGCGCTTCAGAGGCCACATTTTAAGCTCAATTGACCTGACAATTGGTCAGAGTTTCAATCATGACCCTGGAGTGAAATTTTGCCTATTGACTCAGGTGAGCGATCCAGGGCCATCAGGCCCTCTTGTTTGAGTTAGTTGTGCTTCTCTTTTAATCAAGAAATCACATTGAAAAAAGCAAGTGATGTCAAGCCTTGGCACCCACATAGGGCGCTCTTGTTTAACCCCCACTCACACTATCCCGAGTTTTAAGAACCATTAGAAAATAAGCCTTTGAAAACATGATAGGCAAAAGGAGAAATGTTAGAAATGAGCATTTTCTCCTTTTTCTCACAATGTTTTGTACCCTTCCATAAACAAGTTTCAATGATGTTGTCGTCTGCAAATGCTTTCAATTTGGGGATGGCTAAAATTTTGTCACTTGGTAATGAATTGACTTTTTTTCCCAAACAGTCCAGGATTTAACGAAAAGCCTTTTGTAAACATTCTGGGGAAAGGAGAAAATGCTGGTAACCAGCATTTTCTCCTTTTCCCAAAATGTTTTCTATCATTCCCAAAACAAATTCAGTCATTTTAATTACATTTGAATTGTAGCCTGCAAATGCTTTCAATTTGAACAAGTCTAAAATGTTGTCATTTGGCAAACAGTGGAAGTTTAGAAGTTGCTGTTAAAACTTTTTTCACAAGAATGAATTAGTCAGATCTTGTAGTGACCAATACCTCTCATCTATAAAAGTATTACCTCTTCAAAATCCATTGCTTACTTTCTTTTTTTTTTCAATATTTTTTTGTTTTCAGTGTGATATCACCATCACAAATTTTCTTATCCCACACATGTTTGAGATAAGATTTTGTGACATTATAGAATTATTATGTAACATCATTTGTAAAAGCCAATTTATTTCTGCCTACTATTTCCCGATAAAGTCGGACAAATTTCCCAATCAGTTCAAGTTTCAAAATATATGAGCCATTGTCTGGCAAAAGGGGGCTTAATGCATCTCCTTGATGCATTATACCAAGCAAGACATTACATAATTATGAATCCATGAAATCTGTTTTGTCAAACAACAGCCTGAATCACAAGGTAGACTGGTCATTTGACATGTAGAAAACTGACTAACAGCAAAAAGTTTTAACCTAGGTCAGCCTGCACGGACTTCGCAGGCTGACCTGGGTCGATACTTTTTGCAGATGCATTAAGCCCCCTTCTCACATAGCATGGCTCCTATGATCGTTGTATGGCAAAGGTTTGTTTAATTTTAAGTCATAATCAAATACATGTAGTTATAACTTACACCGTTAAATCAGCCTCTTGGGAACTATTTTTGATGTCAAGCATACATTACTATCAAAACTGTTAGCATGAATATGCAACTTTTGTTTTGGAGCTTAAACCAGAGACATATAATTCTTACGACACTGTTATGTGCTAAGAAAAATCTCACTTTTGGTTGCTTTTGAGAAAAAATTTGTTTAACCCCTTACCATCCAAATCTTACTTTTGACTACCCTGAGGAAGAAGCCTCTTGAAAACGTGTGGGGAAAAGGAGAAAATACTGGTAGCCAGCATTTTCTTCTTTTCCCAAAATGTTTTCTAGCTGATCAAGGATAAATTTTGTCATTTGGGTAACCCTTAATTAATTTTGTCATCTGCATATGCTTACAATTTGGACCAGTCTGAAATTTTGTGGTTTGGTAAAGAGTTAAATTCAAGAAGAAAAATGCTTTTAACCCTGTACAATACAATCTCAAGTTTTAACAACCCTGTGAAAGAAGGCTATCTTAAAAACATTGTTGTAAAAAGGAGAAAATGCTGGAATCCAGCATTTTCTCCTTTTCCCACAATGTTTTCTGTCCTTCCCATATAACAAATCTCAATTTGTCTGTCACATTTATTGTGTTGTCTGCAAATGTTTTCAATTTGGACCAGTGTAAACTTTTTTGTCGTTTTGATTTAGCTTAAGACTTAAGCTCCAAAGGTTGCCTTATAACATTTTTATCTAGATGATAAAATTTTATCTCTTTTCCAGTTAATTGAGTATTATCTCAGATGCAAACTAATATTACATCCTGTGTATCACAAACTTTGTGACCCTATACTGTGCAGTGACTTGTCGTAACATCCCCAATTTGACAGCTTATGAAAACATTGTGGGATATGGAGCAGTTCTTTTTAACAGCATACCACATTCTCATGTATTTTTATGACCCTGGAGAAAAAGGTTTTTGAAAGCAATGTGAGAAAAGTTAAAAATGCTGGTAACCAGTATTTCCTACTTTTGCCACGACGTTTTCTACCTTTGCAAAGAAAAATTTAAAATCTACCAATGCTTTTAATTTGAACAGTTCAAAATTTGTTTTTAAGGATAGGGCACCCAAACGCTTCTAGTGCAACATGGAATAAAATTTCTTGTTAGTTGATAAATAAGGATTTATACTGATATAATACTTTTGCATATTTTTAACCAACCAGAAATTCCTTTGATGTCTATCTTGAAGTTATATGTTGATTAGTTTCCTGAAAAGGGAGTTAATTATTATCTCCCTTCGTAATGAGAATATAGTGGTTTTAGATTTATAAATGATAATTCTAAGAAGGGAAAAAAAAAAAGGAAAAAGTGGCTCAGTTAAAGTAGTACAATAATACTCATTTTTAATCATAGCAAATTTTGTAGGATAATATTATAGTGGAAGTAGCTGTTTTCCATTAGGGTGCCCTATCCTTAAGTAAAAGATTAATTTAGTTGAGTGAGTTTGGGAAAAAATGTTGCGAGCCATGCTCTGGCAAAAGTTTTTTATGCATTGTACCATGAAAGACATCACATAATTATAAATCCATAAATATCAGTTTGTTTAACAACCACTGAACCATGAAGTACACTTGTCCTTCGACAGGCATGAAGTTGAGTAATAGCAAAAAGTTTCGACCAATGTCAGCCTGCGTGGACTGCACAGGCTGACATGGGTCGATAATTTTTGCAGAGGCATTAAACCCCCTTTCCACAGAGCACTGCTCATGTATATTTAACAGATATTAAGTGCCATGGTATCAGTTTCTCTGTAAGTAGTAGAAATTTTGTATTCACCCTTTATCTTAAAACCACCCTGAGAAAGAAGGCTTCTGAAAATATTGCTGTAAAAAGAAAAATGATGGTAGTATTTTCTTATTTTCCAACAATATTTTCAATCATTTGGAAGACAAATCCCGTTGTTTGAGCTACGGTTGATTCACCTTGACTTATTCAAACAATTTCTATAAGAACATGTCTAAAAGTTTGTTGTCTGGTAAGGGTTAACCCTTTACCACACAATCCCAAGTTTCAACAACACTAAGCAAGAAGCCTTTTGAAACCATTGTGGAAAAAGAAGAAAGAAAATGCTGGTAACCAGCATTTTCTTCTTTTCCCGCAATGTTTTCTTTTCTTTCAGACACATATACCACCATTGGAGCCACATTTAATTTGTCGTCTGCAGATACTTTCAATTTTGGCCAGTCTAAAATTTTGTCATGTGGTAAAGGGATAGGCTAATTAACGTGTTACCAGACAACAAAATTCTAGACTGGTCCTAATTCAGAGCATTTGCAGACGACAAAAAAAACGATACTCAAATGACAGGATTTGTTTCGGAAAAGGTAGAAAACATTGTGAGAAATGGAGAAAACACTGGTATCCAGTATTTTCCCCTTTTTTCACAATGCTTTGAAGTCTTGTTCTTCAGGGTCATTATTACATTGGATTGTTTGATTAAGGTTAACTCCTTACCAAACAACAAAATTTTAGACTAGTCCAAATTGAAAGCATTTGCAGACGACAAAATAAATGTGACTTAAAAATTGAAATCTGTTTTGAGAAGGATAGAAAACATTGTGGGAAAAGGTGAAAATGCTGGTTACCATCATTTTCTCCTTTTCCCACAATGCTTTCAGAAGCCTTGTTCTTCAGGGTCATTTTAACATGGGTTTGCTTGATGAAGGTTAAATGTGATTAGTTTTGTAAGAAATTAGCAACTTCTGTCATATTGTTTTTAAAAGAATACTCATTACCAATGGTTGAGCTAGGCTTTCAAGGCTTCTTTCAGTGTAAAATGTGGGCACCAACTTGAATTTACCCCTCACCAAACAATCCCGGGTTTTTATGGCCCTGGAAAAGAAAGCTTTCAAAAACATTGCAGGAAAAGGAGAAAATGCTGTTAACCAGTTTTCTCCTTTTCCCACAATTTTTTCTACCCTATCAGAGACCTTAAGCTCATTTGTACCAATTTTGAAGTTATTGTCTTTAAAGAGTCTAAAATTTGTTGTTGGGAAAAGGTTAATTTCAAATACTAATACACATTATAAGAACATTATGGTAAAATAAGGGAATGCTTGTTGGAAGTAAAAAAGATTGTGATGTACGTAATACACTTTAATTTGATTCTTTACCACACAGTCATTAATGTTGATATCCTGCATTAGTCTGCTGTTTTGAAAACATTTGTGTGTAAGGTAGAAATCGGTTGTAACAAGAAATTTTTCAATCAAAATCTCTGGTTTTGTTTCAGAAAGACATTATTCTGCTTTTGAATGCATAAGGTCCTCAGTCTTATCTCCTTGGGTTGTCCTTGGGCAAGACACTTAAGGGCCCTAGCCTTGTACCGGTGAAACCTAGGACATATGTGAATATGTGAACTGTAGCTATGAAAGGAAGCATAAAACAGCATTCAGTTAATTAATGTGTACATCGCTTGTCATGTTTGTAATAGTGTTATCAAAATCATCAAAACATGTACATGTATTTAGCACTACATGTATATACAAACATGGGTTTAATTTCAATGGCTTTATCATTCTTTAACCCTTTACCAAATAAAGCTGTGTTTTAGAAGTGAAGAAGGCATTTGTAAATACTGAAGGAAAAGGAGGCAATGCTGGAAACCAGCATTGCCTCTTTCTCTTTTTTTTTTTTTCATATTACAACTTTCATTCATATTCTTTGTCTGCAAATGACTCCAGATGGGACAAGTCTAAAATTTTGTTACATGGTTAAGAGTTAACCAACTAAATCTCAGGGCTTCTAAGACATTTTACAGCATACACAAAGCGCACTTGTTTGAAGGAATAAAGAATGGGACCTGGGTAACCAAAGAGGCTTTACACGTGGCTTTTACATACAGCTGTATTTAACTCTTTACGAAACGACAAAATTTTGGACTCGTCCATATTGAAAGCATTTGTGGGCAACATGTGAAATATGACCTTATTGACAAGAATTCTCTTTAGTAGGGCAGAAAACAATATAGGAAGAGGAGTAAATGATGTTTACCAGCATTTTCTCCTTTTCCCACAATGTTTTCAAAAGCCTTCTGCCTTAGGGTCAGTACAACTAAGAATTGTTTCGCAGAGTTGACATTTTTGCAGCGTACATTCATCATGTTCTAGGGTCAGAACTAGATACATTTTGCGTTTTGAGAGAATATTTTGTACTTTGTATTTTGTTATATTATTATTGTCAGGATGATTTATTTATTTCGTTACTTTCGAAGGCACAATTTTCTAATCATTGTTTTCAAATGAAGCTGTTGTTAACTTGTCAGAATTTTGAAACAAAAAAAAGGGTGTTTTTATTTGATACAAGTGTTTTTTGTATTTGATATGTTTGAGAACTTTGGGATTTGTCAAGTTCACCAAGCCATGGTAGCACTGTCCGTAGCATTCATGACTTGAGAACAAGGGATCACTGGTTTGAATCCCAAGCCTGGCCAATTTCTTTTTGTGGACTAATGACTAAGTTATTGCGACAGGATTCATTACTCTTGCTCTGCTCTGGTTTGATGATGGTTATGTGGGAAAGCAGCCAGTGGCTTGGGAAGAATATTGTACCAAGTACTGGTAAAAAGAACCTCCAGGAAAGCATGGAGTGGTGCATTTGCTGCCACAATACAACTGAAATATTGTTGAAAATAGCATTTAGCACCACACAGTCAATCAGTCAATCAACTGTTTGTTGACTTTCTTCTTGGTGAACTAACCCCTTGGACTAACCAATCACAATCTGCAGACATTTTGTGTTCCATCTCCCAACATACCCATTGAAAACATAAAGAACAAGTTTTCCATTTACCACAATGTTTTTACATTTATTATTCCTATACCACACAATCCAGAGTTTTAACAACCCTACAGAAGAGGACTTTTGAAAACTGGGTGAGAAAAGGAAAAAAATGCTTGTATTCTGATTTCACTGAAATGGTGAGGCTTAGTCGGGTAGCAGTTAACAGTATACAGGTCTTAAAACCAGGGGTTGGCTGGTTCAAATCCCCAGCTTGGCCCATTTCTTTCTGTTGAATGATGATGGTTATTTTGACAGGATTCATTCCTCTCTCACCACTGATTGTTGTTTGACACAATGTTTAAGACTCAAAAAATAAATGAACTCAAGTCAGTCAGCAGACTAAAGTCCATTACTTTGCTGAGGCGAGTCTGAAATGCTGTGTCAACTCTGGATTTGAGAATGTTACTGAAGTCTCTTAATGTAAGTCAAATGTATCTAAAATAACTAACTCGGCTTAAGTCAGAAAGCGAATGTATCAGCAGATTTAAGCAAAATAAGGGACTCGAGATTTTTCATGAAACCTGGCCCTGATCTTAAAGCTAAAAAGGGACCTTACACCCAAGTTGTTCCAAGGAATTACATGTATTACTTCTTTTCCCGTACCTTCAAATATGATCCCATATTGGAGTGTATATTATAATTGGACTTGCTTTTTCAATATTTAAGGTTTGATATATAAAAACATCGTGACAAAAGAAGCTGTTTTTCCTTTAGCAGCCAAGCTCCGGTAGTTAGTCAGTAGAGTACAGGACTTGAGAACAGTGGGTCGCTGGTTTGATCCCCGGCTCAGCCAATTTCTTTCTGATGATTGATGATAGTCATTGCAACAATATTCATTCCCTTCTCACCACTGAGACCAGCCCCCATAGCTCAGTTGGTAGAGCGTAGGACTTGCGAAGGTGAGGGTGTGAGTTCGATTCCTACGACTGGCCATCTAAAATTAATAATAGTCTTTCGGATGAGAGGTTAAACCAAGGTCCTGTGCGACGTGGTATACACCGAGCATGTTATAGAACCAGGTGTAACTTGGGATTGGTTTTGTCCTGTAACTGCACTATCTCTCGTAACAATACTAACAGCCTTCAGGGGGCGTCGCCCATATGGGCAACAGTGGCGACGATAAATAAACGCAAATTCAATCATGGACTCAGGAGTGTTATGCTAAGTAAGGTAAAAGAAACACAGAATGCATGATAAGGACTGGCCGTCACAATATAGCTAAAATGATAATGAAAACGGTGTTTACCCTTTATCAGATGACAAACTTTTATCCAAACCCATCCATTAAGATTTGCAGACTACAAATTAAGTGTGGCTCAAACACAGAAATTTACCTTTGAAAGGATAGCAAACATTGAAGGGAAAGAAGAAAATGCTTGTTACAAGGATTTTCTCCTCTCCCCACAATGTTTCCACAAGCTGTCTTCCTCAAGGTCATGAAAACATGGATTTGAGTGGTGAGAGGTTTGAACTATCTTACCACACAATTCCAAGTTTTAACAGCCCTGCGAAGAGAATACTTTTTGAAAACATTTCAGAAAAAGGAGAAAATGCTGGCAACCAGCATTTTCTCGTTTTCCCACAATCTTTTCTACCCTATCAATGACAGAAATCACCATTTTAGAAACATTTATAGTCTGCAAATACTTTCAATTTGGTCCCGTCCAAAACTTTGTCGTATGGTACAGATTAAAACATCAAACGACAAGTAACACAACAGTAGTTTCGAAGAAGAATTGTATCTTTTTTTTCCGGTCCGATATGACTGCCACCAGTTCCATGTCCCTCTATCCTTCCACAGGAAAAAAAAAATCCATCGTCGAATTTATCCCCCATGTGAAGACATCCACAGGAGGCCGATTTCAACTACACCAAAGCCCCTGTTAATGTTCACCTGGGGGGTCGTCAGGGGTCCATCTCCCTTCCCTTGCTAGCCTGGCCCCTCGGCCAAGATTGCGCGACCGCTTTGGAAGAAGAAAAAGTCCCCGTCCGACCCAGGACCTGGACAACTCAGTCGTTTATCCGATCCTCTGTAGGTGTTGAAGTCAAGGTGGGCGTGCCTCACTGCCCGGAAATGCAACTGGAAGGTCCTCGAACCCTCAGGGTCTGGAACCGAAGAAAAGGAACCAGACCCCAGATGTGTTATTTGTAACCATAGTCGAGCATAGAAGTCGAAGTAAGCGGTTACGTTGAGCACAATGGTTTCGGGAGGTGTCGACCCCGAAAAGCCTTGGTATGTACTAACCTGTCGTTGCCCACCTTCGTTATTTATACCTTGATAGAAATCACCTGGCTACAGCTTGTACCTGGCGCTCTTTAGAAAAATGATCAGTAGATATTTGGAAACTTGGGTACCAGCACGATTAGTTGTTTCTTAAAATAGACATGACGTGTAATGTTGTGCATTGCACAATCAGACGATAAACCTGTCGTCAGCGCTTTCTGTTTCAGTCTAGAGCTTCCTGTTTTCAACTATTACCTCATGGAGACAGACGACCTGTGGTTATGAAGCAGACCACGTATGGCATATGTGTGGCAAAAAAAGACATTTTTCGTATAGAGCACTTTCTTTTGACAGAATGTTTAACAGTATTCCAAAATCGAACGACTGGGATATTAAATCTTTACCAGACGACAAAATTTTAGAACCCTCCAAATCGAAAGCAATCAGGCAGACAACAATAAATGTGGTCCAAATGATGGAATTCGTCAGTGAACCTTAGAAAATATTGAAATTTGTCTTTGGAAGGGTGGAAAACATTGTTGTGAAAATGCTGGTTACCAGCATTTTCTCGTTTTCCTACAACGTTTTTCAGATGCTTTCTTTAGTAAGGGTTGTTAAAAATCGGGACTTCTGTGTAAAAGGGGTAGTAAATTCGTGTATTGCGACCCTTTATGTTAATATTCTTTATCTAATCTTTACCACAGGTAAAAATCCATCAACCCCTTATTAATCCTTTGTCCGGTTTCACGAAACTGGTCTTTGATTTTACTCAAATCCGCCAGCAGACTCATTTTCCGAGCCAAGTTCGTTATCTGAGACGCATTTCACTGATATAGAAGGATTTTAAAGTAACGTTCTCAAACCCTCTACCATGCTGAGTTGACATAATCATAGATGATTCATACTCAACTCAGCAACATAACGGACTTTGAAAGTCTGTTGACTGAGTTTTTAAGTCCGATTATTTCCGAAGTTGAGCCTGAATCCTTTTGTCAACTCCGGATATGGGAACGTTACTAAAGTCTGTTAATGTTAGCGAAATGCGTCTAAAATAACGAAGTCAATTTAGTCAGAAACTGAGTCCGTCAGCGGATTTGAGCAAAATAAGAGACTATTTAAGTTTATTTTGTGAAACCGGGCCCATGTTTTTTCGTGAAATCGGGCCTCGAGTTTTGACAAGCATCACGAAAACAGCTTTTGAAAACATTGTGAGAACAGAAAAAAATGCTGATTACCAATATTTTCTCATTTTCCCAAAATTATTTTCCAATACACTATTAGTCACATTCAAAGTTGTCGTCTGCGAAATCTTTCAAGTGTATCTGTGTACCAAACGACTACATTTTAGACGTACAAGTCCCAATTGAAAGCATTTGCAGACGACAAAATAAATGTGATTCAAACATTTAAATTACGTTTTGGAAGGGTAGAAAACACACAGGGTAAAGGAGAAAATGCTGCTAACTTTTCTCTCACAATGTTTTTAACTCTTTAACTACTGAATAGATAAATTGCGTTTTCTCAAAGCTAAAAATACATCTCCTCTGTAAGATCAACAGACAATTTGGCCATATTAATCTAAAACATAGCAGTGGACAGTGTAGATCAGAGATCAGACTGCACGTTCTGTACTGTCTGATCTTGATCTAAACTGTCCACAAAAGATTCTGGTGTCGTCTATGGTATGTAAAGAGCTAATCCTGTTCTTCTTTAGGATCGTTAAAACCCGGAATTGTGTACAAAAGGGATAAGAAAGTCCAACTTCGATCATTTCAGTTTGAAATAGATTTAGGTTAGATAAAGTTTAACATGCCGAAATTTTCATATAAGATTGTAATTGCTAAACATTACACCGTAGTGCACACAACCACACGCATGTATGTACATGTACGAGAACGTTTATTAACGCTTAAGCCCTGGAACCGAATTAAGTTGTTTTCGCAGACAGTGTAGATCAAGATCAGACTGCACATAATGTACAGTCTGATCCTTGATCAATACTGTCTGCCACTATGTTACATAATTTTAGAGAAACAACTTGAAATAGCTATAGTTTGGGCTGTTTTCCCAAATTGAAAAGGTCCAAAATCTTTCATTCAGTGCTTTATGTGTTAAGTACTATCTTGGCGTACCCATAGGGGTCCGTAGTTTGATTCCTGGCACCCATAGACTATATATTATAAACAAGGGATTTAACTGTATGCAGTCCGTTACTCGCCCCCAGTTACAAAAAACAACGTATCTTTTCTACCCCATCAGTTATTCTCCTATTTTTTTCTACAGCTGAGAGCTAAAACATTTTTCTACCAGAAAAACACAACTGTTTGTCAGTGGCTAATGCAGTCTGGCTGATACATTCGCTCGAACTTGTAAACTCGATGAAATAAAGTTCGATGTTTCACCGAAATAAAAAAAAAAGAAAAATCCTCTATCTATTGTTCTTACATGGTAAAATGATATTTCGCCTTTTGAGGTTCATGGTGATTTATCTATTCCCCGAAGAATCCCAGTTTTAGGGGAAAAAACAGGTTCATCCATTTTCAGGGCAGTAGTAGACGACAAGTTTAATTTGGCTTAAATTATTGTATTTGTCTTTGCAAGGTTAGAATGAAAAAGTAGGAAAAATATAAAATGCTGGTTACCAGCATTTTCTCCATTTAAAAGCCTTTTTCTCGAGGTCGTTAAAACTCGGGATTGTGTGATAACGGATTAAGTCTAAAATACCACACGATAACATTTTTGACTCGTCCATGTATTGAAAGCGTTTACAGACTACAAATGAAATTACACATAGCTGGTTCTTATTAGAGGATTTATCATTAATATAGGGTGGAAAACATTGATGGGGAAAGGAGAAAATTGAGGATTTTTCATTAATATAGGGTGGAAAACATTGATGGGGAAAGGAGAAAATTTTCTCTTTTCCACCCCCCCCCCCCCATATTTATTGTCAGGGTTGTTATACCATGAATTTGTCTTGAGAGAGAGAGAGAGAGGGGGGCATGACGCACAACTTATCAAGAAAAGGCACTGAAATCTGCGTATTAAATAGATTTAGATCTACCTTCGTTGATTGCCTCTTCCACTTTTATTTTCTCAAAAGATATTCATGCTGTTCCCTTTGCACAGCTCGGAACCCTGACTCAAGAGGCGACCCTCAGATGACAAATTCAGTGTGGCTCATGAAATGGAATTCTCCTCTGCAGGGGTAAAAAACATTGTGGTAATAGGAGAAAATGCTGATTAGATTTACCAGGATTTAAATATTTCTCAGCATTGTTTCTTTCCTGCCACCGACAAATTGCACCATTTGAAATAAATTTGTCGTCTACAAAATACTAATTATATCTTCTTATCGTGTGGCAAAGAATATGGGTGATTTATCTTGTGAGTTCAAAATAATCTGTTCGTAAAGACGTAAGAGGGGCGGGACGGGGGACGGGGGGGGGGGGGAGCATGTGTCCTTACATAGGCTAGGGGTCGTACTTTAAACATCCCTGCATAGGTCTAGAACTATTTCCGTTTTGTGATTTCAACATATGGCCAGATTCCACGTTTTCTATTTTCCGATCTCGATCTACATCGGTTTTTTACAGCGATACTTCAATTTGAATGATATTTCAGTTGTTTGAAATAATCATTATCTATCGTAAAATTTCTGTACTTAAGTTTATTTTATGATAAGATATATAGAGCTCTAGGTCTAGTCTTATCAGAGACAGAGATGGTCACTGTTTTATAAATTTAATTTGCAACTTACGCTTATAACACTATTTATCACATAATCCCCGCGTTTTAGTAACGACATTTGGAAAGGATCTATATAGACCCTTTTAGGTTTTGACTACTTCCTGGTAACGAAACTGGAATCGAATTTCCTTGGCAAACGAACGGCGTTCTAAAAAGGTCTATAGGCCGATAGCAATCTTGAAAATCAATGCCTATAGATGTAATCTCCAGCTGTTACGGGATTGGAAATTTACATGTTTACAGTAACAAATATTTTAAAAAATCTTAGATTACAATTGCATGAAAAAAAGAAAAGGAGTTCCAAGGATCGTGGGTTGGAATTTTAAAATCTTTTTTACCGCGGAAAGGCCATGGGCCGTTTGAATAACAGCGTGATTGCTTCAAGAGTTATCTACCTTGCTTACTGAAAAATTTGTGGAGAACGAAACAGCAAAATGTTGTATTTCGACCATCTGAAGCAGTTGCATGACTCTGAATTGTATCAAGACCTTAAACAATTGGTAGCAGAATTTAATTTAGTAATTTTTTCATTGTTACATGAACTAAAGCAAATATTGCAATGGATAGTGTGAAAGTGAGATTTTCGTCCCTGTTCTTTTTCGACCCCGATTTTTATGTCTATATGAATGCCACGGATAACATTGCTAAAACTACCTTTTTATCACTAGCTGTTGTCCCTGTCTTGTTCCTCTTTGTTAGTTAATCTATCTGTCAGTCATAGCATCTCTCTCTCTCTCATTGATTTTCTCTCTCTAGCTCTCTCTGTCACTGATTCTCTCTCTCACTGTCTCTCTCTCTCTCTGATTCTATCTCTCTGATTCTCTTATTCTCTCTGTCTTTCTCTCTCAATCTCTCTTTCCCTCATATAATTCCTCCTAGTCTATATAATTTTGTCATGATAAATATATGAACATATATTTCTTTTGACCTCATATTCCTGCAGAATACCTAATTCTTTATACCACCTCAATCTCCCACTTCTCTCAGGTAGCTAAGTCTGTAACATATAGGGCGTGAAACCATTCCCAGCTTGGCCAATTTCTTTTCAAGGATCAATTCTTTTCAATTATTGTTTTGGCATTGTTTATTTAGAAATGCTCAGCCAGTGGCTTGAAAGTTGGGAAAGAAAATTCCAAGAAAGCATGAATAGGTGCAATATCTTCTACACTATAACTGAAATAATGTTGAAAATGGCATTAAACACGTTACAAACGAATGAGCCATGCTCTTTGAAAATGGGGCTAAATGCATCTGTGAAAAGTATCGACCCAGGTTGACCAACCTATGCAGTTCGTGCTGACTGACCTGGACCAAAACTTTTCGCTGTTGGTAAATTTTCTGTATGTCCAAGGACTAATCTACCTCATGATCAAGTTGGTTGTTAAAAAAAGTGGTTATTATTGATCCATTTGTACGTGATGGCTTGATTGGTATGGCTTAAATGTAATACAGTTTTTGTGTTTTACTTTCAGGCATGTATAGTACTTACAATATGTGACAACACAACAGATGGGGAGCTGTTATCACTCCCTCAACATTACCAGTGTATGGTTTACTACGGCAATGCTCTGTATCACATGGCAGAGTTTGCTAAAGCTGAGGTTTGTATATTGAATGATACTAATTATTAAACAATTAAACACACAATCCAAAGTTTTTTCAAATTAATACGAGAAGTAGTCTTGAGTACCTTTGTCTCACTAATTTTGAAATTGTCACCTGTTTCTGTAAGTTTATGTGATAGCTTTTCTTTCTCTGAACAATCTTTGGCACAACACTTGGCTGCTATTGTGGCTAGTTTGGATAAAGATCAGACTGCACAAAATGTTCAGTCTGGTATATGATCTAAACTGTCGGCTTAGCTAAGACATACTAGACGTGAAAAACCCTGAAATTTAAATTTTTGGGGTCTTATTTCTACACCATTGTGGCAAGTGTAGATCAAGATCAGACTGCACAAAATGTGCAGTCTGATATTTGATCTACTCTGTCCACTTAGCTTAGACATACTGGATGAGACCAACTGTGAAATAGCAATTACTTAGGTCTTATATCTACAGTCTGATAATGTCCATCGGGTTTATTTGGGGCTCTAAGGGTTAAATTTGACCACAGGTCTTTGAAGCTCCATTGGCCTATCACGAAACACCAAAATTTTTATTGCTCGTCCCAATCATGGCAAATTGATACTGAAATAGCGAATTGTACGTTGTCTGTAATAGTGTATAGCATATATAGTAACTTAAAGTGTTATTATACAATGTAGAGGTGATGTGCCAGTGTGCTATTTTTAGTAATGGTATCAGATGATTGAGCAATGAAAATTTTGGTATTCCATGATAGACCAGTGGAACTTTAGTGGCCTGTGTTGTGACATTTTCATTTTGTTTTGTAGGATGTATACAAGAGAGCACTGCTACTGAGGAAGGCAATCAACAAAGCCAAAGGGAAGACAAATCCTGCAGGGTTACAAACAAATGTAAAAAGTTCAAAAGTTTACCATTTTATGCTTTCTGAATAATTTAACCATATGAATACCTATCATGACCAAGCTAAGTTGAAATCAAAGTATTTGGGTCATATATAAGGCAAAAATGTTTGTTCGCTGTTTGGCCCCATCTTTTAACAATCTTTAAACAATCCCAGCTTTTAAGGACTTAGAGGAAAGCTTTTAAAAAGAAGAAAATGCAGAAAATAGCATTTTTTCCTTTTCTAATATTGTTTTCTAGTCTTCTAATGACGGATTCTATCATTATACCCCTGCAAAACGAATGTTTTCGGGGGTATACTGGAATCGGCCTGTCTGTCCGTGTGTCCGTCTGTGTGTCCGTCCGTGTGTCAGTCTGTGTACAAATAGTTGCCTGTTTCTGTCAAAGCGCTGGCTGGGATATTAAGTCACGTTCAGTGACAGCTCTAGTTTTAGCTGTATTTAATTTGCTGTCTCACAGTCTGCGAGAGATTTCAGTTTTGAGAAGTTGAGAAGTTTTAACCCTTTACCAGACGACAAAATTTTAGCCTTGTCCAAATTGAAAGCATTTGCAGACGACAATTTCAGTGTGTCTCAAATGGTGTAATTTTTCTTTGATAGAGTACAAAACATTGTGGGAAAAGAAGAAAGTGCTGGTTACCAGCATTTTCTTCTTTTCCCACAATGTTTTCAAAAGGCTTCTTTTCCAGGAGCGTCAAAAGTCGGCATTGTGTGGTAAAGGGTTAAAGTGGGGTTTAGACTTAACACAGTTTTCAATATTATATCAGTCATATCACAGTGGCCAGCGCAACTATTCCATTGTTCCTGGACTGGAGTTTCTTTAACCAGTACTTAATACAAAACTGTGTCTAAGGCACTGGTTGTTTTTCCAAATACCCATGTCAAAAAAATATTCCATTATGAAAGAGGTGTAGGAGGTATGAAATTTGTTGTAATGACAATCATCAATCTTGGTAAAATGAGTTACCCGGACATGGGATTTTAACTCATGATCCCTTGATTACAAGCCCTGTACTTCACTGCTTTAGTTTTAACAGATTTGAGCAACCCTCTGGCAAAAGGAGGTTTAAGCCTTACTAAGCAATAAAACTTTGGTCTTGACCAAATTGAAAGCATGTGCTGGCAACAAATTAAATTTAGCTCAAATGATGAATTCTGTTTTTTATGTATTGCCTTTGATATATTGTATTTTGCTTACATTTTCAGGATTTAACCTCTGATGTAGAAGTGAAGTACAAGATCTATCAATGTTTGATAGAAATGAAACTCTACAGAGATGCAATGACTGTGGTAAGTTGTGACATAACTCAGTGCATGTTATTTTCATACCCCTCACAACAAAGTTAAAGCATTATAGGGGAATCAATTAGTTTGTCCGTCTGTCCATTCTTACATACAAGTTTGCGTCCTCTTCTGCTGCTATGGCAACCAGAGGGGAGGGGGATGGGGGTGGGTGGGTGTTTACTGATCAGACACAAAACAGTTCTCGTTTTCAATAGTGTTTCTCA
The DNA here is from genome assembly GCA_946811185.2 of Hippopus hippopus. Taxonomy (NCBI): domain Eukaryota; kingdom Metazoa; phylum Mollusca; class Bivalvia; order Cardiida; family Cardiidae; genus Hippopus; species Hippopus hippopus. Next base: position 6,908,193 of record OX328109.1, read on the forward strand.
ATAACCTTTGATATAAATTCACAATGGATGCCTTTTAAAACATCTTTACATTGATAACTAAAGATGGTGCGGTAAGAGGCAGTAAGGCTGATCAACAATTTAACTTTAGTAGGAGAACTAACAAGATGTCACCATAAATCTCAAAATAGTCCAAGAATCTATAACTCTTGAAGTATTTGAATCACTGAAATACAGAATTTTTTTTTTGCAACAAATTTGCTGTCATTAACTTTGAAAACATTGTGGGTAGAGGAAGAAATGCTGGTTACTAGCATTTTCTCCTTTTCCCACAATGTTTTTCTACCCTTTCACAGACAAATGCCTCTATTTAAAGCCAAATTTTATATGTCATGTGCAGATGCCTTCAATTTTGGACAAGTCTAAAATTTTTATTTTCATTGCAGTTAGAGGGTATTGGGACAAAACAGAGAAATGCCAAGATTAACTTAGCCCTGGCTAAACTCTACCTTAGATCTGGGATGGATAGATCTGCAATCACAAGTTACAAGGAGGTTCTCAGGTATGTGCAAAGTGCTATGTCTAGCATAGGGTTAGTGCATAGTAGAACAAGATGCAAACAAATGACTTGATAACAAAAACAACAACAAAAAAATGTCTTGGTCCTTCTACAATCAGAATAATGAAGGTTTTGTGGAGATAACTGTTCCCAAATTGGATTTTAAGCTTATGACTCGTTGCCTGCGGGTACAGTGACGATCAATGAAAAAATAGTAGTTATATCCACACAGATTTTGTATGTATGTTTAAACTCTCACCTTTTCAAAATTGACAACAAACAGAGAATTTGAACATACCTACTGCTTGCATATTCAGTAATCCTTTGTTTCTAATCTCAATTATTTTCAACGTAAACACTTAACATAAGAAAAAAAAGTTTAATTCATCTTTCACGAGACATGCTTCCCAAAGTGGACACAAAATGGCCGCCAAACACGATAAATTTTGTTAGGTTTGTTTTTTAGAGATTAATATGTTATAAACGACTTCTACAAGCGCTTTAGGTAATGAAACGTTTAATTATTTATCCTTGGTCATGAGTGTTACTAAAATTATTTGGATTTTACTGCAATACAAATTAAACTAACCACACAGAAAGTCAGTACAGTGCTGTGGCTTTGCTACCGTAAAATTCACGATGGACTTGATACATTACGGTGCACAATAAGTGTCCAAATAAGAAAAAGAGCAAAGTAGCATCTCATTATTTAGACTATATGAAGGTTCTACTGTACACATACTGTTTTAATTACAGGGAATGTCCGATGGCATTAGAGGCTATCAATGGATTGATGTCCCTTGGACTGAAGGGCTCAGATGTACACGCCCTGGTCATGAATGGGCTTCCTCATGGGACCCTGAGTGATTGGTATGATGTCAGTTTATTTTAACCCTTTCCCAAATGACAAATTTTAGACATGTCGGAGCCAAGCCCCGGTAGGGCAGTCAGTAGCGCAGGACTCAATAACAGGGGATCTCCGGCTTGGCCAATTTCTTTTTGAGGATTGATGATACTCATTGCAACAGGATTCATTTCTCTCTCGCCGCTGATCATTGTTTTGATGATGGTTATATGGGAAAGCAGCCAGTGGCTTGGAAGGAATATTGTGGGAGTACGGGTAAAAGAAACTCCAGGAAAGCATGGATAGGTGCACTGGCTGCCACAGTATAACATTGAAAACGGCGTTAAACACCATACGATCAATCAATCAAAGACCTGTGGGAATTCAAAATATCTGCACGTGACAAATTAAGAAGTGGTACAAATGAGCTGATGTTGTCTGACTAGGTAGAAAACATTGTGGGAAAAGGAGAAAATGATGGTTACCAGCATTTTTTCCTTTTCCCACTGTGTTTTCAAAAGGCTTCTTTTTTAGGGTTGTTAAAACTCAGGGTTGTGTGTAAAGGGTTGACACATAAAACCTATACCGGCAGTGCATTAAACACGGGTAGGAAACTTCATATTCAGAGCCAATGGCTCTGACGAGAAAATGTTGTGTTGGTCTTCCGTTTCTGAAGATGTCGGCTGAAAAACAACCAAAAAACAGGTAAGCTTGTCATTATTTGTAATCATGCGTTCTTATGTCTTTGAAATTCCAAAAAAGGAGAATGTCATGCAATGTTCTGGTCTTTCAACGTGTTTTCTACACTACGAAAAGTTGTAACAAGTGTACGATGTTGTCTGAATCATTTGTAGCATGGGTTGACCTTAGCTAAAATAATACGTCACGGACCTAAATTCAGTCTATTATTGCCATATAATTTGCAAATAAAAGAGAGTCTTGCTGTCCCAAAAGCGTAAATTAGTGTCTTGAAATGTTACATTTACTGCTGGTAAAGAATTGAAAAGAAATAGCACAAAAATGATGAAGATAAAGAAGGGCTCCGATTATGTGGACCGGCTCTGAATTGTAAGTCAGCACCGATTGATGAGGGCTTCCTTTCAAAAGTTTAGTTTTCTGTAAAAATTTACTTAGAAAGCAGGCTTTGTTTTTTCCGTTAATACCTTTTAGTCCAAAATGTAGCACTTTTGTTGGATGGAACATGACCGAATTTATGAAATACAAAGGACTGGTATTGTCACGATTGAAAAATCCTGTCGAACATTAGTCTATCTGACTTTTATACTTTTGTGTAGCTTTTGATTAAGAGAATGGTCTTTACATGTATATAGCATTTGTCATGCTTTCGACGTAAGTGCAGTCCACATGTAAAAAAAAAAAGGCATCTTCGGAAGGCTATCTGGTCTTGAAACAGTCATTAAAAAGCTAGATGGAAAATGTACCGACCATAGCAGAGATATTAAATAAAAAAAAAACTTTTACAAAGCGTGAGAAATACAATTGAGCTATTCGCATTACACGCTTAGGGTATATGTGTGAATACTCTTAACTCTTCTCAACACCTAACATGACACAAAAGTATGCCGGGTGGATGGGGTAAATACAAGTCTTTAACAGAAAAAAAAAGAAAAAAATCACAAGCACGTCAAGACCAAAAATGTTCATAGATCCCTGATTTTGATTGTACTCACTCAGATCTTTCAATGCTCATTTAACCAAACGCATATTAGATCAGAATATGTTAGTTATATTAGTTATTTTCTAAGCCGATGATAAACAAACATCCATCCAAGCGAACGATCACGTTTTATGTAGTCTAATCTTGATCTACACTGGCTGCAGAACCAACTAAAGTTGTGGATGACTCAAAACAGCTAATTGCATACACACTCAGTAAATCATGATATTGGACCTGCAGTCTCAATCTAATTACAGCGTAAAGTGAATGATTTCTACATTAGAAATGGGAAGGGGTTGGCGCGAGATTTCTGAAACAAGTGCAAACGACAATGTTTAGGACATTCATAGAAATATCTAGGACGGAAAAAGAAAAATAGATAACTCGAAGCTATTCACTATGAACCCTTAACCCTTTACCACACGGCAAAATTTAAGACCTATCCAAATTGAAAGCATTTGCAGACGACAATTTCATAGTGGCTCAAATGACGCAACTTTTCTTTGATAGGGTAGAAAACTTTGTGGGAAATGGAGAAAATGCTGGTTACCAGCATTTTCTCCTTTTCCCACAATGTTTTCAAAAGGCCTCTTTTTTAGGGGCGTCAAAAGGCGTCATTGTGTGGTAATGGGTTAAAGTGCCTGTCACAACTTTAGTTGGTTCTGCAGCCAGTGTAGATCAAGATTAGACTGCACAAAACGTGATCGTTTGTTTGTTTGTTTGGATAGATATTTGTTTATCATCGGCTTAAAGATAACTGATATGTGACATTTTCTGATCTAATATGCATCTGGTTAATTGAACATTGAAATATCTGAGTAAGTACTATCAGGATCAGGGGTCTATGAACCATTTTTAGGTCTTGACCTGCTTGTGAAATAGATTCTTTTTCTTTGTTAAAGACTTGTATATACCCCACCCACCTGACATACTGTTGTGTAAAGTTAAGTATTAAAAAGAATTAAGAGTGTTCACACATATACCCTGAGGCGTTTATTGCGAATAGGTCAATTGTTTTTCTCATGTTTTGTAAAAGATTTTTTTTTCTATTCATCATCACTGCTGCGGTCGGTACATTTTCCATTTAGCTTTTTAATGACTGTTTCAAGACCAAATAGCCTTCCGAAGATGCCAAATATTTTTCATTATTTTTGCTTACGTGTGGGCTGCACTTACGATGAAAGCATGACAAATGCTATATACATGTATAGACCATTCTCTTAATCAAAAGCTACACAAAAGTATTTTCAAAAATTAGATTGACTAATTTTCGACAGGATTTTTCAATCGTGACAATACCAGTCCTTTGTATCTTCATAAATTCGGTCATGTTCCATCCAACAAAAGTACTACATTTTGGACTAAAAGGTATTAACGGAAAAACAAAGCCTATTTTCTAAGTAAATTTTTACAGAAAACTAAATTTTTGAAAGGAAGCCCTCATCAATCGGTGCCGACTTACAATTCAGAGCCGGTCCACATAATCGGAGCCCTTCTTTATTTTCATCATTTTTGTGCTATTTCTTTTAAATTCTTTACCAGCAATGAATGTAACATTTCAAGACATTAATTTACGCTTTTGGGACAGCAAGACTCTCTTATCATTGCCAATTATATGGCAATAATAGACTGAATTTAGGTCCGTGACGTATTATTTTAGCTAAGGTCAACCCACGCCACAAATGATTTAGACAACATCGTACACTTGTTACAACTTTCCATAGTGTAGAAAACACGTTGAAAGACCAGAGCATTGCATGACATTCTCCTTTTTTGGAATTTCAGACATAAGAACACATGATTACAAATAATGACAAGCTTACCTGTTTTTTGGTTGTTTTTCAGCCGACATCTTCAGAAACGGAAGACCAACACAACATTTTCTCGTCAGAGCCATTGGCTCTGAATATGAAGTTTCCTACCCGTGTTAAAACCATGAATTGTTTTCATAATACACTAATTTATGGATATTTTGGTTTCCAGTTTTGGTTGATTTTTAAATATATATGGGTGAACCCAGCACCAGTTGCGGAGACAGAAAAATGTATTATAAAACTAGAACAAAAGTTGGCATCTTAAATTCTAGTTTTGCGATATGTTTTTCTGCCAGCCACTGGAACTTTGACAGATTACACTGTAATACATTATCAGATTCGTAACATCAGTACTTTTAAATGGTATGAATTGAATCTGGCTGTATTTAGACTGTCACATCGTTTACTTTTGGCAACTAGTTTGCCTTTAAGGTAGCTAAAAGTACAAAAACTTTTATTGTTTCAGGTTAGCACAGTGGATACGAGGTCATGCTCTATTACATTCACAAGAATACAACAATGCCATTACAATATTCAGGCTAATGGACAGTAAAACAAGCTTGAAGGATAGTGTATATCTAATGTCAAGTATTGCTAAAGGGCTTTTCCTAGATGGCCAGTACTCAAATGCACTTCTTGCTTTTCAGAGGGTATTTTTGTTTTCTCTCATCTGTTAGCCTCTTAATGTATTTCCCTTCTTCATTCTTGCACAGTTTACCACAGAATCCCGACTTTTAACAACCCTGAGATATCTATTACATATCTATCTGCCCAACAAGTACATATTACCGATGATGTTCACTTGATGAAATAAATTTTGATCTTTCACCAAAATAAACAAATATTTTATTTATTTCACATTTCTAACTACTTTTTGGGACTTTCGTCAAAATCCTGTAAAGCTGTTTTCAGTAATTTCCCCGTGGCTTACCCCCTCAGCATAACAATGCATTACAATATTACATAAAGTAATATTAAATTATGTCACCTAGTTGAATGGCATGTGCTGTTTACCTAGGTAACTAGTGCGTGGCAACTTCTGTTTCCGCCTTCAATTTAACAGTGAGAAAATGAAATCGGTATTTCTCACTGGTCGTAACCATGAAATATCAAACAATATTCCACCTATATTTTGAGATATACTACTGAAAAGCATGAAATAAACTAGTATATATATCTCTAACTGCCTGTAAAGTGATTCAGGCCCTCATAAGCCGCTTGCTTTATTTCAGGCTCACGCTATTGACCCATTACACCTTAGATATATGGATATTTATGCGTACCTACTGTATAAGGAGAAAAAAGTTGTGGATTTACAAAGGTGAGTCTGTATATTCTGATTTTGACCCTTTACCAGACAGTCCTTTACCAAACAGTTTTAGCAACCCCGGGGAAGAAGCCTTTTGAAAACATTATGGGAAAAGGAGAAAATGCTGGTAACCAGCATTTTCTCCTTTTCCCACAATGTTTTCTACCCAATCAAATTCCATCATTTGATCCATTTTTAAATTATTGTCTGCAAATGCTTTCAATTTGGTCGAGTCAAAAATTTTATCGTTTGGTGAAGGGTTGATAACTTTGAGCCATGCATTGTGAAAAGGGGGTTTAATGCATCTGCAAAAAGTATCGAACAAGATCAGCCTGGACAGGGCTGTTAAAACACAGGACTGTTTCGTAACTAGTTAGTTTGTATCAGGTATCAGGTTATTTAACATGTTTGGGTAAAATACTTAACCCTTGAACACACAATCTTGACTTTTAACGACCCTGAGAGAGAAGCCTTTTGAAGACATAATAAGAAAAGGGGAAAATGCTGTACCCAAGCAATATGTTAAATGACCTCTATGTATCATGCTTGCATACTGACTTAAAGAGAAATAACAAATGTATGGGCAATTTTATTAGAAAAAATATTTAAAGCAAAACAAAAAAGGGGGAAGTAATGGTGCTTTATGACAACAGATTTCGGTAAACTACTTTGCTAAGCAAATAAAAATACTCGGGACTCTAGCCTTGTTTTAAACAAACCATATCCCTGGACTCGTGTTTTGTTTTGAAAAATCCATTTTCAGGACTTTTCAGAGTTGGATATGGATTTAGATACTGTATACTTATATAGTAGTATCGAAGTGTTTTCATTGGGAGTTTGCCGAGCTTCGGTACCTCAGACGGTAGCGTACAGGACTTTGAAACAGGGGGTCCCTGGTTCAATCCCCGGCTCTGCGAATTTCTTTCTGAGGATTGATGATAGTCATTGCGACAGGATTCATTCCTTTCTCACAGCTGACCATTGTTTCGACAATGGTTATTGGGGAAAGCAGCCAGTGGCTTGGAAAGAATATTAAAAGAAACTTCAGGACACAATGGATAGGTTCACTGGTTGCAGTGATATAACTGAAATAATGTTGAAAACGGCATTTAATACCACATCATCAATCATTTGGAGTGGCATTGTAGGTGTGAAATAATATGTTCTATTGTACTTCACTTTGCTACAGAATTATTTCTCAGTGTGATAATTAAAGGTTATAATATTTTGCATTTTTTCAGGCTTGCAAACCAACTGTTGTCAGCTACAGAACATGCACCAGAGCCCTGGACTGCCCTAGGTTATTATTCCCTTGAGTCTAAGAAGGCTGTAAGAGCGGTATACTTTGCACAAAAAGTAAGGAACATTCATTTTTCAAATTGCTGCAGAAGCAAATGAAATTCCTCTCTTTACCAAATAATCATGCTTTTATTGCTTTACCACATAATCCTTAGTTTTAATGACACTGAAAAAATTGTTGGAAAAGGAGGAAATGCTGGTTACCAGTGAAGACAAATTTCATCTTTTAAGCAAATAATAATTTGTCTGCAAATGCTTTGAATTTTTAGGACTCTCAAATTTTGTTGTTTGGTGAAGAGTTGAAGCTTTACCACACAATTCTGAGTATTGATGACACTGAGGAAAGAAAACCTTGGAAATCATTGTAGGAAAAGGAGGAAATACTCGTAACCAGCGTTTTCTTCTTTCCCACAATGATTTTTACCCTTTCACAGACAAATCCCATCATTTGAATCAAAATAATGTCTGCATATACTTCCAATATGGCCTGGTTTACAATTTTGATGACTGGTAAAAGAGTTCACCTCTTACGACACAATTTTGACTTTTAACATCTCTGAAGAACAAGAATTTTGAAAAAACAATTACCGCTTACAAAATCATCCCTTTTTTAAACCATTCTGTGGGAAAAAGCTTTTTGTAACCAGCACTGTCGTCTTTCCCCAATGTTTTTCTACCTTTTCAAAGTACAATTCCTATTACTTTGACCACATGTAATTTATCATATGCAAATGATTTTAGTTCCAATGAGTCTACAATAGTCTTTTAGTAAAGATTTAGGATTATGCCAAGTTGAAATATAGCCCTTCACTAGATGACAAAATTTTAGGCGCATCAAAATTAATCAAAGTGCTGTCAGCACTGTAATCGGTCGACACTGAATAACTACAGTGGTTTGAAATCACAAATCAAATGGCAGTTGTTTGAACTATGTATGGGATAGACATTTTATAACTGAGTCACGTAGGAACTCTCTGTCCCTTACAAATTAGTAGTTTAACAGAATGCTAAAGATATATGTCTGCCAGTCGACAGCAATAAAACGTAGAATGTAAGTGACTATTCTGACCAGTAATACCGATTTTCAAGCTTTAGATATCACTCATCATGAATAACAGTACCTACTAACCTTTTATAAAAGAGTAAGAAAATATAAATACATGTATTCTTTTCTGTAACTTTTGCAACTTTTGAAACTATACTGTAACATATTGTAAGATATTATCAATAATATCCATATTGAATGATGGATATGATGAATAAGTCATGTAGAATGTGCCTGTATTATGACTATCAAAGTGATTACTTTTGGCTGCTCCCGTTTATCTTGACAAATTGTCCTACCGTACGTTTTTCGGCTGGCTAAATTGTCCTGGGCAAGATTGTTCTGTCCAAACATCGGCTGGCCAATTTCTCCCACATTACTTTCAAAGCATGTATTATCAACCAAACCCTCAATCCTTTACCAAATGATGTAATTTTAGACTTGTCCAAAACAAAAGCATTTGCACATGATGAATGAAATGTAGACCAAATTAATGATGATTTGAATCGTTGAAATGGTAAAAAAAACATTGTGAGAAAAGGAGAAAACGACGGTTATTTGCATTTTTCCACAATGTTTTTAACAGCCTTCTTCCTCGGGGTCATCAGAAATGGGAAAGTTTGGTTAAAACACTCAGTTATGGCCTTTTATAGTCAGAAAAACAATATCCAAACGTTACAATTTCAGTGTCGAGTTTATTTTTTCACATGAATTATACATAAACAGACAATTAAGATATTCAATATGTATGTCTGTGATACTGATCTGCATTGCATTCAAAGGACAGTCTGATCTTGATCTTTTATTGTCTTCAAAAGCGACTATACATGTCACTGGAGAACATGGGCCATTGTATTAAATCATTGTAATGAGCAAGAGCATTACGACAGTAAACCTTGTGCTTTTAATCTGGAGTATGGAGTGGATGAGAGTCAACCAATATGCTGATGAGACAAATATGTTACTGAGAGTTTTACACTAAAGCGCTCAATTAATGAAATAGATCTGATATGCGTGGAAAAGCAGCCTAATTATTGCAGGGTCATTGCTGTCTTGACTACGATATCTCAAGAAATAGGAATAGCAGATCCAAAATTTGAGTGACTGCATGTTCTGTGCAGTCTGGTCTGAATCTGGTCTGAATCTGCGCTCTCCGAAGAGGCTTTTTCCCTGGTCAGTTGATTCAGACATGGAGAATATGACGTTAAGTGAGTTTTTTGTGTTGCAGTTTCAGGGTTTTTTCCATCTAAGAAAATGCTCTGTTTAACTCTACCAAATGACAAAATGTTGAAAATCTTTCAAATGATGAAAAAACGCTGCGAGGAAAAAGAGAACATGCTTAGTACATGTATACTGTTTTTCCCACTACATTTTTAAAGCCCAGCAAGATTGTGTGGCCAACGGTTAATAGACTGATTCCAGTCTTAAGAATGTCATCAAAAAGAAACATGTTAGTGAGCGTGTAAAATGGTAGAGCCGTAGCTTTAGGGAGAGGAAGATGGGTTATGAAAACAATTTAACCCTTAACCTGCTAAATAAGTGAAATGAAACTTTCAAGCTGACAGTAAAAACCAAGTTCTTTACTATTTCAGAGGTTTTTTTTTTTTTTGGAAAAAATATCTTCTTGTCGGACATTAAAGATACAAAATCAGACAGCATGTAGTATACAGGCTGATCTTGATCTACAATGTCCGGAAAAGGTCATAAATTCGCGCTTAGTAGCCCAAGGTTTGATATATCCTAAGCTGAAAGATGCATAATCAAATATATGCTGGTCAGTATTGTGAATGGACAGTCTGGTTTCTAAGGTTGAAAGCATGGGATAACCAGACCATTCTGAAAATGTTTACGTAATGGCTTCTCCACTAGGGTAATAACTCTTAAACAACTCTACATCCTTTGTCCCACACTACTTCACACGCTTCACCTCGCCTAATTAAACTACCAAGGGCACATTACTTTTTTAAACAGCTTTTACCACCAGCATGTACATCAGTTTGCTCTAAGGCAAAACAATCTAAATTTTCAAATTCTTTTAAAGCAATGTTTCCTTACGAATTCCGTTTCACTGCAAGTTTATCCTTGCTCGAGGCCAAATGACCTATCATCTTTTCAACACAAGGTGTGCTTACATCATCCGATACTCCTGGATTCGCTCTTGTTTCATTCATAAGTTGTTGCTTTATCACTGACACCATTCCTTATCAGGGTTAGAAGTTCAACGTAATAAGGTCACAACAGCTAATATTAGTGTTATTAGACTGTAGGTAAAAGCTGTTTCAAGTTGCAGTTAGATCAGTTTGCCCTCAGCAGATGGATTTTCGAAATTTCTGGTCTCTCTAATCGTCCGGCTCACGCCGACCGTTTAAAAACAGCAATTTATATCATCTCAAATGCGAGTTTGATACCAGGTTGAGGCAAACTTTCTTTCAGGCAATTTTTCATCTCTCACATATGATGTATGTGAGAAAAGTAGTCAGTGGCTTGGAAAGAAAATTGTGCCAGTACTTATGTGAGAAAGCTAGGAAACACATGCATAGGTGTGCTGACTGCCTTGATATGACCTAAGCTGTTAAAACGGCATTAAGCTCCAATAAAAAAAAACAAAGTGTCCAAAATGCTGGTGTTTGTCTTTGGTAAGTTAGAAAACATTTAGAAAAAAGAAAATGCTAGTTAGCAGCATTTTCTCCTTTTCTCGCTATATTTTCAAAAACCTTCCCGCTAAGGGTCGTTAAAACCTAGGATTTTTTTTTTTTAAATAAAGGATTACTGTAACTCTTTACAACACTCCAAAACTTTAGTCTAGTTCAAATTGTTAGATTTTGCGGACAACATGTAAATAGTGGCTGAAATGGAATTCGTCTGTAAAAAAGTAGAAAACATCGTGGGAAAAAGAGAAAATGTAGGTTACCAGCACTTTCTCCTTTTTCCACAATATTTTCAAAAGTCTTCTTCCTCAGGGTCGTTAAACTCTGGAATCTTTGGTTAAGGTTCAACCCTTACTTTAAGCTATGGAACTGACTAAGTTGTTCTTGGAGAAAGTGGAGATCCAGATCAGACTGCACAGAATGTGCAATCTGGTCTTAGATCTACACTGTCTGCTACTATTTTAATATATCCTTATGGAAACAGGCTTGAAATAGCAATAATTTGAGCTGTTTTTTTTCCTAATTAAAAAGGCTCAAATTGTAAACTCTTTCACTGCTAATGTCATTTTAGATAGCTTTTGTGGACGACATAGATAAAGATCATTTGCACAAAACATGCAGTCTGATCATAGATCTGCACCATCTGCTAGCTAATGTTGATCTTTGATCAGAATTATGTTCAATTGCAACAAAATAAAATACTTGTAAACCTCAAAATGTCAAATCCATTTATTTGGCAGGGAAAGTGTAATATTTTGCACATTTTAAAATGTAAATATTGCCCTGTGACTGTTGAAGCTGTACTACTGAATCGAGATGCATAACTCGAGATAAAGCCTTGTACCTCAGGGTCGTTAAAACTTGGGATTGATCGGAAAATGGTTAAATCAGTTGATATCTTGCACATTTCAGGCTGTTAATATTGACCCCCTAAATGTTGAAGCCTTACTACTGAAGGGACATGCATTGCTGGAGATCAAAAAGAATAATGAAGCAATAATGCACATGCAGTCAGCATTGCTGCGTGCACCACACAGATACGAGGCTTATAAAGGTACTTATCTGGGGTTCTGTTTTATTTAGGATTGTCAGCTTAACTGTTCAAAGAAAACCCAAGGTATTGTCATAGCCCTGGCACTGTCTGTGGCGTTGTTTGTGGCTCCATCGTCTTGCAAAAACTTCTAAGCCTCAGTAGCAGTCAGTAGTATACAGGACATGAGACCAGGGAATTACCAGGTTGAATCCCTGGGACAATTCCTTTCATAGGATAGTCACTGCAACAGGATTCATTTGTTTCTCACAGCTGATCATTTTCTCGAGGATGGTTATTTGAGCAAGCAGCCAGTGGCTTGGGAAGAACCGTGTGTAAAGTACTTGTCAAAGAAACCCCAGGCAAGCATGGATAAGTGCACTTGCAACTGCGATATAATTGAAATAATGTTGAAAATAGCATTAAACAGCATACAAACCAAAAACTTAGACTCTCCCACACTGTTAGTGATAAGTTATCATATCATAGGCCAATCATAGAAAAAAGATAAATTGCAGTATATTGTGTACATGTTTTATTGTTTTTAAGGACTTGTGACCTGTTACCTGGCAGTAAATAAACTCCGAGATGCTCTACATTGGGCAGGCAAAGCTTTAAAGACATTGGGTGGTAATGTGAGGACCTTAACGGTAAGTTTTTTACGTTACATTTTTTTTTTTCTTTTTAGCTCCACTGGCCAAAGGCCAGCGAGCTATTGTCATGGCGTTGTGTCCGTAGTGCGTCCGTCCGTCCGTCCGTCCATTCGTTCGTTCGTCCGTCCGTGCGTGCGTCCGTAAACTTTTTCTTTAAAAAACTTCTCCTCAGAAACTATTGACTGGATTTTTACCAAATTTCACAGGAATGTTCCTTTGGTGGTCCTCTTTCAAATTCCTTCAAATAATTGTGTTCCATGAAGAATTCTGGTTGCCATGGCAACCAAAGTAAAAAACCTTTAAAAATCTTCTCCTCCCAAACCGCTATTTGGATAGCATTATTATTTTGCAGGAATGTTCCTTAGATACAGGTTTACAGAATTCCTTAAAAAAAAAAAAAGATCTGTAAAAAACATGGCTTTTATGGGAGACTCATTTTCCTTTTATGGTATAAAGTAAAATCTTTGAAAAATTTCTTCTCTAAAACTATTCATTGGATTTCATTGTTGTTTTGCAGGTAAGTTCCTATGGTGGTTGTCTACCAAATTGTTTCTTCAGTGAGCTAAAATGCAGGATTGAATGATAATTGTTAAAAACTTCCTTTCGCCATTATAGAAATATCAGGCCTGTGGAGCGATACAGGCGCTTAAGCGCCTCTAGTTTCAAAGATGGACCAAGACGGTTCACATACTGATTTCTTTTTTGGTTGTTTACTTCTTTACCATATTTGTACATGTATGTAATTTGATGATTTATGTGATTTGTAGTTATTCACAAATGGTCTGTACAGTATTAGGTTAATTACGAATCAACTGCATCAGGAGCATAGACAAAATAATTTTGCTAATCTCCCTCCTCTTTTGAGAAGTCACACTAGCAGATTCAGTCTAGATGCAAGACCCACATAAATACGGCTCTGATTACAAGAAAACAGGATATTTCGGAACAGATCATGCCAAGTTGCAATTCCTTTAAATCTTTACGACAGGTTAAAATTTTAGACTTTTCCAAGTTGAAAGTATTCCAACAAAACAAGTTGTAGCTGAAATGCTGGTAATTGTCAGTCACAGTGTAGAAAACATTGTGGGAATAGTCCTAATTGAAAGCGTTTGCAGACAACATTACAAATGTAGATGAAATGATGGTAATTGTCTGTGAAAGTGTGGAAAACATTGTGGGAAAAGGAGAAAATGCTGGTCACCAGCATTTTCTCCTTTTCCCACATAGTTTTCAAAAGGGTGTTTACTAAGGGTCATTAAAACCGGGTATTATGAGTTAAGGGGTTTAAAGCAGCCTTGAAGTTCCTCTTATTTGGGTCTTACTTCAGACTGAAAATGCTTGTTGGGTTTGTTTGGCAACTTTTGGGCTATTGGTGAAAATGGGTAATCATTTTTTAAATCTTTATTTCAGATGTACGGACATGTGGTCGCAAAACAGCAAGCAACTATGTCAAAGGTAAGACTGTTGGTACAGTTCATAACTTGCTGAAACCAATTCCCAACAGATGATTTTAAAATCTTTGTTGTAAAATATAGATGATAAACACTAGTTGCCACTTTACCACACAGTTCCCTGTTTTTTTAACAACCCAGAGGAAATAGCCTTTTGAAAACCTTCTGGGAAAAGGGGAAAATACCATCATTTTCTCCTTTTCCCACGAGGTTTTCTACACTTTTTACAGGCTGTTACCATCATTTCAGCTATATATGTATTGTGCAAATGCTTTCAATTTGGACAAGTATTAAATTTTATATTTTAGTAAAGAGTTATCGTCGTATCAATGAATGCAAGTTCTATGAATAGGTGAGCTTTCGCCTAGATATAGCTGAAATAATGTTGAAAGCAGTGTAAAACACCATTCAATCAATCAGTCACAAGTGAGAAAATGGAGTGGTAGTGAGAGAAGAAATTGCTCTTTAAGTATGGCTATGATCTCAATGGTGTTTGTAAAATGATGTATTGAAAATAAAAAAAAAGGGAAAAATAATTGAAAGGTATCCTTATAAATGTATAGATGTCATTGGTTTTTGCCAGTTTTAAACATGCTTAATTTGGATGATTTGACTTTAAAGCAATTGAAAAGAGACATTGTGACAAGTGGAGAAATGGTTTGTTCTGGGCAATTATACTATTAACTACAATATTAATTTTGTAAAGGTTGTATATTGCAGTCAGAATTATTTTTTTCTACATATTTTTCAATTATTTTGAATTAACTTGTAAAAGTATGCAACAAGGATTGATTTTCAACTTTTTTTTGCCTTTTAGGCTAAACCTTACCTAGAGAAAGCAATGAAGATTGACCCCACCAGTCTAGAGCCTGTGTACTTGTTAGCTGAGATTCTGGCCCATGAAAAACAGCATGACAAAGGCATAGAATTGTAAGTACTGCATTAGCATGCATTATATTTGTTTGTATAAATTTGAGTTTAACACTGTTTTAACAGCTAAGGTCATATTGCGTTAGGAAACCTACACACAACTTTCTTTACATTGGCTTTTAACCCTGAACTACACAACCACAATTATTAGCGACTTTAAAGAAGAAATCTTTAGAAAACATTGTGGGAAAAGGAGAAAATGCTGGAAACCACCATTTTCTTGTTTTCTCTCAATGTTTTCTACCCTTTCAGTGACTAATCACACTATTGAGCCACATTTAAATAGTCATCATTTTTCTGCCAGCAACTGGGACTTTGACAGAATGTACTATAACACATCATCATACTCAATTTTATTTGCATACTTTTAGATGGTATTAATTGAATTGGCCTTCATTTTGACGCCTGAATCGTTTACTTTTGTTATCTAGTTGGCTACATATCCCATTAAGGAAATACCCTGATTTTTTTTTTTGCGTACACTATTCTCTCTTTTGCATTTATGGTTTGCCAGTTATTTCCATACTAATTTCAGTGATAAAATATTTTTGAAGTAGTGTATGATAATAAAAATTTCTAAAATATTTTTGAAGGAGTGTATGATAATAAAATTTCAATAGCTGTCTTTAAAGGGAATGCAAAGTATGGTACATAAATTTGAACAGTAGTGGAAATATTGTGGAATGAATTGCTTGTATGGGTACTCTACTTGTGTGTACCTGTATATTTCAGGTTAAGGAGTTATTTATATCATCATAGTACCTGTCGGCTTCATCAGTTGTTGGGAGACTTTCTTACACAGACTGGTGAACAACAAGAAGCTCTCGAACAGTATTGTAAAGCTATTGGGTGAGTTACAGTAAAAATTGATTCAACTCAACACCACAATCCGGAGAAGGGGCCTAAACTTGTTTTAAGTCATTACCACACAATTCCCAGTTTAGACCTAAGACCAGGCTAGATCCCTCAATTTTACATACATTTCGCAATGTAAAATTGCACAATACATACCAGGCTAGACCCCTCCATTTTACATACATTATGTATTGTAAAAACTGTACTATACATACCAATCTAGACCCCTCCATTTTAGATACATTTTGCAATGTAAAATTATACCATACATACCAGTTTAGATCCCTCAATTTTACATACATTTTGCATTGTAAAATTGTACCATTCATACCAGTCTAGACCCTCTATGTTACATACATTATACATTGTAAAATTGTACCATACATTCAAGTCTAGACCCCTGGCACCATTTTACCTACATAATACATTGTAAAATTTCCCTAAATTTTACATACATTATGTATCGTAAAATTGTACCATACATACCAATCTAGATCCCTTCATTTTACATAAAATTTGCAATGTTAAGTTGTATCGTACATACCAGTCAAGATCCTTCCATTTTACAAGCATTTTCAATGTAAAATTCATTATACATACCAGTCAAGATCCCTCCTTTTTATTCATAGTCTGCACTGTTAAAATTTACCATGCATACCAGAGTAAATCATTCCATTTTACTTCTACATGTATTTTATAATGTAAAAATTTACCATACCAACCAGTGTATATCCATTCATTTTACTATATATAATTTGCACTGTAAACTTTCACAATACATTCCAGGCTAGATCCCTCCAATGCCAGAGCAAGAGAAGGGATAGAAAGAGCTGAGAAACATGGTGACATGAGTGCAGAGAATGCTTTTGATGTTGAAGTTGAAGAAATGGATAACAGTGATAATGAGGTGAGTGATATAGAGATTTTAACTCTTTACCTAACAAAATGTTGGTTACTAGCAAATAAATTAGAGAGCTTTTGCAGAGACATTACTGCATCATTACTGATAGCAAAGTGAAATACAATTAAAATATTGTAAAGGGTACTAGTCACTTGCACATTACTGTAAACATGACTTAATTTATACCACCTCCACGTACGAAGTAGAGGAGGGGTTTACTGGTTTCACCATGTCTGTCAGTCTGTCAATCTGTCTTGTTTTCGTTTCCGTGCTCTAACTCAATAGCTGTTTGACCTAGGACCCTGAAACTTTATACAAGTGTTGCTCATGACCCAAAGAGGTGCCCTATTGTTTTTCACATGATTCAAAGATCAAGGCAACAGATCATCTTTGTTTTGAAAATCCTTTTCATTCTCTGATTGCGCCGCTTCAGTGACAAGGTGCTTGTGGGAGGGGAGGGGGATATGTCTGCTTTGCGACAGTTCTAGTTTTGGACAGAGTGAAGCTTTTCTGGTGTTTTTTACCAATTCTTTATGAATTATTCTTCCCAAGCCATTGGCTGCTTTCCCACATAACGTAGTTGAAACAGTGATCAGCGGTGAGAGAGGAATGAATTCTGCTACAACAACTATAATCTATCATAGGAAGGAAATTTGCGGAGCTGGGGAGTTGTTGTCACCAGCGACTCTCTGGTTTCAAGCCCTATATATTAACAACCAAGCTATCAGGCTCAGCTTTGAGAATTTGAGGTGGGGTAAAATTAATGATGTGAATGCTGCTGGGTTGATATATAATTTGAATTATTCAGGTAGAGGTGAACAACACAAATAAGCATGACAGAAAAATTTGTAAAAATTTATAACATTAACTCTTATTAAACTTCAAAAAATGTAACTAAATATGCTTTGACAATAGACCCCAAAATATAAAGGTTAGAACTGATGATTTGAA
This sequence comes from Hippopus hippopus, assembly GCA_946811185.2. Lineage (NCBI taxonomy): Eukaryota > Metazoa > Mollusca > Bivalvia > Cardiida > Cardiidae > Hippopus > Hippopus hippopus. The sequence goes on from OX328109.1 coordinate 6,926,118, forward strand.
ACTTATATCCCATTATCCCCTTAACCCTTTATCACACAATCTTGAGTTCCAACAACCCTTACCAAGGAAGCATTTGAAAACATGGGAAAAAGAGAAAATGCTGGTAACCAGCATTTTCTCCCTTACACACAATGTTTTCTACCCTTCCAAAAACAAATTTTAATTTTTTGAGACACATTTAATAAGTCATCTACTCTAAAATTTTATCGTTTGGTGAAAGGTTAATGCACTCTAAATTCTCTCTAAATGATGACAGCTTCCTTTAATTCAATACCTGCGAGTGCTTTCTATTTTAATGAGTCCAAGACTTTGTTGGTCAAGAAATAAGTCACATAGGTGACAGTTCTTGTTAGACAGGCTTTATTGAAACTGCAGCCAAGCATTTGCAGCAGCAAGCAGTGCTCTAAATTTGAAAGGAACCAGCCAGACCCTATCATTTCCTCTCCTGTTGACCATTGTACTTTCAGGCTGCCTTTGACGCAAGTGATGTAGAGAGCACATGGTCAGAAACAGATCTGAGTTAGCAAAGGCATGGTGTATCCATTGTGTCAGATGTTCTAATGACGCATTAATTTGTAAAAGACTGTTTCTTGTTTCTCTGAGATAACCTTTTACAAGACAACTAGTGTATTAACAACCCTTAGAAAGAAGGGCTTTAGAAACATTTTGGTGGGAAAACAAAAGAAAAGTGCTTGCAGCATTTTCTCGTTTTCCCACAATTCTTTCTACTCGTTCAATGACATATTCCACTATTTGAGTCATAACATTTTAATTTGTGGTCTGCCACGATTCTTTCAATTCAAATGTGTCTAAAATTTTGTTGAGCTTCATTTGGTTTGGCATCACCAAATGCTTTCTTTATTGAAATGTCAAAAATTTTGTCATCTGGTCAGTTATGTAAATATTGTACAAACATAGGATTGAAATTTCAAAAAAACTTAACTCTTTACCAAGCAACAAAATTCTAGACTTGTCCAAACTGAAAGCATTTGTAGACAACAAATTAAACGAGGCACAAAATTAATGATGTCATTTTTCTTTGAAAGGGAAGAAAACATTGTGGAAAAAGGAGAAAATGCTGGTTACCAGCATTTTCTCCTTTTCCCACAATATTTTCAAAAGCTTTCTCAGGGTGGTTAGAAGTCGGGATTGTGTGGTAATGGATTAATACTGTACAAACATAGGATTGCAATTTAAAAACTCAAATAGGCTTAAAAAGAGTGCCATAACAAAAAGTATTGCACTTTTTGCATCTTTACAAGAGTTTTAACTCTTTATCAACCAATCTTATGTTTTAATGAAACTGGGTAAAAGGCATATGAAAAGACAGTGGAAAAAAGGTGAAAATGCTGCTTACCAGCATTTTGTCCATTTCCCACAGTGTTTTTATTCCTTTCCAAAGCCAGACCCTATCATTGGAGTCGCATTTAATTTACTGTCTTTGTAAACTTGATTATGTTGTATCATATAATTTTTGTTGTTACTTTCTGATTTGCCAATGTGCTTTCGTATAAAAAATATTTATGATATAAATAAATCACTCATTGTAACAAATCTTAAAGATACATCTTTACTTGTTTTCATCCAGTTTTTTTTAACCAATATCATCTTTGTTTTATGAAACTATAATCATTCTTGTATCTTCATGTCAAATGTTGCCCCTGATAGTTGCAAGGTTGTATAGATTACGACGGATAGAAAATGCATTTCATTCTCTGGAGGCATTCCAACACATTACTGTGGTTGTTTCCAGTATTAAATCGGAGACAAATACCATGAGTTTCTTTATCCCATACACCTTATACATGTATATTGATTATTTATCTATGTTTACACATCTGACTAGATTCTACACCACATCAAGTTTTAACAGCATTTTTCTCTGGCTGTGAAGATGTATCTTTAAAAAGTCTCCTGTTTATTTGCTTCAATGTTTATCGAAGAATAACGAGGTATTATAAAAGCCCTGTCAGCCATTTTGTCTGGCAAAATCTTCCATATTTTGTCACAGCTCTCTCTTCACTGAGGACTTTTTCTTCCAACTAGCTATGAACTATCACAAAAGGAAACCCATACAGCAAGGGCAGGTCTTAAAGGTGGCCCTTCAGATTCTGGGACGAAAGTTTTACAAAAATACAAAAAAATCATCCTTATACTCCCAAAGCCTTTTAACTTTCATTCATAAAACCCCAGTAGTCGAAAACCATCCGACAACAAGAGAAATTAGAGATTTACTACGGCCCAGGTCAACACCGACGGGAAACACGGTCTATTTTTACACGAGCAACTCGCTCATTTACATACCGGAAATACACAGACGAAGCTTCAAACATAGCATCCGAAGAAGACATTATGGAAAATAATTACATGCTTGTTGTGTTGTGGAATTTAAGCGTCATTAGTCACGTGCCAGTCACTTGACATTCCCACAATGCTTTTTTGATTTCTGGTGCGAAATCTAAAAATACCTTAAGAGGCTACGTAGCCTTTTAAGGGAACACCATCAAAAAATTTTTTTGTAATTTTATGATTCTTAATTATTGTTGATTTGTATTGTTTTTTCATATAAATTTCAGTGATATATATATTTTCTAATATGGTGAGATGTGAAAAATCTAAATACACACCTTTAAGAACAAAGTCCGTAATAAAGAAACAAATGAACAAATGCATAGCAGAAATAAAGGGACCGGGCAAGATTCGAACCTAGAACGCCCGGACGAAAGGCCAATACCATAACCACTGAGCTAAAGAGAATTCTCCCTAACGCAGTTGTTAGGTATTTTATTTAAATCGGGATGAAGCCATGCATGAAGGAGTGATCTCCCGTAACAGCAGGTAACTCTGAAGTGAGCCATGCTCTGGGAAAAGAGGGTTTAATCCATCGCTGTGATTTATTATTATACCAAGGAAGTCATCACGTAACTGAATCAACAAAATCTATTTTGTTTAAAAATGGGCTGAATCTAGAGGTAGAATGGTCCTGTCATATGCAGAAAATTGACCAAAAGCAAAAAGTTTTCACCCAGGTCAGCCTGCCTGGACTCGACAGGCTAACAAAGGTCAATACTGTTTGCAGATGCATTAACCCCATTTTCACAGGGCATGGCTCATTCTTATTCAACAAAGTTATTCCCCATTTCCAATTTGTAATTTTTACTGAAAAAGTAAGCATAGGTGAGCAATAGTACCCGCATGCAGTGCCCTTGTTTTCAACAAAAGTGCTTTCCTCGTTGTTTCTATATGTTACAGGTTTAGACATGACCCATCGGGGATTCACCATGATCCAATAAATCATCCAAGTAGGTATTATCAAGTTTATGACAACATTGCCACCTGCAAATAATTGCTTTTTTCTTACAGAGCACTTATGACAACATTGTGAAAAAAAGAGAGATTGACTGTGACTACCAATTTCTCTTTTTTCCAAATGCTTTTGTGCATTATACTTTAGCAATAAGTGCCTGTTTTTACCAATTATCAATTATAAATTCTCCTTAAAAATGTTTGCTTACATCAAGTTATACTCGGCAAATAATATTCCCTGCCAATTAAGCAATCTATTAATAGAATGCTTAAGATTAAAATAACATTAATACAAACTGTTCAGAAGAAACACAACCTTAACCTTTTGCCATAAAAGCCCCTGTTTTCATGACCTTGACAAAGATGGCTTTTGAAAATGGGGGCAAAAAGGAGAAAATGCTGGTAACCTTTTATCCTTTTTCCCGGCAATTTTTTTACCCTTATAACTCTACTTTACAATCCTGTCTTTATGCGACTGAGAAAGACGGCTTTTGAAAGCATTGACAGAAAAGGTGAAATGTCAGCAATCAGCATTTTCTCTTTTTCCCTCAGCGTTTTTATACCCCAGTGGAAGACGGGACGTATTATGGGATCACCCATGGTGTGCGGGCAGGCGTCCGTCCGGGCGGGCGGTGTCCAGTTTTTTGTCCGGAGCATAACTTGGTCATCTCCAGTCTGATTGACTTGAAACTTGGCATTTGTGTTTGTTGTGATAATACGGAGTGCAGTATAAAAGAACCATAACTCTACTTCGTGCTGTCTTTGTGTTATTTCCCTTTGATCGTCATTTTTACAGCATTTTCTGCTTGTCCGGAATATAACTTTGTCATTTTTAGTCTGAACATCTTCAAATTTGGTATGCATGATTGTTGAAAAATTACGGAGTGCAGGGCACAAGAACCATAACTCTTCCTAGCATGAATTTTGAGTTATTCCCCCTTAGATCTTCATTCTTACAGCATTTCTTGCTTGTCCGGAGCATAACTTTGTCATCTTAAGTAGGAATGACTTGAAATATGGTTTGCTTATTTGTTGCAATATTTGGAAGTGCAGTGCGTAAGAATTGTAACTCTACCTGGTGTCTTTGAGTTATTTCCCTTTGATCGTCATTTTTACAGCATTTAGTGCTTGTCCGGAATATAACTTTGTTATCTCAAGTCAGAATGACTTCAAACTTGGTATGCATGTTTGTTGCAATATTACGGAGTACATTGCTCAAGAACAATAAATCTACCTAGCGCGGATTTTGAGTAATTCCACTTTGATCTTCATTTTTACAGTCCAGTTCTTTGTCAGGAGCTTAACTTTGTCATCTCCAGTCCGATTGACTTGAAACTTGGCATTTGTGTTTGTTGCAATAATACGGAGCGCAGTGCAAAAGAACCATAACTCTACCTCTTGCTGTCTTTGAGTTATTTCCCTTTGATAGTCATTTTTACAGCATTTTTCGCTTGTCCGGAATATAACTTTGTCATTTTTAGTCTGAACATCTTCAAATTTGGTATGCATGATTGTTGAAAAATTACGGAGTGCAGGTCACAAGAACCATAACTCTTTCTAGCATGAATTTTGAGTTATTCCCCCTTAGATCTTCATTCTTACAGCATTTCTTGCTTGTCCGGAGCATAACTTTGTCATCTTAAGTGGGAATGACTTGAAATATGGTTTGCTTATTTGTTGCAATATTTGGACGTGCAGTGCGCAAAAATTGTAACTCTACCTCTTAGTGTCTTTGAGTTATTTCCCTTTGATCGTCATTTTTACAGCATTTAGTGCTTGTCCAGAATATAACTTTGTCATCTCAATTCAGAACAACTTCAAACTTGGTATGCATGTTTGTTGCAATATTACGAAGTACAGTGCTCAAGAACAATAACTCTACCTAGCGCGGATTTTGAGTAATTCCACTTTGATCTTCATTTTTACAGTATTTCTTGCTTGTCCGGAACAGAACTTTGTCACCTCAAGTCAAATTGACTTGAGACTTGTTAAACATGTTTGTTGCAGTTACGAAAAGTGCAATGCACTGGAGCCATAACCTTACCTAATGCCCTTTTGGAATTATTCCCTATTCATTATTTTTTTTTTACAGCTTTTCATGCTTCTCTACAATATAACTTTGTCTTCTCATGTTGGAATGACCTGAAACTTTATATGCATGTTTCCTTAACATTAGAGGAGACATTCATGCCTATTTCAATCACATGATTTCTGCTGCACCACTATTTTCCTCTACCTGCCCTTTACGATTATTATTCCCCCTCTACAACTGGCAGTGGGACAATTTGCTGCTCTTGTTTACTCTTTCACAGACAGCTTCCATCATTTTAGTCACAATTATCATGCTTCCAATTCGGACAAGTAAATCAAAATATTGTTGTCTGGAAAAGGGTAAAAGACAAATTCCACCATTTTAGCTATACTTAAGCTATTGTCTGCAAATGCTATTCATTTGGACAAGTGTCAAATGAAATGCTCATAAAATGCTCATTATAAGCATTTTCTCCTTTTCCCACAGTGTTTTTTAAATAGCCTTCTCTTTCAGGGTTGTTGAAATTCGGGTATAGAGTTGACAATTTAAAAGAAACTATCTCCAACTATCATCAATCATTTCTCGTATGATGCACAACCTTTTCCATCACAGGTCCAATATGATAATACTTCCTAAGGGACGCCTCCATAAAAATGTCCACTGACTTGTCTATAGGTTTGATGATAAAAGGAATGAGTGCAAGTCCATATATCGTCGTCACCCATTTTTGTACTGTCACTGGGAACTTAGAGTATCTTCGTAAAAGAAATCCTGCCAATTTACAGTTCATGTTTATTGTGAAGCCAGGAATCACCACTGAGGCTAGTCCCTGCCAACACAGAGTATCGATAACTGCCCACTTCACTTTGGAGTTTTTTACCTCTTGGTTCGGCCATGCTTTCTGTAATGTAACCAAGTCAAGAAATGGTTAAAGAAGGTGCTTTGGGAATTTGGAACTCTAACATGAGATATACAGAGAGGCTACACGGTAGCAACAATGATAATTCACAATGGGACATGTGCAAACAACTTCAGCTTCACTATTTACAAAAAAAAAAATAATAACTTGTAATTTACTTGAGAGAATTCATCACTACAGCACCAAATAAATAGTCCATATGCCATAGATATTGTTTATGTGCACTGTGTGCATTGGCGGATCCAGTTGGGAGGGAAGGGGGGTCTGGACCCCCCTAGAATTTTCAAGGTAACCGCTGTCTGCCTGAAATTTTGACCAAGTATGACTGTAGCTGTAAATTCTAGATCTGTGACAAAACATAATTCAAATCCATTAAGAACTGGTTCTAACAACTAGAAATGAGTTTAAAAATAGCGTTTAAAGTATAAAACTAGTTGCGTCCCATACGTAACAAATGTTCTTGGTTATGGTAGCAAAGCACACTCTGCAACAGTATTTTGGCAGCACACCTTGTAAAACAGCAGATTACTAAATGCTCCCATACATATCTACGTAATTATTAAATATGTAATTTGTCTCTGGAAAGGGATATAACATTATTGGGAAATTAGTAAAATTCTGATTGCCAGCATATTCTCCTTTTAGCAAAAGCTATTTGTCTTGGGGTAATTGAAAAATGTGACTGTGATATAGGGTTAAGGTTTTAACAATCCATACAACAAAATTTTAGACTTGTGCAAACGCAAAGCATTTGCAGATGAGATTTCAAAATGTGGCTCAAAAGGTGAAAGTTATCTTTGATAGGATAGAAAACATTGTGGGAAAAGGAGAAAATGCTGTTTACCAGCATGTTCTCCTTTTCCCACAATGTTTTCAAAATTCTTCTTAAACAAAGTCCATAATGTTGAGATTGTGTGGTAAAGGGTTCATAAAATCCTTCAATGAAAACAAAAATGCATGTACCTCTGAAGCTTCATATCCTTTGTGAATGGCATCTGCGACAACATAGCCTGATGCTATAGCATAACTAAGTCGAACATAATTCACACGAACTTGTGATCTAAAAGCCTCTCCGACCTCGTTTGCATATCCTGTAAAAAAATAAAGCGATATCTACCTGTTTGGAAATGACTGATTTTCTAGAAAAGTTAACACATCTCTCTCTCTCTCTCTCTCTCTCTCCCCCTCCCCCCCTGTTGTCTAGGGATCATAATTTACATAGACATTAATTTATAACAAACCTCCTTTCTCCATCTCTCTATTCTACCCATCTATATACATCTCGGTTTAACTCTTCACCATATGACAAAATTTTAGACTTTTCCAAATTGGAAGCATATTTAAACAACAATTTCAGTGTTGCTGAAATGATTGACTGTCTCTGAAAGAATAGAAAACATTGTGGGAAAAGGAGAAAATGCTAGTTTCCAGCATTTTCTCCTCTGCCCACAATATTTTCAAAGAGCCCCTGTCCACCACGTTTATTAAGACTCGGGATTGCGTGGTAAAGGGTTAATCAAATACATGTATACATTTCTTCAACCATTAACCCATTAAATCATACAAAATATATTTCCAAGGTTTTTTGATGGATATGCATACGGCCTTAGTATGAATATATGCATGGGGATGAATGATTTCTATTAACTCTTTACCACACAATCCTGAGTTTTAATGACCCTAACAAAGAAGGCTTTTGAAAACAAAGTTGGAAAAGGAAAAAACTGCTATCAATCAGCATTTACCAGTTCCTTCACAATAGCCTCTGTTGCAGGGAGGGTCCAAAAGATTTTCGTTGAAGTTGCAAAAAATTACAAACCTTTACATAAAACTATATATTGTAGAGATGTGGAAGGGGGTTGCTGAGATAGGTCATGAACTGATTAAATCTTTACAAGTTTGGGGGTCGTATTGGTTTGAGGGCGTTTTCGCATATGAATGGTCCATCTATATCCGAATCTTAAACTTTCAACTAAGATTGACACTTCTTTTTGCTTTTATCTAAATGTAGGGAAAATTACCTAAGTATCTTAATGGAGGTTCTCTCAAAAGATCAGGCTTATCTTTCTCGGTTTGATTTTGTTGTCCTTCCTCCATGTGTGTTGGCTCCCAATTTCGAATTTCAGTTAAAATTGCGGTATCATAATACTGCATGCAGACGATTTTTTTTCCAGATCTGCTTACAATAGATTTTGTAGATCTACATCATCATCAAGACAACTTTGAAATTATTGTGACTGTAGAAAAACTTTCATGCTACTTTTTTCTTAGATCTATTCTAAATCTTGCTTTTTGTATTGTTTAAAAAGGTTTTGACAATATCGTCTGCTCATAATCTATCTCCCAGTGGGTATCCTTACCATCTGTATACACCTTTTCTGATTGGCAGAATCATAGACAACCAAATTAATGGAAAAATCAGATTCATGCTTAAACCTACTGATTGTGGAAATTGACTTGACGGGATGAGAGGGACAGATAACGGGAAATAAATGGAGTGCAAGTCCGCGAATAATGGTACGTGAAATAAACGCAGGCGGTGTCGACATAAGAAATCGACTTCCAATACGGAAACCAGACGAATCAAAGTACCACTTCCGACAAGATGGATCTGCTCGATGGGCTACGACTTCCAAGCAAAAAACATATTCTTGAGATTTCAAAAAATGTTCTAGTACCTCATTACATTGTGAATGTATTTCTTTCATTGTCGTTCTATCTGTTGAAAACGATTCCGCCAATTTGTGAGTATATGTTCGACGACTGTACGTTGGAACTGGTAAGTTTTTCGGTCAAATTTCGAAATGTCAAAATGATTTATGGGCTTTTGCTTTTCTTTCCTGATCGGTATATCTTTTATTATCATCCAAGTAGTTTATCTTACAAGGTGAGAAATGAAAGCGATAATAGATGTCGTACCTTTGCATATCTACTAATCTAGATCAGAAGTTTTGTCTTGTTTTCTTGTTTACTTTCAAAGTTGAAACCCTAGCTTGCTGACGTGGACTACCATTTCGTTGTTTTCAATCAACTGTGCACTAAAGACTCATCACATCTTCTAACATACTTGAGGAAGAAGGCTTTTAAACTTATTGTGGTTTGCAGCATTTTCTTCTTTTTGCACAATGTTTTCAAAAGGCTTCTTTCTCAGGGTTGCTAAACATGTGGTTTGTGTGGTAAAGGGTCAAGAAATACTGTTACAATGCAAAGAATATACATAATCTACACATATACCTATCTTTGTTTCTTTATTTACAGAAACATTGGGAATGGGTAACATTTCTTGGTTGTGTAATAGTCCTGAAGAACAGAAAACAAGGTAGAGTAGTTAATTTTTTGTATGAAAAGGGCCCTTTAGATTTCTTTGCCAGGAATCAAAATATGTTGTGAAAATTAAAAAAAGAAGAAAAGAAGAAAATGTGGCTCAAATGATGGTATTTGTGTCTGAAAGAGAAGAAAACATTTTGGAAAAAGGAGAAAATGCTGGTTACCAGCATTTTCTTCTTTTCCAACAATGTTTTCAAAAGTTTTATTCTTTAGGGTCTTTAAAACTTGGGTTGATTGATTGATTGTATGGTGTTTAACGCTGTTTTCAACATTATTTCAGTTACATCACGGCGGCCAGTGCACCTATCCTTGCTTTCCTGGAGTCTCTTTTTCTGCACAATATTCTTTCCAAGCCACTGGCTGCTTTCCCACATAACCATCGTAGAGACAATGGTCAGCGGTGTAAGAGGAATGAATGCTGTCGCAATGACTATCATCAATCCTCGGAAAGAGATTGGCTGAGCCAGGGATCGAACCCATGACCCCCTGTTCTCAAGTCCTGCACACTACCGATTGAGCTACCGGAGCTCGGCTTAAAACTTGGGATTATGTGGTAAAGGGTTAAAAGGTGCAATTGTGGTGTCCAAATAATAGGGTATGTTTACAATCAGTAATTTCTGTTTATTTTTTTAATGAGATCAAACATCATCATACTTATTTGAATAAAATGCAATTGACATGTGTTATTGATCATTTACATTCCCACAAGCCTTCACAAAATTTTGGCGCACAAATATTCTTGAAGTACCTTAGTTCTTTACCAAACAATCTCAAGTAACAATTTTGGAAAAGAAGGTTTTGGAAAACATTGTGAGAGGATAAAATTATGGTAACCAGCATTTTCTCCTTCTCCTACAACGTTTTCATAAGCATATCTTCTTTAGTGTTGTAAAAAGTCTGGATTGTGTTGTAAAGGGTTAATTCTTTCTATTTCAGCTACTGCTGGAGAGTATATCTCGGTTGCATGTATGTTCTCCAAGGTCCTTAGTCTAGTCCTATTTTACCAGGTGTATGTGCCATATGCGTTTGTTTATGCAGTATTATGTTTAGGTAAGTAAAAAACTATTCTCAAAACCTTTCTTCCAAAGGGTCTTAAAAACATGCGAAAGTTTTGTAGGGATTAATCTTTTGCTCATTGTCAAGATTTTTATCTCATCTTTTCTCATCTTTTCTCGACTCACATACTCTTAGGATTGGTTAAACATTGGATTATTTGGTAAAGAGTTAATTTGTTGTGACGCTGATGTCATCTTTTACATCATGTCCATTTCATAATTATTTGGTCATTTGCTTACCGTCTGGTACACAGCTGCAGCTGATAATTGAATTTTGGAGAACATCCTAATAAGATATAAGTCATCAACTTATGAACATGTTTTGAGAAAAGAAGAAAATGCTGATCAGTGGGGATTTCTCTTTTTCCTTCAATACTTTCATACGCCTTCCTACTGAGCAATGCCTTGTGAAAAAGGGGTTTAAATACATATGCAATAAAATTTAATATTGACTCGGTACAGCCTGCGCAGTTCACACAGGCTGTACCTGTGTTAAAACTTTTTGCTATTGATCATTTGACAGTATGTCAAAGGATCAGTCTACCTCATGATTCCATCAGTTTTTACACAAATTTGATTGCATGGGTCCATAATTGTATGATGACTTGCTTGGTATAATGTATCATGGAGATTCATTAAACCCCCTTTTGCCAGAGCACTGCTCATTTACATTTAATGTATCATTTCAGTTCATTTTATATTCCTGCCTAGGCCTGTGTACAAAGGTCCAGACTTTGTTACATATTTCAGAGGTCCACATCTACAGGTGAGTTTTATTGTAAATTTAAGAAATAATCTTCCTTTTATCGTGGTTTACCGTTCATGGTTGTGAGTTAATGAGGCACAATAAATAATCCACGAGGGCAAAAAGGGTGAAAAACATTGAGAGAAAAGGAGAAAATAAAAGTAACCAAATTTAACTCAAGTTATTTTAACCTGTAGCAAATGATCTCATAATTTAACAACCTTGCGGGAGAAAACTTTTATATAAACATGGTGAGAAAAGAATAAAAAAACAAAAGAATTTTTTTAGCTGTATTTTCTTTGTAGTATATGCATACGGTTTCAATATGGACAAGTCTAATAGCTGTGAGTGTTTAACTCTTTACCAAACGACAAAATTTTGGGCTAGTCCAAATTGAAAGCATTTGCAGACGACAAAATAAATGTGACTCAAAAATTGAAATTTGATTTGGGAAGGGTAGAAAACATTGTGGGAAAAGGAGAAAATGCTGGTCACCAGCATTTTCTCCTTTTCCTACAATGTTTTCAAAAGCTTTCTTTCTCAGGGTCGTTAAAAGTCGGGATTGTGTGGTAAAGAGTTAATTTCATTTGCATAAACTAATTGTATTTAATCTTCATTCCCTTTACCTGTATACCAGATAACTAAAATTTAGACTTGTCCAAATTGAAAGCATTAAAAAACAGCTGGTGAAATATGAAAGAGTAGAAAACATTGTGGGAAAAAGGAGAAAATGCTGGTTACTAGCATTTTTTTCCTTTTTCCCACGTTTTCTTTAGCCTTCTTCAGCAGGCTAAAGAAGATGGTTTCCGTGCTCTGACTCAGTAGCTGTTTGACCTGGGACCATGAAACTGTATAAAAGTATTGCCCATGACCCAAGGAATTGCCTTATTGTTTTTGGGTCACATGGGTCAAAGGACAAGGTCACTGGTGATTTTTGTTTTGAAAATCATTCCCATTCTCTGATTGTGCTGCTTCAGTGACAAGGTGCTGGTTGGGGGTATTTGTCTGCTTTGTGACAGTTCAAGTTTGTTTTTATTTATGTGCATGTTTTTCAGAATGAAATAAACAGTGATAAGAGAGTAATATGGATGATCTGTTTCTACGCAGCCTGGTCCCCAGCATGTGTGACAGTGGCTCCCATCTTTGCTGAACTTTCAAATGAGTAAGTCGAAATTGTATGCTCTGTCCATAACATGGCAAAAGGACATTTAGTAGCAACCCTGTCTTTGTGTGTGTCCATCTACCAAGAGTGTTATAGAAGTTGTCACCAAGATGATGATGTGTAACTCTTTGTAGAAAACTATTAACTCTAAGCACCTAATAAGCCAAACATGTATTTTCAGTGTAGACTAAGGCCCAAATAACTGCCTTTTTAAGGTTACCTTTGTCAAGAATGTATCAGCAAAGTGTATAGTGTAGATCAAAACTAGACTTTACTTTTTGTGCTGTCTGATCTGGGCTATGACAGGTAAATAAAGTTGTAAAAGGGAAGTTTAACCCTTTACCTCACAATCCCGAGTTTCAATGACCCTGACAAAAAAAAAAAAAAGGATTTTGAAAACATGCTGGTCACCAGCATTTTCTCCTTTTTCAGAAAATGCTTCCCTATCCTTTCTACAAGGTAAGTTATTTCTAAGACAAAGTGTACTATTTGAGCTGTGTCAAACTGCCATCTGCAAATGCTTTCAATGTGGATGAGTCTAAAATTTTGTTGTGTGGATAATAGTTAAAATTTAGAATTTTTAATTTTAATGGAATAGCAAGCATTGTTTCAGAAAGGATGATATGCACATGTATTTGAGCCATACTCCATGAAAAGGGGGCTTAATGCATCTGCGAAAAGTATCGACTCAGGTCAGCCTGCGCAGTCCGCGCAGGCTGACCTGGGCCGAAACTGTTCACTTTCGGTCAATTTTCTGTATTACCAAGGACCAGTCTACCTCATGATTAAGTTGGTTGTTCAAAAAAGTGGCTATTATGGATCTGTAATTATCCGACGACTGGTTTGGTATAATGCATCACGGAGATGCATTAAAGAGGCCCTTATACTCATTTTCAGCCAGTTTTAACTCATTTTGTCTTTATTTTATCAAACTATAATCATTCTTATATCTTCATGCCAAATATTACGCCTGACGGTTGCAAGGTTGCTTAGATTACGGTCGATAGAAAAGTATTTGGCAGAGTTGCGGCCTTCCATGTAAACAGAATCGTCGTTTCCGATTTTTGAATCGAAGATTTCGATATATCCGTTATACACTCGGGTAGATTTGTATGATGATCATGCATTCTGTCACATGACTATATTTGACCTTCGCCCTGCGTCTAATGAGGTAAACAAAGGAAAATGGAGGCTTCTCTGTTGCAGCCTCGATTATCAGACGGAGGTCGCGGCCTATATGCAAATTACACCGTATCCGACTCTAGGCGGAGAACAACGATAAATTTCTGTGACGCACCGCCATTGTTTACAGCTTCGACCGTCAGCCAGTTTTCTTCTGACCAATGTTCGGTTTCTAATACAAATCTCCGTGTTTCTTTTTCTCAACTACACCATATATGTCAGTAATTTATCCATGTTTACACAAAGGACTGATTTCTGTACCAGTCTAAATTGTTTGAAATTTAAAAGCGTTTTTGATCACCTGCTGTGGACAGGCATCTTTAAGCCTCCTTTTGCCAGAGTATGGCTCATTTGTTTCAAATGCATGAACAGGGCTGGTGCACTCGCTTCTGTGACTCTGTTTTATATTGATTTTTCCCCAAATTTATGTCATTATCATTTTCTTTTTTTTTTTATCAGGTATCATTTGGAGAACTTCAAGTTTGGAAAGTTAGACGTGAGCAGATACTCTGATGTTGCGGAAGAGTAAGTTTTTAGAATAGCAGTTTTAAGTCTTTTTTAATTTGAAAACAATGGGTCTGGATAAATGTCGGTGTCTAAACTGTAAGAAAGGAAACTACTCCTAACTCTTTGTTGGACAACAAAGTTCTGTATTTGTTCAAATTGAAAGCATTTGCAGATGCAAAAGTTAGTCTGGCTATAATAAAGGGATTTGTCTTTATTATGGTAGAAAATATTGTAGGAATAGGAGAAAATACTGGAAAACACTGTCAAGAAGCTGGTGTCCAGTATTTTCCCCTTTTCCCCCTTTTTTTTCTAAGGCCTTTTCCCGTAATGTTTTAAATGAGCTTATTCCTTTTCAAAAGGTTTCTCCCAAAACTTTTAGGATTTTGGTAAAGTTTTAAGCATGGACAAATGACAGAACCTATTAAGTTTTTATATTGTGGGCAAATTAAACTTACACATTTTTTTAAAAAAAGAAAACATGGACCAGTCTAAGATTTTATCATTTGGTAGTAAGGTAAAACTCTCTGGAGTTGTTATAGAAGTAATCAGACAGAGGTCTAAGTCATTTGTACAATATGATACAGCTTTTCCCAAAATTACTCTTGTACTAAACATCAAAATTTTAGATTTACCCAAGTCGGAAAGCATTTAAAGAAAACAAATTATATGTTCCTCATATTATGGGATATATCTTCAGAAAAGGTCAAGCACTTTGTGGGGAAAATGAGAAAATTGTGGTTACCAGCATTTTCTCCTTTTCCCACAATGTTCTCAATGGCCATTTTTTTTATTGTGGTCATTAAAAGACTGGATTTTTTTTGTAAAGGGATAAACTGGCTCAGCACAACAAAACACAAAAAAAACTAATTGTATTGATGAAATAATTTCATGTAACCCTGCTCCAAACAATACAGTTTTAGACTTGTCCAAATTCAAAGCATTCACAGACAACAACTTACAGCTTACCTATTTTTAAACTGTCCATTGAAGGGTAGAAAACATTGTGGGAAAAGGAGAAAATGCTGGTTACCAGCATTTTCTCCTTTTCCCACAATTCTTTCAAAAGCTAACTTTCTCGGGGTCATTGAAACTTGAAATTATGTTTTAAAGGGTTAGACCATTTTTAATTTCAGATTCAGAATCAACACTTCCTCATTCTCCAAGCAGTTACCCACCATTGTGTTGTTTAAAGATGGAAAAGAAGTAATACGTCGACCAGCCATGAGTCCAAAAGGAACTGTTGTCAAATACATGTTTACAAAGGTATTGTTGAATCATCTATAATCATGATGTATCAAAGTTAGCGGCCATTTTGTTTTTCTTCTAAGTCATGTGATACTTTATCCAAATGGAGGCTGATGATGTCATATCATTTGTTGATATTATCTTCTGCAAAAATGGCAGAAAATAAGGGTTATATAGGCAAATTGGCAAACTTTAAAAGCTCATATTCATAAAAAAAAATGATTTCACTAACACAACAACCCCTTCCTATAAAAACTACAAATCATTTCATAACAAACCCACTTTTGAAAGAAATTATTCTCCCACCAGGTTTTAATGTTAATGGCTGTCACATTTTATTGGTCGTCTGGAAATGTTTTCAGTTTGGACCAGTTCAAAATTTTTTCGTTTCGTGAAGAGTCAACAAACAGGCTGTTATTTAGAAAACCTAATGCAGGTTTTTGAAAACATTGTTGGGAAGAAGAAAATGCTTATGACTAGCTTTCCCTTCTTTTTGTACACATTTCCTTTTACCAGTCATTCCATCATTTGAGCAATGTTTGATTTATTCTCTGCTTGAATGTTGAATTTGGACATTTTTTAAGCGTTGTCATCTCTGAAAGAGTTTATCAATATCAAATATTCCATGTACAAAAAAAGCAGTAGAATATAATATCGTATCTCTGTTGTTTGTATGGTATTTCTTTTCTTTTCATTGCAGGAAAATATCAAACGTGACTTTGAGATGAATGAAACTTACAACCAGTGCAAGAAAAAGTTACCTAAACCACGCAAGGAAAGTGCAAAGGATAAAAAAGAACAGTAAATAAAGACAACACTGTCTGAGAGATTGGATGGAGCTTTTGTCAGCAATGTGTTCTTATGTGTTGTTTTGAGCCCGTATTTCACACATTCATCAGCATTCCATTTTACACAAATACAACTTAGTCACTTATTATGACCCTGTCCATTTTTAGCTCAGCTGTTTCGAAGAAAATGTCAAGTCAGTGATATAACCCTGTCATCATCTGCATCATCATGCAAACACTTTGATATTTTATAATATCTCTGTCATTACCAAAGATATCTACGTCAAATTTGGATGGAATGTTCACTATCAAATGGGGAACCCATACACTAAGGACATCATACCACAATCAAAGTATTGTGACACAGTTTTCGACTAAGAATTTTCACTGAAAATCAAGCAGCTGCAGCCAAGGGTTGGCACCCACATGGGGTGCTCTTATTGGTATTTTATGGATAAAGTTCTACCCAGTTCATTTTGACAGCATGTGCAGACAACAAATACATCTTGCTTGAAAAGTAGAATTATAAAATTGTGTTGTGTAGGAGAGAGGTAACAATGTAAGTATCTGTTTATCTTTTATTCATATGATTGTAGAGGTTGGACAATTTCAAAGGCTTGCCATAACTTTTAACCAAACAACAAAATGTCAGAGGGGTCCAAATTGAAAGCGTTTGCAGATGACCAATTAAATGTAGCTCACATTGCAGAATTTGTTCTAGATAAGGTAGAAAACATTGTGGGAAAAGGAGAAAATGCTGGTACCAGCAGTTTCTCCTTTCCCACAATGTTTTCAAAAGACTTCCTCCTGAAGGTCATTATAACTCGGTAAATTCAGTTGGTAAATTGTTAATTCTTTTACTCAACAACAAACTCCTAGACTCATTCAAATTCTGAACAGTTGCAGAACTTATTAAATATGGCACAAATGATGGGATTCTTCCCAGGAAGGGTGGGAATTTTGTTTGTTTGTTTTTAAAAGAACATTAAACAAGATTTTGACCAGACTTTTTATTGTTAAAATAAAGTTTTGAATTTTTTTTTTTTACCGATTATAGGACACCCACAACTTTCAACACCGTAACTCCGTGACTCTACCTACAAAACAACTGGGGCAACTGTTTTTCTTGTGTGTTAAAAATGTGTTTGTCCCTTATTACACAATAATGGCTATACTGTTACAAATGGAACGGGAAATTTTACAGGGAAAAAAAAAGAGTCATGCTCGGACAAATTGGGGTTTAATACATTTCCGTGATGCATTATACCAAGCAAGTCATCACAGTATTATGGAACCATAAAATCCATTTTGTCTAACAACCGACTGAATTATGAGGTACATTGGGTCTGCAGGGACTGTGCTAGTGGACCTGGGTTTATACTTTGTGCAGACGCATTAAACCCCCTTTTCACAGAACATGGCTCATATATATATGAGCCGTGCTCTGTGAAAAGGGGGCTTAAAGCATCTGCGAAAAGTATCGACCCAGGTCAGCCTGCGCAGTCCGCGCAGGCTGGCCTGGGTCGAAACTTTTCGCTATTGGTCAATTTTATGTATGTCAAAGGACCAATCTACCTCATGATTAAGTCGGTTATTGAAAAAAGTGGCTCCTATGGATCTATAATTATGTGACGACTTGGGCTGGTATCGTGTATAACGGAGATGCATTAAGCCCCCTTTTGCCAGAGCACAGCTCATATATATATATAAATATGGGTAATTCCTTATGTTTTCTACATGTGTTTTTATCTTAGTTAATTTATAGTTCTAAAACCATCTGTACTCACAAACAAAAATTTCTCATCTTCATAAAGATTTTCTACAAAACTTTTGCAACATAAAAATCTAGCTAAAGCTCCATAAAGGCCATTTCCAACATTGTTTTGGTTATATCACCATGGTCAATGCATCTTTTAATGCATTCCAGGAGTTTATTAACACTTCACATACCATTTTTTCAAGCCACTGGCTGTTTTCCATACAATAATTATCAAAATAACATTAAGCAATGATACAGGAGTAATTCTTTGAATGAGAAGAATTTCGCCAAATTGGGGAAACAATTCCTGTCTTTTACAGACTGAACTAAGAGGCTCTGTAGAAAAGTGAAAAACATTGTTGGAAAAGGAGAAAATGCTGATGATGAGCATTTTCTCCCTTTCACATGGTGTTTTCTGAAGATTTCTTCCTCGGGGTCATAAAAAATTGGGATCATTTGGTAAAGGGTTAAACACATTTTTTGTATTCATCTGTTTATTTAGTTTTGTCTGCAGTGACTTCAGAGTCCATATTAATCAACCATTCATAGTCTTATTCTCATTAATTTACTAAAATTGAAAGTAACACAACTTCTGATTGGCTGTGGTTTAGCCAACCAGAAGTTGTGTTACTTTCTAAATCTAGAATTAGACCTAGAATGGAATAAAGGATGGTTGATGAATACAGACCCTGTTCTTATTGTTGTTGGACAGATAATTTTGTGTTGCTTTCAGGAGACGTATTTGTATAATAAAAGAAGAATCTCTTACAGTTTTTATAAATTCATAATTAAATTTGTAGTCGTTGGAATCTTGATTTTTCCCTATGTCTCACACTCAGTGCTGAACAGAATTGTGTTTCCCTTTCATCTAACTCTTGCAGATGACATTTTTTGGCGTGTCCAAATCCAAAGCATTTGCAGACAAGTTAGATTGGCTCAAATGCTTGAGATTGTTTTGAAAAGGAAAGAAAATATTGTGGGAAACGAGGAAATTCTGCTTTCTAGCATTTTTTTCCAGCAATGTTTTCAAAAGCCTTCTTCCTCAAGGTCAATAAAAGTCAGGTGTTGAGTTGTAAAGGGTTAACTCTCTACCAGATGACAAAATTTAGAGCTCATTGATATTGAAAGGAAATATAGACAAATAAATAAAAATATATGTGTAGCCCTAACCACAGGATTTGCCTTGAAAGGGTATACATCATTGAAGGAAAAGGAAAGATATATAGGATCTGACATGAGTTGGAGTTCGAGATAAAATTTTATTTAACGAGTCTGGGGAAAATGTTATAAAATGTTGGCAAGCTTAATAACATTTTTTCTTGACGAGTTTAATAAAATTTCATCTCAGACCCCAACAAATTTCCGATTCTTTTTATCACATAACTGTATTTCACAAATTATAGAAAAGAAGATGCAAACCCATCTATAGATGCACCCACGGTAATATCCATAAAATCCATTCACTTCTATGAAATACGTACAAAATGACATAAAAAATGACGTCACACAATAGTGATATCAAACGTGTATCAGACAGGAAAATTTGTACTGGGTATATTATAATGAAAACAAGGAATGTTATGTCATAAAATACAATCAAAACCTGTATTAATCCTTTCCAAAACCATGAATTTTAGACTTTTCAGAACTGAAAGGCATCTGCTGTTGACAAGTTCAAAACTGTTACAAATAAACAGATGTTCTCTGACATGGTGGAAAACAATCTGTGAAAAAGGAGAAAATGCTTGTTACCAGCATTTTCTGCGTTTCCCACAATGTTTTTAAAAGCCTTTTTTCCTCGGTTGTTAAAACAGGTGATTGTTTGGTAAAGGGTTCACTTTTTATCAAACAATCCTGTGTTTTAACAAGCCTGAGAAAGAAGCCTTTTGAAAACATTATGGGATAATGAGAAAATGCTGGTAACCGGCATTTTCTTCTTTTTTTCCCATTATGTTTTCCACCTTATCAGAGACAAATTCCATACTTAAGCAACAGTTAGAATGTTGTCTGTAAATGCTTTCAATTTGGACAAGTCTACATTTTTGTCATGTGGTGAAGAGTAAAACAAGCACCCGAGTTACCCTCTAAAATGTGTTTGTTAGTGATAGGTGAGTGCTTAATACAGGTAATGCAAAATAGGGTTGCTTGCTTGATAAAGGAGGCCACTATGACATGTTTGACTATAGTTAATGGCATTTTCTCCTCTCCCATAGATGCATTCCATGGCCTTCTTCCTCATGGTTGTTAAGACTATACTGTTTAGTAAGAGGTTGAATGTGCCAACACTCTTTATATTCCGAGAAATTTACAGTGGTCCCGTCTGTCTCAGTAGTTATGGTGTGGATTGTTATCTAGAAACTCTGGGTTTGATTCTCACCAATGGCTCCGAGTTCTTTTTTTTTTGTAGCATTATCCTTGAACGAGATATTCTAGAACCCAAGTCTAGTGGTGAAACCCAGGAAATATATTGATAAATGACTTGTCATGGTGATTTGACTGAAATATTGTTGAAAGCAGCATTCCATACTATATATAGGGGGAAGAGAAAGTGATAGTAGCCAATTATGCAGATCCTTCATGTTTTACTTTAGAGGCTAACAAGCAGTAAGGTCTTTATTAGATGACAAAATTTTATACTTGGCTTAAGTAGCCTTTGCCATCCAAGTCCTGGTCTTAACAACCCTCTGGAAGAAGCTTTTAGAAAACATTGTGGGACAAATTTGTCACTTGAGCTACATTTGAATTGTTGTTGGCAATCGATTTCAAATTAGACAAGTCTAAAATTTTGTTGTTCGGTAAAGATTTAAGAGCACTTCTAGACATCTAATTAACAAACCACAAAATTTTATACTGGTCCAAATTCAAAGCATTTGCAGACGAAAATTTAAATTTGGTTCAAATGATGGAATTGATGTTTCGATGGGGTGGAAAACATAGTGGGAAAAGGATAAAAAGATGATTACCAACATTTTCTCCTTTTCCCATCATGTTTTCAAAGGCCTTCTTTATTAAGGTTGTTAAAACTCAGAGTTGTGTTGGAAAGAGTTAATTGTGACTCAAATATAGGATCTGGCTTATAAAGGATACAAACCTTATGGGAAAAGGAGAAAATGCTGATTTTCAATTATTCACTTTCTTCAATTAAAACTATTTTTCTACTTTATTAGCCATCACCTTGATTTGCTGTTTTAGTTAACTCTTTACCAAACTACAAAATCTTAGACTTATCCAAATTGAAAGCATTTGTAGATGATATATCAGATAAGGCTTATATCAAGGGATGTGTTTTTGATGGGAAAGAAAATATTGTGGGAAAAGGAGAAAATGGTGGTTACCAACCCTTCTTTACCAGGGTCATGAAAACCCAGTATTGTTTGGTAAATGGTTAAGTTTTTACCAAACAACAAAATTTTCTCTTTTTCCTGCAATATTTTCAAAAACCTGCTCCTTCAGGATCATTATGGATTTTTTGGCAAAGGATTAATCTAAAGGCCCTGCGTGAGTTCGATATCCTGGAGCGAGTGTCAACTTTAGGATTTTTCAGAGGCCCACACATTCAACGCAAGTACTGGTGCAGTTCCTAGGAAGCAGAATCATGAGAGATTAGTATAAGTTGTAAAAACTTGTTTCTCAATCGATGTAAAATAAATATGTTTAAACTAAAGTAAGGGACTTACAAGTAGGCACTAAATGGCAAGGAATGCTTAAGACAATGAAGAACTTTTTCCTCTAAGAAGACAACCCTTAACCCTTTACCACGCAACAATTAATACTCATCCATATTGAAGTCATTTACAATTCAATTGTTTTTCATATGATAGTATTTGTCCTTGAATAGGTAAAAAACATTTAGGGAAAAGAAGAAAATGCTGGTCACCAGCATTTTCTCCTTCTTCCAAAATGTTTTCAAAAGCCATCTCTCTCAGGTTCGTTAAAACCTAGGATTGTATGGTGAAGGGTTGAAGGGGCCTATTGAGGTTTTTAGCTCCACTGGCCGAAGGCCAGCGAGCTATTGTCATGTCGTTGTGTCCGTCGTGCGTGCGTGCGTCCGTCCGTTCGTTCGTCCGTGCGTGCGTCCGTAAACTTTTTCTTTAAAAAACTTCTCCTCAGAAACTATTGACTGGATTTTTACCAAATTTCACAGGAATGTTCCTTTGGTGGTCCTCTTTCAAATTCCTTCAAATAATTGTGTTCCATGAAGAATTCTGGTTGCCATGGCAACCAAAGTAAAAGACCTTTAAAAATCTTCTCCTCCCAAACCGCTATTTGGATAGCATTATTATTTTGCAGGAATGTTCCTTAGATACAGGTTTACAGAATTCCTTAAAAAAAAAAAGATCTGTCAAAAAACATGGCTTTTATGGGAGACTCATTTTCCTTTTATGGTATAAAGTAAAATCTTTGAAAAATTTCTTCTCTAAAACTATTCATTGGATTTCATTGTTGTTTTGCAGGTAAGTTCCTATGGTGGTTGTCTACCAAATTGTTTCTTCAGTGAGCTAAAATGCAGGATTGAATGATAATTGTTAAAAACTTCCTTTCGCCATTATAGAAATATCAGGCCTGTGGAGCGATACAGGCGCTCAAGCGCCTCTAGTTACAATCTTGCCAAACTTTCAAAATGATTCATCGCTGAATTAAAGAACTATCAGTATTATAACCACGAAAAATCAATTCACAGCAAAATATCTAATAGGGCCCATATAAAGTTCCTTATCATTTGGTGTCAGTCATGGATTTGCTTAACTATTTGGCCTCCGAGTATGACAGGGTGCACTTTCGCAGATAGTGTAGATCAAGATCAATTAAATTACAAAGAATGTGAAGTCTGGAATGTGTAGTCTGATCTTCGATCTACACTGGCTGATATGTTCAAGTTTTTCACCCAACAAGAACTAAATAATCCTTACTATCCTTGTGCTATAAAGTAAACATTCATTTATTGCTAGAACAAGTATGAAGTGTCATGGGAAATGAGGGAGAAACCTGTTTTTAATTACGGTGTGAAGAGGAATGACTCAATTAAATCTGTAGATCTGTTTTAGACCATCTGAAGATAGTTTTTGTTGTCTTTTTTATGATTGAAAAAATTGTGGCAAAAGCAGGAATTGCTTAACTCTTGACTAGATGACAAAATTCTAAACTTGTTCAAAAGAAAACATTTGTAAATGGCAAATTAAATGTGGCAAAATTAATGGAATTTGTGAAACGATAGAAAATATTGTGGGAAAAGGAGAAGACGCTGGCAATTATGATTTGAGCCTAATTGAATTTGGTTTTCTAGTTTAGTCAATTTTTTTGTCTGTCTGTCTCTTTCTCTCTCTCTCTCCCATCCATCCACCCACCCACCCATCCATCCATCCAACGGACCAAACGACCAACCAACCAATTCAAGGTTTGTGTATATTTGCCTTCATACTAATAATGCTATTAACATGATGATTTCTCAATCTTGCCATAAATTCATTGTTGTACAATACAACGTGGCTATTCCCTTGTCCAGTTTGTCACAGTTTCAAGACAGCAAACTGTTTTACACAGAAAAATCGGTTAATCTTAGATTATCGTCTTTGCAAAGATCGCTTGTTTGAACTTGAATTGAAAACTATCGGGTGTAATCGGATTTGACAGCAAGGCGTTCATGGCAACCATGTGTTTTTGTTTACCTCTTTTGTTATGCTGTAAGCGACATTTCTTTTGCACAACGTGACGTCACTCTTCAATGGGGAGACTTGCCCGGAAGAGATCGTCCTAATGATTGAAAACAACTCTTCTTCGACAATGTCCGACACCGAATTTGTGTTTGATCCCGAGAATAAAGTAGAGCAAAAGCATGGATATTACATGTTCTTTGCGAGCATATTTTTCTTTGGATTGTTAAATGTTATTGTAACAGCTATCGGCAAACCCAGGAGCGTTCACTCCGAAGCATGGAGGTGGAATAATCTGTTGATTTCGTGGATCCATGGGTTTATTTGTGGTACATGGGATATACTGTGGTAAGCTTTGACGGGAAACATTACGGACAATATTGGGCAGTTTGCAGTTAGAGGCAGCTAACTTTCTTATTAGCTGTTAAGGCGCATTCCTGAAAAATTATTTTGAAAGTCGCTTACATCTTCTAAAATTCGTTGTCACTGCACGTCTCAATGTTATTGAAGGGGCTGTGACCTTAGTCACCTTACTGTACCCTTATCAATCACAAAGTTTTCAGATTATCGCATATAGCATATTACTTAACCCTTTACCACACAAACAAAACTTTAGACTATACCCAATTCAAAGCATAAATTTGCAGACAACAAAATAGACATGACAGAAATTGAAATTTGTGTTTGGAAGGGAAGAAAACATTGTGGGAAAAGGAGAAAATGCTGGTTACCAGAATTTTCTCCTTTTCCCACAATGTTTTCAAAAGGCTTCATTCTCAGGGTCGTTAAAAGTCGGGATAGTTTGGTAAAGAGTTAATGTGTTTTCCACCCCAAATGAATAACTGTAACTCTAAATTTTCCTTTCAAACATAAACAATACTGCTTTCAACATTATTTCAGTTATATATCACAGTGACCAATACACCTATCAATGCTTTCCCGGAGATTCTGTAGCAAGTACCTTGCACCATATTCTTCCCAAGCCACTTGTTGCTTACCCATGTTGAAAACCATTGTCAAAAAATGATTAGCTGCTACCTTTTGAATTAAATGATGTTGACTTTGTATCTCTCGGCTTATTTTCCCAGCTGAAGGCAGAGGGATATAGTCTTTGCATCTGTCTGTCTGTCTGTCTGTCTGTCTGTCTGTCTGTTTATCCATCCAGACAGATATCTTCTAAAATCCTGGACAAAAATTGATGAAACAGTTTTACTTCATACATGTGATCCTTGTGATAGTCTGCCAATATACATTTTTTTTTTTTAATTTAATGCCGTCTCATGGAAAAAGGGGGCTTTTTTGGCAGGGGATATAATTTCAATGAAATAGCTTGTTGTACTGAGCACAAGTATGACTGCTCGGAAGAAGTGCTAAGTACTGCCTACACTTATTTCAATACGACCCTGACATAGTATGATAGTAACCACAGTTACTGATCATCATTTGATATTCCCAGAGGCTTTGCAGACTACATGTATGTAAACATTTAAGTTAAATCAGATCATGAGATATATTAAGAAACATTTCATGCTTAATCTTTTTAAATTTCCTTATGGACCATAGATTACAAAGGGTTTCCTTGTTTTATACATGTAATTTTTTTTTCAAAATTTGGTTGGACATTTAAACCGAAATACTCCTCTAAAACTTAACCAAACAACAATATTTTCAATTTTACCATACTGAAAGCATTCACACATTACAAATAGAAGGAAGCTGTAAAAATAATTAATGTCTTTGACAGGGGAAAAAACAGTGTGGAAAAACAGAAAATGCTGTTAACCATCATTTTCAGTTTTCTTCTTTTCCAGTTTTTTTTTAAAAGCTCTTTCTTTTTCAGGGTCGTTAAAACTCAAGGTTGTGTGGTATAAGGTAAAGACTGTACATGTGTATGTGTTTATTTTTTCAGTTTGGTTTTGTATCCAGAGCTGATCTATAACCTGGTACATCATATCAACTATTTCACATATCTGATGATTGCTTTCTCAACAGGTAACTTTTTTTTTTCCCATTAGTTAACTATTTGCCAAATGACGAAATTTTGGACTTCAAATTGTTGAATTCGTCCTTGAAAATGTAGAACACAATGTGGAAAAAGAGTATAATTATGCTAGACTGCTAGTTACCAGCAGTTTCTGCATTACGCACGTTCTCTTCTTCCTCAGGGTCGATAAGGATGTTAAAATTCGAGATCGTGTGGTAATAATTTGGTTTTATTTACGGCTGCTTTCATCTGTTTCAAGTCATGTCCAGGCGAGAGCTAACTTGATATTGTGTGGCTGACATTTAGTAGTAGGCTAGGGCTCTGAAGTGTCTTGCCTACGGACACAGCCTCCAAGAATACCCACAGGCTTGGGCAAGGATCAAACCCTGGACCTCCACATTGATTTAGAATGTGGATGAAAGCTGAAATGCTTTTCCAGTGTAGTTAAAGATCAGACTGTACTAAAAATTGCAATGTGATCTTCATTGTCTCATCATTATCAAGTATTTTGTCCAGTATTTTTGTTGACATGGACCTCATATTGCAACATAACTTTTTGTACTGGCTGAAAAATATTTAATTTCTTCAGAGAGCAAAGCATATATTGCTTTTGTAAATTGTGTAGATGAAGATCAGACTGTGCTGATTGTTTTTGAATCTACACTGTCCGGTAATAGTGTGATGTTCAGACTCACAACACTGTTCACTCTCAACCAGATGACAAGATTTTAGACTTGCCCATATTGAAAGCAATTGCAGACAACAAATTGAATGTGGCTTAAATGGTGGACTTGTCTCCTCCTACAATGTTTTTAATGGCCTTCTCTAAGGTTGTTGAAACCATGGATCATGGAGTAAAGGTTAAACATCTTGTTTGCTTCTTTTTCAGGCTATTTTCTCTACGATTTTCTCGATCTGCTGGTAAGGGGTAAAATATTAATTAGTTGGGAAGTTACCTTGCACCATATAGCCGTAAGTAGACCTGTCACCTTGTAACAATATTATGCAAAATTTATAATTGAGCCATGCTCTGTGAAAAGGGGGTTTAACGTATCTTCGAAAAGTATTGACTCGGGTCAGCCTGCCTAGTCTGTGCAGGCTGACCTGGGCTGAAAAGTTTTGCAACAATTTTGCTATTGGTCAATTTTCTGTATGTCCAAGGACCAGTTTACCACATGATTTAATCGGTTGATAGACAAATGAACTGTATGGATCCGTAATTATGTGACAATTTGCATAGCATCATGCATAATGGAGAATACTTAAGCCCCCTTTTGCCAGAGCATGGCACATGTACACACTTCACATTGATTGTAGTTTGTAGAAACTTGTACTGCTTAATTTTGTAACTGCCACAAATTCCTGTAGAATTACAACTCTTTGCATACCTGTAGATGACAGCTTCGAAAAATACTTTGGGGAAGAGGATTATTGCATGTAACAAGCAGCTGCTCCTGTTCCCAGATAGTTTTCCATGTTGTTGATTAACAGTATTTGCCTGCTAAATAAGTTGGATGAAAATTTCAAGCTGATTGTAAAAAATCGAAAAATGCTAATTCAAACTTATTTGTGGGAGAAAAACATCTCCTCATCAGACAGTGCAGATCCAAGATTACACTGCACATTTTGTGCAGTCTGATCTTGATCTACAATGTCTGCAAAATGTCAGTTCTTCAAATGTTTATGCTCTAAAAAAGTAGCTGTCATATCTGATAAATCTAAAACTGAAGGGTTAAAGGGGGTTACTCAGATTTTTGTAATCTCACTAAACTTAAAAAATGATTCATCACTGATTTAAGTAAGCATATAGCTTGCAAAGCATCAGTAAAGAAGAAAGACAAATGTTAGAAAAAAATAGTTTTCTATGGTATTTCCTTAATGGGCCATGTATCCACTTAGGTATTTTTAGATTTTGTGCCAGAGTTTTACTAAAACTCATGGGAATTTCCTATATGAGCAATAACAGGCATACCGGTAGATTATGTAGATTTGTATTCAATTCAGTATGAGGATGACTTACCTGATCTCATTAAAATGGACTAAGAGTTACCTATTGCAAAACTACCATGATGTTAGTAAATGCCAAATACTGCACCTTTAAACTGAGTTTAAACATACAGTTTCTGTAAGATTGTGAAGAAAAAATTATATAACTGGAATTATTTGTGTTTTGACAAAGAAATTTTGTTTTACAGTAGTAAAACTGTAAAGGTCCCTGTAAGATTTTTTGATTAGTAAACTGGTTGCTTTACTCTGTTATTAAACCTGTTTACTTTACACTGATTTTGAAACAAGTTCTACACTTTACTGAGGAGCAACACTGAGGAAAGTGGCTTTTATAAACTTTGTAGGAAAAGGAGAAAATGCTGGCAAATTCCAGCAGTGTCTCCTTTTTCCTTTGTATATTTTACCATTTTAAAGATGATTCCTATCATTTAACCGTTTACCACACAATTATGACTTTTAATGACCCTTGGAAAGAAAGCTGCTGAAATAATTGTGGGAAAAGGAGAATTTGCTGGTAACCATTATTTGCTTCTTTTCCCACTATGTTTTCTGCACTTTCAAAGACAAATTGCAGTATGTAATATACCTTGATATTGTCATATGCAAATTCTTTCAGTTTGGACAAGTCCGAAATTTTGTTGTTTGGGTTACATGTATATTTGTAATCTGCAAATTTGGACAAGTCTAAATTTTAATTTTTGGTGAAGAGCTGAAGATTTTTGCAAGAGATTCTTTTCCCTTGACATGTTAGTCACATTTTAAAGTATTATTTCATTACTTTGTGTATTTTAAATCTTTTCCAGATGACAAATTTTAGACTTTTTCAAACTGAAAGCATTTTAAGAGCACAACAGGATTTAATGTGACTCAGATGACTTGATTTGTTTTTGTAAGGATTGAAAACTGTGGAAAAAAGAGAAAAAACCAGTTTGTTTTCCGAAAAGGTTTTAATAAAACTTTCTTTCTCAGGGTAGTATAAACTTAACTCTTTCCCAAACAATCCCTTGTTTTAACGACACTGGGAAATAAGCCTTTTGAAAACATTGTGGGAAAAGGAGAAAATGCTGGTAACCAGCATTTTCTCCTTTTCCCTCCATGTTTTCTACCCTATCAAAGAAAAATTGCACCTTTTGAGCTGCACTGAAATTGTCGTCTGCAAATGCTTTCAATTTTGACCAGGCTTAAATTTTGTTGTCTGGTAAAGAGTTAACAAATAGTTTCTATAGATTAACATATAACTTAAGTAACATTCCTCTCGTGTTTTTCTTTCAGGTGATTTCCATGTTTTGGTACAACTTTCATTGTCGAATGTGTATAGGATACAATGTGATCGCGCTCATGGCAGAAATAAACAGCTTTTTCTTGCATTCGAGGAAACTTCTTCATATGCTGAACTACGAGTTTGACAATAGGTTTTATAAGACTGTTTGTATTGTCAATTTACTTACATTTTTTGTTTGCCGTGGATTTTCATTGGCTAGGATCTCATACGGAATGATGACAGAAAACCACTTGGTTCCTGTGATATACTTTAGATGTTTGTGTGCCTCCATTTTCGTCATGAATGTGATTAATCCGATTCTGTTTTGGAGACTTTTTAAGAACGACGTTTTACGGAACATGATATACAAAAAACCAGCAGAACCTTTAGTGAATGGAAATAATAACCAGTCCAACTTGAAAACACATCTGAAGTCAGATTGATTTTTGGTTTTACTTTTATCGTTGTCATGTTTGTTATTACCATTTTGTATTAACCCGTTGAGCTCTAAATTAACCCATAGGCCTCTGACACTCTGTTGGTTTATCATAGAATATCGGAAATTCATTGTTCAATCATTGAACTCTGTTTCTAAAAATAGCAGAGTGGCGCATTGCCTCTATAGCAATATAATAACTTACTATAATAACTGTAATAACTGTACAATATAGAGGGGGATGCCCCCCCCCCCCCCCCCCTCATGTGCTATGTTTAGTAACAGTGTTCAATGATCGACCTATGAAAATTTCAGTGTTCCCTGACAGGCTTATGGAACTTCAAAGGCCTGTAATTAACCAGAAAAACATTGTCAGTTCTGATAGAAGACTCGGATAATTGCAATTTCAAGGTCACCAGATTATATGCTTGTCCGGAATATCTCTACAAAGCGGACTTGTAGATCAAAGATCAGACTTCACAAAATTGTGCAGTGTGATTTTAATTTTTTCTGTTCACAAACGTAGCCAAAGTTGTGAAAGGCCCTTAACTTTTTACCAAACAATCCTGAGTTCTAACGAACCCCAAGAAAAAACCTTGTGAGAAAAGGAGAAAATGCTGGTAACCAGCATTTTCTCCTTTTCATACAATGTTTTCTACCCCTTTCAAAAACAAATTTTAATTTCTTTAGTCATATTCATTGTGTTGTCTGCAAATGTTTTCAACTGGATCAAAATCTAAGATTTTGTTATTTGGTAAAGAGGTAAAGGGTCATTACCGTAATAGGGTCATTGTTTTTAAATAGCAGAGATAAATGCTTTCCGTCTGGAAAAAGACATAAATGTTGCATTTTTATGGCAGATTTTGCTAGAACCATGCTAGAAACTTGGAGACTTATTGAGAATTTTATTTTTTGAGTGTATTGATACCAGTACTTTATCTATGATTTTATTTCAAAGTAATGTTTTGATCCAGATTTAGGTTTCGGCATATTGTATAAATCATAAATTCATGCAAACTACAAAGTTTTTTTGATGGTAATACATGTATGTTAGTGTCTAAAGTTATGAATGTTAGCTAATGAGATTGGGAGAATATGCCTTGACAAGGATTGTCTAAATTTCATTTGCTACCGATAATTGTATAGGCTGGCCTTATCGTGACTTTTTCTCCCAGTCATGTTCTCAAGGTTACATTTTTATCTTAAGACACTTAGAAAATGTTTCATTCATCTTGCACCTCCACAACTTTGGTACATGACACAATGCTAATGACTATCACATGCTGATTAATGACATTAAAATGATTTACAAGGCTTAATTTTGTCAGAAAATATGTATTGTTACTTGTTTTTGTAATGCTTTTTGTATTGTTAATTGTTAACCCCTTACCAAACAGTCACAGCTTTTAACGACCCTGAGGTAGAAGGCTTTTGAAAACATTGTTGGAAAAGAAGAAAATGCTAGTTTAACCAGCATTTTCTCCTTTTCCTACAACGTTTTCTACCCTATCAAGGACTGCATTCATCATTTGAGCCACCTTAATTTGTCGTCTTCAAACGCTTTCAATTTGGACTAGTCCAAAATTTTGTTGTTTGGCAAAGAGTTAACAAGACATTAAAATTTTAGAGGCTTTGATAACTAATTGCAAGCATTTTGCAGGTGACAAAATGTATGTGACTCAAAACTGAAGCTTGTTTTAAAAAGGTTAGAAAACTTCGTGGAAAAAACAGAAAATGCCAGTTACCAGGATTTTCATCTTTTTCCAACAAAGTTTTCAAAAGCCTTCTTTCCTAGAGTGGTTTAAAGTCGAGATAGTTTTTCAGAGGGTAAGAAATGGACAATCCTAAACTGTAATCTGTTAAAGAGTGACATGTGGTTCAAGTGATAGAGCTTGACTTACAAAATGGTGCTTGACAGTCTTTTTTCCTTTTCCAACAATATATATATATTTTCTTCAGGATTGAAAAAGAGAATTGTTTTGTAAAAGATATTTTTTAGGTTTGTATCTGTACTAATACTAAAATGGTATTAGACTTTCCAACCTTTTTAGGAAGATGTTATTTTGAAAACAGTGAAATAACAATGTTCTTTTATGGACCCTTAACTAAACAATCCAGGGTATAATGACCCCCAAAGAAGGTAGGCTTTTGAAATCATTGTGTGGAAAAGGAGAAAATGCTGGTAGCCAGCATTTTCTCCTTTTCTCACAATGATTTTATACTCTGTCAAAAACAAATCCTGTCAATCAAGTCATATTTAATTTGTATGTCTGCAAATGTTTTCAATTTAGACAAGTCTAAAATTTTGTTGCTTGGTAAAAAGTTGATGTATCTTAGTAAAATTAGAATTATTCTCTACAAATCACCCATTTATCTAGCCCAGCATTGGCTGCTTTTTTGCCAAAATAGTCGTTAGCGTACTGACTTAAATTGCAATGATATTCAAGAAAGCAATAGCTTTTAAAGGCATGTGCTTTAACATAAGATTTTATTGTAATAAAATCAAAATGATGATTTATTCATATCTAAACACAATGAAAAAAGCTGTATATACATGTGTGTACACATTTAAGTGCTATTGATAGGTCAAGGTTTTAGTGTATTCCAGCTAAATGCTTAAAATGAACCTTAGAAAAGAAGGCTTTGGAAAACATTAAGGAAAAAAAAAGAAAATGCTGGTAACAAGCATTTTCTCCATTTACCACAATATTTTCTTCTCTTTCAAAGACATCTAATAAATTGAACCTCATATTGTTTGCATGTGTTTTCTGCAAAGTGTTTTCTGTTTGGATAAGTCTAGTATTTTGTCATCTGGTAAAGACTTAAATATTTACTAGAAGAGAAAATCTTAGAATTGTCCAAATTGAAAGTATTTGCAGACGACAAAATAAAGGTGACTCAAAAATTGAAATTTGCCTTTGGAAGGGTAGAAAACATTGTGGGAAAAGGAGAAAATGCTGGTTTCCAGCATTTTCTCTTTTGCCTACAATGTTTTCAAAAGCTTTCTTCTTCCAGGATCATTAAAAGTCGGGATTGTGTGGTAAAGGGTTGATCGACAGCATTTAACTCTTTACCACACAATCCTGTGTGTTAACGACCCTGAGAAAGAAACCTTTTAAAAACATTGAGGGAAAGGAAGAAAATGCTGGTAACCAGCATTTTCTCCTTTTTCCACAATGTTTTCTACCCTTTTAAAGACAGAAATCATCATTTGAGTCATGTTTAATTTATCATCTGCAAATAGTTTCAATTTGATTGAGTCTAAAATTTTGTCATGTGGTAAAGGGTTAAGGAAATGGGACAGACAAACAAGGATGAGAAGTCAGTTAATTGACAAACTGACAAATGCATAAATTGTTTATAATGAAACATCCCATATAGAAATATGATTTATCACATAACTCCCCTTGTTTTCAATGTAAGACAGCCATTATGAATTTTCTTGTCTTACGTGAAAATAGTGCTATATTCAGTCAACACGCTGTAATTATACATCTCATTTCTAGAATATTGCCAAACAAGATTCCTGTATTTAATTGACTGTCAAAGCTGATGATTGTGACAAAGCTGCAGTTTTTAGTATCAAGATGTAAAACATCTACAAAGGCTAGCTTGATAACATTTTTTTTGTAGGCCCTTTTAATAAAATTTTATCTCAAACACCAACTCATGTCAGATCCCATATGTCTGTTACTTGCAATACAAGTGTTAAAATCTCACTTTTTATGGCAATGCACCATGCTTTCCTGATCCTTTTGTGGTGTTAGAATAATTGCACCTGCTAGTTTTATTGCTGAAAACAGAATTTTTGACAGGCTATCTTTAAAAATTGAGGTCAGTTAGTCGGTGTAGAAAATTGGTTTTCAAAGTTAACAATGTCAGGAATTTAAGGCAGTTTTTGTTAATTATTTCGAAACCTGGGCAAAAAAAAATGTTCTATGATAATTGATGTTGTCAAAGTTTTTAAAGTTTGAAAATTCAATCAACTGATAAATAGGCTTGAATTACAGTATTTTAATCATTTAACCCTTCACTAAACAATCCTGAGTTTTAACGACCTTGACAGAGAAGGCTTTTGAAAACATTGTGGGAAAAGGAGAAAATGCTGTTAACCAGCATTATGTCCCTTTTTCTCACATTGTTTTCTACTCTTTGAAGAAGGAATTTCAGTTTCTATAGCCACATTTTGTGTCGACTGCAGACATTTTTGGCCTGGACCATTCTAAAATTTTGTCAAGTGGTAAAGGGTTAACTCTATACCAGATGACGAAATTTTAGACTTGTACAAAATTGAAAGGACGGGTATCTACTGAAGACATATGTGTGAAACTAGCCATTTGATTGGTTGAGATATTTCATACATAGGCCAATCAGAGGGTTTGTCTTAATATTTAGATTCAACTGATTACTTGTGAAAAGAAACAGATGACTAAACCCTGTATCACACAGTGCCGCCTTTTAACCACCCTGATGAAGAAAGCTTATGAAAACATTGTGTGAAAAGGAGAAAATGCTGGTAACCAGCATTTTCTCCTTTTCCCACAATGTTTTCTATTCTTTCAAGAACATTTTTTAAAGTTTTGAGTCTTATCTATTTTGTCATCAGTAAATGCTTTCAATTTGGAAATGTCTAAAGTATTGCCCTATGGTAAAGGATTAAAACATTCTGGTAAAATACAGATATCCAAAACGAACTAAGGTTTTTATACATGACTATTTCAGAATTTTTTGGTAGAAATGTAGTTACTGAAAATGAGTAATGGAGATTTTATAAATGAATATTCGAAATCATTGACATAATAGGGAAGTTTCTTTACAAGTTATATCTCCCTTTTTCCACGATGTTTTTTTAAAGTGGTGTGTTGCAAGATGGAAAAAAGACATCTACAGGAGGTATTAAGCTTAGATATTAACCCTTTACCACACTACAAAACTTAAGACTTTTCGCATTTTTTTGAAAACAATTGCATGCAAAATTTTAAATGTTTCTCAAATGATAAAATTGTGTCTTCAAAAGGGTAGAAAACATTGTTGGTAAATGGAGAAAATGCTGGTTACCAGCATTTTCTCTTTATCCAACATATGTTTTCAAAAACTTTCTTCCAGGGAGTTGTTTAAACATTACTATTGTTTGTTAAATGGGTAATTTTCAATGGAGACAATGGGGTGATTTTTTTACTCCAGAAATATAACAATCAATGCAGGTGAAAGTTTTGATATCAAAAGTGTTGTGTAGTCATTTCATTCCGTTCCCTGATATTCTGCCGTTGATGTTAGGCTTTCTTAGGTTTTTCAATGTGCCAAATGTATAAACAAGACCTTTCTCTATTGCTGTCATTGTAATCCATTGAAACTGAAAGATTTTTGTCTTATTGAGACTATATGTAACAATACTTTACCACACAGCAAAATTTTGGACCAGTCCAAATTCAAAGCATGTGCAGATGACAAATGTTACTCAGATGTAATGTATGTGAAAGGGTTGAAAACTTGTGGGAAAAAGAGAAAATGCTGGTATTTTCTCCTTTTTCCAAAATGCTTTCAAAAGCCCTTTCCAACTGGTTCATTATGTCTCCCCCTGTAAGGGTCGGGAGACATACTGTCTTTCCCTGTGCGTCCGTCTGTCTGTCCATCTGTCTGTCTGTCTGTCTGTCACAAATTGTGTCCAATCTATAACTCGAAAATTTGAAAGATATTTTGATTAAACTTCACACATTTGTAAAGCACCATGAGACGAAGTGTCATGCACAAGAACCATAACTCTGGCTTGTATATTTTTTGAGTTATTTCCCTTGGATTATTTTCCTTACTCATTTTACGTACATTTTCATGTTTGCTCTGTAACTCGAAAACCTTTTAAGATATTTTCATAAAACTTCACACATTTGTAAAGCACCATGAGACGAAGTTTCATGCACAAGAACCATAACTCTGGCTTGTATATTTTTCGAGTTATTTCCCTTTGATTTTTTTCCTTACTCATTTTATGTACAATTTCGTGTCTGCTCTATAAATCGAAAACCGTTAGAGAAAAATGACCATTATTTGTGACATATAAATCCTGATGACACCAAACAGGGGGGAGACATCTGTTTTTTTGTAGAAAAACAAGTTCTAGTTAAAACTTGGGATTGTGTGGTAAAGAGCTACGCAAGCCAACAGTATAGATCCAAGATTTACCAGTATGTTTTTACAACCCTAAAGAAGAAAGCTTTTGAAAACAATGTGAGAAAAGGAGAAAATGCTGGTAACCTACATTGCCAATGACAATGTCGTCACTTGCATCAAGTTTCATTTGTTGTCTGCAAATTCTTTGAATTTGAGAGAGTTTGGAAGAGTCTACAATTATTGTAATGATTGAAAAGGGTCTGTTTTGGATGACCTTTGGAATTCCATTTGAATGGAATAGGCTGTTACAGATATGACTCTTTCAAAGGTTATTTCTTCAGAATATCTCCATTCTTGTTAAGTCTACTGAGCAGTAAAATGAATCTTTGAAGAAATGGGATATTGTAACTTCAATACAGAATGTCAGGGAATAGATGAAAAGAATTTTTTTTTGTAAATAAGAAATATTTAAACATACTATGTACATGTATGTATCTCTGTATACAATATTAAACCCCTGCAGAACATACATTTCTACAGGAGTATAGTGGAATCAGCCTGCTTTCTTGTCTGTCTGTTTGTGTTCTTGCACATTGGCATTTAGTGTTGCAGCCTTCTTCTTCATTTTGGCTCTCATTGCATATTAATACACTATTTATTAGACAACTTTTTGGCTTGTGCAGTTTAATTGCATATGCAGACAACAAATAAAATGTGACTCAAATAAATAGATTTTTCTTTTTAGGAGATAGAAAACATTGTTTGAATAGGAGAAAATGCTGGTCACCAGCATTTTCTCCTTTTCACACAATGTTTTCCAGAGACTTATTCCTCAGGAACGTTAGAACTCGGGATTGATTGGTGAAGGGTTAACCAGAAATTGTTTGATACACCAGATGCAAATTTCTTTCTTGTAGCTCAATAATTATTTCCCCTTGAAGTAAGACGTTTTCATGTATATTTCATATGTTAGAACATGGCATGAATTACCTCCCTTTAATGAGAAAGGAAATGTATTTGGGTGCTTTTGTGGGTACATCAGCTGAGACTAAAGGAATTCCATTAGAACACCAGGTACCTCAGTCTGTCTGTTTGTAATAGTGCCAGCTAGGTACCATAGCTACATTTTTCTGACTTGTCTTATTTGCTTTTTGATGCGATTTGCTGGTCATAATAGATGTATGTCACTCTTCTCTATCAAAGCATTTGGCAGGGTTATTTAGTCACCTTTATGTGACAGCCCTAGTTTTATCTATTCTATATTTGGATATATTGATCATGGCTTAGCCATTTTTGAGAAAGATCTGTGAAACTTATTTTGTATTCTTATATTCTTTGAATTTCCTAGACATTTTTTGTATGGATTCATCATTCGATGCTTCATTTTTCTCCAAGTAAGGGCCAAATTCGTGTAACTTTTTTTCTTGTATTTATCTTTATGTTTTTGCCTTTTACCATGTGTCAGTCATGATATGCCCCGTTGGGAATATGATACCGGTAGGTCAAATAGAGGCATAGATAGCAGAAATTTTTTGTACAGTTGGAAGAGCAATATTTCTTAAATATATGATGAATCAAAAATTCCCACTCAATAGTAAAACCCAAATTATTTCAGTTTCAAAGGTGATGTTGCCTTTGAAAAAAACACTGCATTGGACAGTGTAGATCCAAGATCAGACTGCACGTTTTGTGCAGTCTGATCTTGATCTACACTGTCTGCAAAAGTGCCCCAAGTCGCACTTAGCAGCCTAAGGGTTATTATTTTTTTTTAACTAAATACAGAGATGTGGATGAAGATAATCCTAATGGGTATCCACAACAGAGATTTTAGTGGAAAATA
The DNA here is from genome assembly GCA_946811185.2 of Hippopus hippopus. NCBI lineage: Eukaryota > Metazoa > Mollusca > Bivalvia > Cardiida > Cardiidae > Hippopus > Hippopus hippopus. The sequence goes on from OX328109.1 coordinate 6,963,432, forward strand.
ACATTGTAAGAATTTGACACCCTTTTTGATCTGGACTATGGTAAAATTAGCAAAAAGCAGCTTTTATTGTCAAAAAAATAGGGAGAAACCAAAAGGTTTGTCATAGCACTGTTGTCATTTGGGTCATCATTTATTTGGGAAATCTGTTTGACTTTTTCTTAGTGTCTCTGTCATTACGTAAGATATTTATTCAAACTTTAGCTAGGTACTTATCAAAACGGGAACCTATACAACAAGGGCAGGTAACACTGAAATATTTTTGAAACAGTTATTCCCCTTTTTCAACTTCAAATTCTTACTGAAAAAGCTACTGCAGCTGAGAGTTGGCTCTAGCATGATCTTGTTTACATGGAGGTGTAATGGAATGGGCTTAGAATATAGTACTTTTCATACATTTATATGTATTTGTAATTGATGAAAAAATTATAGACAGTTTCAAATTTTGATAATCAAAGGGTAAAGTGTAATAAATGAAAAAGCTAATATTAACATGTTAAGATTGTTAAACAACCTTTTTACTGACAGCTGACTACTTTTCAAACATTGTAATTAAGGAGAAATTGTTTAAGAGGAGCAATATGTTCCTTTTGCCATGATGGTTTTTTATGGATACATGTGTTAGGCCTTACTTAAATATCTATATTTCACTGAGCTTTTTTTTTTTTCTTTTAGCATTTTCCTTCAAATTTTTTCATAAAATAATGAGTTAGAAACATTTTTTGAAATAATTACCTTCAACATTTACTTACCTTTGCTTACAAAGTTACATGTTTCATTCTGTATGATTTAAAAAAGAAAAATGGTGCATCATAATCTATATTTTATATAAATAATTGAATTTGTGTATAATTCGTGTTTGACCCTTTACCATACAATCCAGAGTTATAAAACAACTCTGAGAAAAAAGGCTTTTGAAAAACATTGTGGGAAAAGGAGAAAATGCTTGTCACCAGCATTTTCTCCTTTTCCCACAATGTTTTCTACCCTTTTAAAGACAAAACATTCTGTCTATAAATAAGCCAAAATAAATTTGTTGTCTGCAAGAGCTTTCAAATTTGACAAGTCTACAATTTTGTTATTAGGTAAAGAGTTATTGAAAAGACATCCTTGGTGCTCTTTGTGTTTAGAGCTGTTTATACCAAAGACAAACATTTTGTAACAAGTATTAACTCTTTGAGAGCTTGCCAAAACTTCAGTTGCTGTTGCAGAAATCGTAAATCAAGATCAGGCTGCACAAAAAAAAGTAATGAATCGGATCATGAATTTATATAGATGACTATAAAAAGAGCCATGGTCTGTGAAAAGGGGGCTTAATGCATCTGCGAAAAGTATCGACCCTGGTCAGCCTGCGCAGTCCGCGCAGGCTGACCAGGGCCAAAACTTTCCGCTATTAGTCAATTTTCTGGATGTCCAAGGACCGGTCTATCTCATAATTAATCTGGTTGTTTAAAAAAGTGGTTATGGTGGATCGATAATCATGTAACAATTTGTCCAGTATGATGTATCACGGAGATGCATTAAGCCCCCTTTTGCCAGAACATGGCTCAAATGTATTTTTCTAGAATCAGCATTGAAGTTGCATGGAATGCCATCTAACACAATCCATAATCTTTGACATGAAAATCGGATCTGATTTTCATGTCAAAGATTATGGATTGTGTTAGATGGCATTCCATGACTAAATTGTTCAAAATAGCTTAGCCAAAATTTTTAGCTAGGTGGAAAAGTATCATCAGCATTAGATACTCCTCTCTTGTCACATTTGTCAGACAGCATCCGGTGGTTTTTCACTGAATATTGTAAATAACTAGCGTAGAATAACCATGAATGCATGGTCAAGTGCATTGGCCCAGTGCTGATGCATAATTGAAGTACTGCAGAAAAACTGTTTAACTTTTTGGAATGATCCCTACTTTTACCTTTAGGAAAAAGGCTTTTGAAAATATTGTGGGAAAAGGAGAGAATGCTGGTAACCAGTATTTGCTTTTTTTTCCCAGAGCTTTTTTTGTCTTGCAGCAGACCACATTTGAAAAACATGGTGGCAAAAGAAAAAGTAGTTTGGAAAACATGCTGGGATAATTGGCAGTTGCTTGTAACAAGCAGTTAAAGGTACTCTGTAATCCATGATGTTTTTAAAATCAGCTGACTTCATGTGGTGTTTACAATTGTATTATTGGGGTTTGGAATGGGTTAATGTACTTATCATGGAAGAAGTCGGATCATTCTAAACCCTTATCCTGCTAAATAACTTGAATGAAACTTTCAAGCCAATAGTAAAAATCGATTAATGCTACTTCATACTTACTTTTTGGAGAGAAATATCTCCTTATCAGACAGCGTAGATCCAAGATCAGACTGCACATTCTCTGCAGTCTGATCTTGATCTACAATGTCTGCAAAAGATCAGTGAGTCTCGCTTAGCAGCCTAACGGTAAATGTGTACTAAAATTTAATGGTAGCTAAATCAAATTTAACAAATGCCTTTCTTTATTTTACTAGTACATATACTTTACCTAGAGCCATTGTATATTTTTTATCGAAATGTGTTTCTTTTCCCTCTACTTGGAACGTAATATGATTTTAGTTTTTTGTTATGTGAAAGAAACTTCTTGGTCAAAAGTAGTCTTCAATCTAACCCTGATTCAAAATATTTAGTGTTTTATGACCCTTGAGAAGAGGGTTTTGAAAATGCTGGTTACCAGCATTTTCTCCTTTTCTGCACAATGTTTTTAAAGGCTTTAATATGATTGTGACTAAACATGCATGCTTGGTAGTTTAGTAGAGTCCCAAGTTTCTCTCCAAGGATCATGGCTTCCCGTGCATACAGGATTATAGTCTGGACTCTATACATGTTAACTCTTTACGACGCAATCCCAAAATTTAATGATCCTGAAAAAGGTTTTTGAAAACATTGTGGGAAAAAGAGAAAATGCTGGTAACCAGCATTTTCTTCTTTTCCCACAATGTTTTCTACCCTGTCAAAGACAGAATTCTTCATTGGAGCAACAGTTAATTTGTGGTCTGCAAATGCCTTCAATTTGGTTGAGTCAAAAATTTTGTCATCGAAAGGGCTCAGACATATTCCTAATAGGTTTGTGTACATCTGCAGTGAAGAATAGGAAATAATGACTTGATAAATGTGCATACAGGCACTTTAGCAGTAATTATTTTAGCCCTATGCCATTCGGCCAAATTTTTAAAGTTATTTGAATTAAGACATTTGCAGATTACAAAAAATGGTAGACTTTCTCATATAGGATAGAAAACATTCTAGAAGAAAAAAACGCTGGTCACCAGCATTTTCACCTTTTTCCACAATGGTTTGAAAACAAATTGAATTGAATGTGGTTCAGATCATGGGAATTGTCTTTGATAGGGTTGAAAACATTGAAGGAAAAGGGGGAAATGTTGTTTACTGGTATTTTCTCTTTTTCCCTCAATGTTTAACCCACCAGTTTTTCAAAGGGTTTCTTCTATAGAGTCACTAACCTTTTACCACACAATCCCGTTAACAAGCCTGAGAGAGACCGCTTTTGAAAACATTATGGGAAAAGGATTAAATGCTGCTTACCAGCATTTTCTCCTTTTTATACGCCCGTCAAAGACGGGACGTATTATGGGATCACCCGTGACGGGCGGGCGGACAGGTGGGCGGCGTCCCCATTCTTTGTCCGGAGCATATCTCCAAAACTATGCATAGCTATGGTTATGAAATTTCATGGGTGGATAGATCTCATCAAGGCGGAGTGCAGTGCACAGGAATCATAACTCTCGCTTGCTTAATTTTTGAGTTATTGCCCTTTGTTGTTTTTCATACTTGAATTTTGTCCGGAGCATATCTCCAAAACTATACTAGCTACGGTTATAAAACTTCATTGGGTGGATAGATCTCATCAAGGGGGAGTGCAGTGCACAGGAATCATAACTCTTGCTTCCTTAATTTTTGAGTTATTGCCCTTTGTTGTTTTTCATACTTGAATTTTGTCCGGAGCATATCTCCAAGACTATACTAGCTAAGGTTATGAAACTTCATTGGGTGGATAGATCTCATCAAGGGGGAGTGCAGTGCACAGGAATCATAACTCTTGCTTCCTTAATTTTTGAGTTATTTCCCTTTGTTGTTTTTCATACTTGAATTTTGTCCGGAGCATATCTCCAAGACTATACTAGCTAAGGTTATGAAACTTCATGGGTGGATAGATCTTATCAAGGGGGAGTGCAGTGCACAGGAATCATAACTCTTGCTTACTTAATTTTTGAGTTATTTCCCTTTGTTTATATTCATACTTGAATTTTGTCCAAAGCATATCTCCAAAACTATGCTAGCTACGGTTATGAAACTTAATGGGTGGATAGATCTCATTAAGGGGGAGTGCAGTGCGAAAGAACCATAACTCTACCTCGTGCTGTCTTTGAGTTATTTCCCTTTGATCGTCATTTTTACAGCAGTTTCTACTTGTCCGGAGCATAACTTTGTCATCTCCAGTCCGATTGACTTGAAACTTGGCATGTGTGTTCGTTGCAATAATACGGAGTGCATTGTGAAAGAACCATAACTCTACCTCGTGCTGTCTTTGAGTTATTTCCCTTTGATCGTCATTTTTACAGCATTTTCTGCTTGTTCAGAGCATAACTGTCATCTCCAGTCCGATTGACTTGAAACTTGGCATGTGTGTTTGTTGCAATAATACGGATTGCAGTGCAAAAGAAGCATAACTCTACCTCATGCTGTCTTTGAGTTATTTCCCTTTGATCGTCATTTTTACAGCATTTTCTGCTTGTCTGGAGCATAATTTTGTCATCTCCAGTCCAATTGACTTGAAACTTTGCATGTGTGTTAGTTGCAATAATACAGATTGCAGTGCAAAAGAACCATAACTCTACCTCGTGCTATCTTTGAGTTATTTCCCTTTGATCGTCATTTTTACAGCATTTTCTGCTTGTCTGGAGCATAATTTTGTCATCTCCAGTCCAATTGACTTGAAACTTGGTATGCATGTTTGTTGCAATATTACGGAGTACAGTGCGCAAGAACAATAACTCTACCTAGTGCGGATTTCGAGTAATTCCACTTTGATCTTCATTTTTACAGTATTTCTTGCTTGTCTGGAACGGAACTTTGTCACCTCAAGTCAAATTGACTTGAGACTTGGTAAACATTTTTGTTGCATTACCTGCCCTTTACGATTATTATACCCCCTTGACAACTGGCGGTGGGACGGGCGTATCTTGCGACAATTTGCCGCTCTTGTTTCACAATGTTTTCTTCCCTGTTAAAGATAAATCTCATCATTTGAGTCATATTAACCTTGTCATCTGCAAGTTCTTAAAATGTCAGCAGGCTTAACCCTTTACCACACAATCCTGACTTTTAACAACCCTGATAAAGAAGCCTTTTAAAAAACATTGTGGGAACCAGCATTTTCTCCTTTTCCCACAATGTTTTCTACCCTTCCCAAAACAAATTTCAGTATTTGAGTCATATTTATTTTGTCGTCTGCAAATGCTTTCAATTTGGAATAGTCCAAAATTTTGTCATGTGGTAAAGAGTTAAAGAATTTTCTCTTATGGTAAAGGGTTAAAATCAGGATTTTGTGATAAAGGGTAAATGCAACAGCCCTATACCAAATTGTTTCTGTGATCTTAATAACCAGGAGAAAGAGGGCTGTTGAAAACATTGTTGAAAAAGGAAAACAGCTGGTTGCCAGCATTTTTTAGCTCTATTGACAGAAGGCCAGCGGGCTTATGTCATGGCCTGTTGTCCGTCTTGCATCTGTCCGTCCTAGCATACCTTAACTTTTATTTCAAACATCTCTGAAACTACCAGTCCAATTTTGATAAAACTTCACAGAAATGATCCTGCCGTGGTCCCCTTCTGAATTTCTTGAAAGAATTTGATCCCTTAAAAAACTCTGGTTGCCATGGTAACAAAACTGAAAAATACTGAAAATCTCCTTGTCTGAAACCATAAGGCCTAGGTCTACTAAATGTGGAATGTAGCTTAATGTAGTCGACCTCTACAAAGTCTCTTCAAATTATAGCCCTGGGGTCAAATTTGGCCCTACCCGGGGTCACAAGGTTTACATGGGCTTATATAGTGAAAACTTAAGAAATGTTTCTGTACCTAGCCATAAGGCCTAGGGCTACCCAATTTTGCATATACATGTAGCTTTATCTAGTGGGCCTCTACCAAGAGGGCTCAAGGTATAGCCCTGAGGTCAAGTTTGGCCCCACCCCAGGGGTCACAAGTTTTACATGGGCTTATATTGTGAAAACTTAAGAAATCTTTTTACTATTCAAAAGACCTAGGCTACCAAATTTAGCCATGTCTCGGGGGTCTCATGTTTTACAGGGCCTGTTATTGACTAAACTTTGAAAATCTTCTTGTTTATAACCACACATCCTAGACCTGTATTAGTTGGTATAGGGCTTTATCTTGTGGACCTCTACCAGGATTCAAGTAATTATAGCTCTGTGGTCAAAAATGGTTTTGCCCTGGGGTCATAACCTTCTCGTAGGATTTTTTAGAGAAAATTCTATATGTCTTCTATTTCGAAACGAGTTTGCCATGTATTGTTATATTTGGCTTGTAGGGTTTTACTTATTAGCCAGTGGAGCGATACAGGGCTATCTTGGCCCTCTTGTTTTCCTTCAGCACAATGTTGTCAACAGTTTCATGGACAGATCCAATCTGTTGAACCACTTTTCTAGTCTTCAAATGCTTTCAATAAGGACAAATCTGAATTTTTTTCATCTGATAAACTTTAAATGCATACATTGTATCATGATGCAGCTACACTAGGGTCTGTATTCTCCAACCATTCTTAGTGTCATTCTTGGTCTTATTCTGGATTAACAAAGTAACACAATGTTTGATTGGCTAAACCAAATGGTTTAGCCAATCAGACATTGTGTTACTTCCAAACTTAGAAAATTTATTGAGAGTAAGAACATTCTTATGAATGGTAGGTGAAAATGACTCCACATGTTTTTCAAAGCATTGTGGCTAAAAGAGATATATCTCAGAGTAATTTCTTCTTTGGCTACAATGTTTTCTTGACTTTCGCTACATAAAGATAATATCCATAAATCCTTCACTTGTGCTTGTGGTCTGGAATAAGCCAAAAGGAGTACATGTGTATGGAGAAAAGAGTTGGGTAACCCTCTGTTTATCAAACAAAATTGTAGACTTGTCCAAAATCAAAGCATTTACAAATGTGATGAAAAGGATGAAATAGGTCTTTGAAAATGGTAGGATACATTATTGGAAAAGAAGACAATCTTGTGGGTTTCCAGTGTTTTCTTCTTTTCCTGCAAGGCTTTCAGAGCTGTTAAAAAATGTAATTGTCTTGTAAACAGTGCCGAGGAAGAAGGCTTTTGAAAACATTGTTTGAAAAGGAGAAAATGCTTGTGTTGTCTGGTTGAGTTAAAACATGCTATTGCGTGGTAAAGGGTTCACCTGTACAGTTGTTTGGTAAACCCAGGATGTTTATTTCAGTATTCTGACTACTAAGAGTATTTTTATATGTTAATGCTTTTAAGCATTTGTGTCTATGTTAGTTTTCTCCTTGTCTGCTTTCTTAAAAAAAAAAAAAGTTTTGTTCTAATCCAAGGGAAAAGACGAAAAAGAAAATCAAATCAGCTGTACTATCTTATATGAACATTATCCCACCTTTTTGATGTTTTTATAACCCAACTAACTTTGATGTTTTTTTGATGTTTTTATACTATCACAATAAAGTTGAAAGGCTGGATGTTGAGGTTGTCTGTATGTCCATCTGTCTGTCTGTTCATAGCTGCAAATTTGTCTCCTCTTCTCCTACAGTTTTTAGCTAGTTTGGATGCAATTCTAATAAAAATCTTTTTACTGTAAGAAAAGGTGTGAACTTGCAGTTTTCATGATGAGTGATAAGTGGACAATTACAGGAGTTACAGCCCGTTGAATTCTTCCTGATCCGCTGGCAAGGCAACCGGTGGGGTCTATTTGTTGACCTGTGCAGTTCTATATATTCCATTTTTTTTTACTGAATTTATTAATAAATGTATAAGGATTTTCAATTGATGGAACAAGCTCTTCTAGATGTTTATCTATTGCAAGGTTTTTTTTTTTTTTACTAGATAATAGAGCAAAATATGTGGTGGTGTTGACTGGGTAGAGAATCTACTGGTCTGTTCTTGGATCTACACTGTTCACGGCCTCGAGCTTTTCTGTACAAAAATGCAATTAGAATAGCAACATTGAGAGTATAATATTTTTTTCTTGACTGAAAATGTCTACTTTTGCTTGTTTGAGACTCTTTTAATCCTATATTTTAATGACCCAGAAGAAGATGCCTTTAAAAAACATTGTGGAAAAAGGATAAAATGCTTGTAACCAGCATTTTCTCCATTCCCCACAATGTTTTTTACCTTTTCTTAAATAAATGATATCATTGGAGCTACATTTAGTTTGTCGCCTGAAAGTACTTTCGATCTAGGCAAGTCTAAATTTAATTTTTTTTGTCTGTTACAGAATTAAAGAAATTTACCAGCTACTTTGATAAGATCTGTATTTTCAAATCAAAATTTTACAATCGGATAAGAAGTTTGTGTATTTTTTTTAATGTGTTAGTCTTTTTTTTTTTATATAGAGAATCCTATCTTTTGATGTCTATAATTTTGTGCTGAATCAAATAAAATGGCTTGTGAAAATGTAGATTTAGTTGTTGTTGTTATCTTGATAATATCAAGTTCAGCAAGTTTAAAAATGGGTCATTTTGGGTCTAAATTTTAGGTCACCAGCTCAAATCTTTGAAAAACCTTGTGTACACTCTAGAGGCCACATTTTACATCCAATACTTATGAAAGCTTGTCAGAATGGTTGTCTTGACGATATCTCAGAGATTTTCAAAAATGGCTCATGTCTGGTCAAAAACTAGGTCACTAGGTCAAATCTTAGGAAAAAAAACAAACCTTGTGTACACTCTAGAAGCCACACTTTCAGTCTAATAATCATGAAATATGGTCAGAGTATTTGTCTTGATAATATCCTGAATGAGTTTGAAAATGGCTCATATGGGGTCAAAAACTAGGTCACCAGGGAAAATCTTAGAGAAACCTTGTGTACATTCTGTCCAATACTCATGAAACTTGGTCAGAATGTTTTTCTTGATGGTATCTCGGACCAGTTTAAGAATGGGCCACATTAGCTCACTTAGACAAATCCTAGAAACAGCTTGTGTACACTCTAGAGGCCACACTTTCAGTCCAATGCTCAAGAAAGTTTTAGAATGTTTGATAATGGAAATGGGTCATTTTAGGTCAAAAAGGCTCAGGTGAGCCATTTAAGGGCCATTATGGCCCTTTTTTTAAATGGCAGTAGGGCAATACAGGGCCATCATTGCTCTCTTGTTTAAGATTCTTTTGTAATTTTGTCAGAAGACACATACACAAGGCCCAGCAGGGTAGCTCAGTGGTTAGTGTATCTAACTCGTGACCTGGAGGTTGCTGGTTCGATACCCTAATTGCGGAGAACTTTCTTTCCGGCGATATTTTGCCTCTGATGCATGTGAGAAAAGTAGTCTGTGGCTTTGGAAAGAAAGTTGTGTCAGTACTAGTGTGAGAAAGCCAGGAAACACATGGGTGCGTCACTGACGGCCATGATATGACCTAAGCTGTTAAAGTGGCGTTAAACTCCAATACAAACAAACAAACAAAATGCATGCACAAGAAAGACACATAGACAACTTGGGCATAGCATAATTAAAGATTATATTATAATTGAAAGAAGTGAAACCTGGAGAAGCCAAGAGATTTCTACCTGAGACCCCAGGGTTTGTTCCCAGTCTGACCATAATCACTAGCTGCTTTCCATTCTAATCTTCATTCTTAGTTTTATTCTCAAGAATTTTCCACATTTGAATGTAACGCAACTTATGATTGTCGTAAGCAAATGGATAAGTCAATCAGAAATTGTGTAACTTTCTCAATTTAGAGTAAGACGAAGAATGTAATTTTAGAATGATTGTTGAAGATGTTCATAATTTCGAACTCACAACCCCTGAATAACTTGCCCAGTATATTATCTGCTTAGCAATCAGACCCTGCCTCTCCAGCACAATTATTAAAAAGACCCAACTCATCAATAGGTTTAAATCTCTGTTTACTACCAATTCATCTGGACAGATACAAAATGAATTCTCTACAACAGAATTTATCATCATCTTATGTACAGTACATATCGGTTTAAATACATGTAAATGTAGGTACATAAGCATCTTATGTACAGTACATATCGGTTTAAATACATGTAAATGTAGGTACATAAGCATCTTATGTACAGTACATATCAGTTCAAATACATGTAAATGTAGGTACATACATTACAAAGAATTTTGCTTTTCTTCTACCCATTGTCACATAGTCTCAAGTTTAAATGGTTCCAAAGGTGGAATACTTTAGAAAACATCATGGGAAAATGGGAAGAAAATGCTGGTAACCAGCATTTTCTCCTTTACTCACAATGTTTTCTGACCAGTCAAAGAACTTTGGTCCCTTTTTTCAATTTTAAATTTCTCATCTGCAAATGCTTTCAATCCGGAAGATTCTAGAGTTCGTTGTTTAGTGAAGAGTTAACCCTTTGACAAATTTACTAAGGCTTCTGCATACAAAGAAATGGATGCAACTCAAAAGCAGAAATTAGCTTTTGGAAGAATAAAAAACATTTTCTCCCTTTTCCACAATGTTTTCAGAATTCGCCTTCTGCAGGGTCTTGTTTGATAAAGGGTTGAATGACTCTCAGAAAAAATAAAATTTAGAAAATGTGGGGTAAGAAAAACCAGAATTTTCTCCTTTCTCCACAATGTTTCCTACTCGTTCTAGGCTAAATTTGATCATTCCAGCCACATTTGTTGTCTATGAATTCTTTCAGTTAAGGTAATTCTAGAATTCTGTCAAATGGCACAGAGCTGAGAAGACTAGTGTACCATATTTTCCGGACAATAAGCTGCCGCACTGTATAGGCCACATCCATTCATTTTCACCATTTCAGAAATGAAAAGTATTGTATAGGCCACACTGGCACATAGGCCGCCGCCAATACGCTTGGTTAATGTACAATGTCATCCATCTGTAGATATATGTACTGGTATGTGTATTATAATAACACAACATACAAATTTATCCTTTGTTGTTTTTTTTAATTCCATTGGAGTGATTTTCCCTTCTAGAGATCAAATCACTCAGAGGACTTGAGACTGTCATCATTTGTTTATCTTTTGTCAAATGTTTTAAGGAATTTCAAAATTGTCAAATTTTCAGTTCGACTGACGGTACACACCAAACAACGCTTTTATTTACCTTTGCAGTGAACTACTGATTGGTGCCTATCGACATTATCAATCAACAGGTGTGAAAATCTAGGTTGGTCACAACTTTTAACACATTTGTAAGTTTGCAAGCACATTAATTTACCTACCAATCATAGGTAGGTATAAGTGTTAGAAAAATACTTAGGGGGAGTGAACCAAAACGGCGCCCATGGGGAATCGTTAAATGGTTTTCTTTTCTTTTCAATCTTAAAGGCCTCACAAAAAGATCACTTTGAAAAAATAAATTAACACATAAGCCGCATCGTCTTATAGGCTGCACCCTTGAAAATTTTCACATATTTAACAGATAAGCCGCGGCCTACTGTCCAGAAAATACGGTAATACACTTCCCAAGTCATTTACAGGTTTGAATTTAATAAATAAGAATGTAAAAATCCTCACATGATTATAAAAATTGGAAAATTACAGTACATGAGAAAAAAAAAGTCTAAAGAAGCAGTGTACATTTAACCTTTTATAAACAACAAAATATTATAAATGTCCAATTTAACCCTTTATCACACAATCCCCAGCATCTTCTCCTTTTCCCACAATATTTTCTGCCCTATCAAAGACAGAGTTTGTCATTTGAGCCACCTTTAATTTGTCGTCTGGAAATGCTTTCAGCTTGGACTATAAAAAAATTTGTTGCTGGTATGGAGTAAAAAGGATATGAAGATGACAATTTAATTCTTTAACAAAACAATAAAATTTTAGACTTGTCCAAGCTGAAAGCATTTGCAGATGAAAAGTTATTCAAATGTAACTCAAAAATTGAAATTTGTTTAGGGGGGAAGGGTAGAAAACATTGAGAGAGAATAAGAAAATGCTGGTTACCAGCACTTTCTCCTTTTTCCACTGTGTTTTCAAAAGCTTTCTTTCTCAGGGTCCTTAAAAGTCAGGATTTTGTAGTAAAAGGTAAGTATGGTTCAAATGACAGATTTTGTCTTGTTACAAGAGAAAACGTGTTTGAAAAAGAAAATAATACCAGTTTCAAGATTTTTTTTCCCCCCCATTTTCCACATTGTTTTCAGAAGTAGTCTTCCTCAGGGTTATTAAAACTCAGGATTGAATGGTTAAGGGTTTTCTTTATGAAAAGATGAGGTATGATAGAGAAAGCTTGAGACAGACAACACAAGCAGTTAGGAATGTTTACAAATATATGAGCCGTGCTCTGTGAAAAGGGGGTTTAATGCATCTGCAAAAGGTGTCGACCAAGGTCAAGCCTACGCAGACTGCACAAGCTGACATGGGATAAAACTTTTTTGCTTTTGGTAAATTTTCTGCATGTCCTAGGATCATGCTACCTTCACATTCAGTCAATTGTTAGACTAAAAGGATTTAATGGATCCATAATTATGTGATGACTTGCTTGGTATAATGCGTCATATCACCAAAATGCCTGAAACCCCCTTTTGCCAGAGCATGGCTCATATATATATAATATAAATATTATATTATTGCCATGCTCTGGTAAAGGGGGGGGGGGGGGGGCTTAATGCATTCTCTCAGGTATTACACCAAGCAAGTCATCACCTAATTAGGGATCCATGTAACTTATTTTGTCTTAGAACTGGCTGAATCATGAGACAGACTCATCCTTTGACATGCAAAAAACTGACCAATAGCAAATACATGTTTGGACCCATGTCAGCCTGCCCGGACTACGCAGACTGACCTGGGTATATACTTTTTGAGGATGCATTTAGCCCCCTTTTCACAGAGCATGACTCATATATAGGATTTACATCTAGACTTAAGCATTTAGACAAACAACGTCAAAACTTATTGCTGGTAACTTACATTTCTCTTTATCAAAAGACTCACCACAAACTTGCTCAGTTTGAAAAGCATTTGCTGACAACAGTATTGGGAAAATGATAGGATTTGTACTTGGAAAGGCTGAAAATATTGTAGGAAAAGGAGAAAATGCTGGTAACCAGCATTTTCTCCTTTTCCTACAATATTTTCAAAACTTTCCTTCCTCATTTTTTTTTTAAACTCGGGATTGTCTGGAAGAAGGTTAACTCTTTGCCAGAAAATTCCTTGCTTTAGAGACCCAGATGAAGATGACTTTGAAATCATTAAGAGAAAAGACAAAATACAGATAACCAGCATTTTCTCCCTTTTCTCAGAATGTTTTATACCCCTTCAAAGACAAATCTTATTGATTGATTCATTTAGGTTTATCTCTCACTGCCAACGATTGCCCATATGAGCCACACCCCCAAAAGACTGTTGATTATGTTACTGACGATAGTTCAGGATACAGAATGGAACCCATCCTTAGTTACGCCTAGTTCTTTAACATGCTCGGTGTATATCACTGTCACATGGAACCTAGGTTTTATGTCTAATGCTAGAGGTTTTTTGTAATTTAGTAATTTTGGATGGCAAAGCCGTGGGAAGGGGAGTCAACACCTTCAAGTGGGGCGAGATTTGCCATTTACAAGTCTCTACCACTCGAGACTGGTAAGACAAATCTTATTCTTAAGGGTGTTCAAAACTCAGGATTGTATGGTAAAGGGTTAATGGGCTATATACCCTTTCATAAAGATTTAACCCTAAGGCTGTTAAGCACGACTCACTGACCTTTTGCAGACACTGTAGATCCAAGATCAGACTGCACAAACGTGCAGTCTGATCTTGGATCTACACTGTCCAATAAGGGTATATTTTTCCAAAGAAAATAACTTTGAAATAGCAACATTTGGGTTTTTACTATTGATTTGAAAATTTCATGTTAGTTATTTAGTAGAATAACAGTTAAAAAAAGGTATGCATCAGAATTTTGCACAGGTTTATGGGAATGTCGAGTAATCAATAACACACATCCATTATTTGTAAATATACCTAAATAATAATTATGTGCAGTGACCTTACATTTGATCTTATACTGTATTAAATTAGATGGATCAACTAATTGCACAGCCATCAATCAATTTTTGAACACCAAATTTGTACCTTTGTAATTGCATGTAACTGTCCAGTTTCTTTATGTATAAAAGAAGAAGTGTATTTTGTGGTGATAATCAGTATTTAACAAAAGAGTTTTAAAATGCAGAAAAAATATGCTCCTTTAAATACAAGAAAATGCTATATATTCAGTAAAGTGCTACAAAAAGGCAGTTTGACTTCAGAGAGATACCCACAATTAGTTAATTACTGCACATGCTCTGTTTTAGTTTTATCACAATGTATTAAAATTAAAACAAATGACAAAAATTTATAGGCAAGGATATTATTTTTCATTCATGAGGTAAAGAAACATTGTGGAAAACGGAGCATTTGCTCAAGAAGCAAGCAAATGCTCCTTTCCCCACATTGTTTTCAAAAGCTATCGAATATATGAGCTTCACAGGTTGTACATGTATTCGTACAATAAATGGCTAAATGGCAGCATATTACAGTTAACATAAATGACAAAAATTTATAGACAAGGACATTATTCTTCATTCATGATGTAAAGAAACATTGTGGAAAATGGAGCATTTGCTTGAAGCAAGCAAATGCCCCTTTTCTCACATTGTTTTCTAAAGCTGTCAAACATATGAGCTTCACAGGTTGTATTTGTACAGTAAATGGCAGTGTATTACAATCAACATAAATGACAAAAATTTATAGACAAGGGCATTATTTTTTCATTCATGAGGTAAAGAAACGTGGAAAATGAAGCAAGCAAATGCTCCTTTTCCCACATCATTTTCTAAAGCTGTCAAACATAGGAGCTTCACATATGAGTTTTTGTACTGTAAATGGCTAAATGGCAGAGCGTAACAGATTTATCTGCTATAGTGCGGGACCTTTTTTCCTTTTAGCTCAGTTCAAGCCAACAAAAATTTACACTTATCCACATAGTAAGCATTTGCTTCATATGACAAATACATTGAGGCTCTTTCTATTAAATATGCCCTACAAAATGATAGAAAACACTGTGGCAAATAGAAAGAAATGCTTCTTACCAGCAGTTAAGTAAGAGTATAAGATTTGAGTCTATAGTAACTTTTGATATCAACACAAATGTAGTAACATTGTATCAAATAGATGGTAGCTTATTTTTAGCAATTTCTACCTTTATCACAATGTTTTGAAAACCCTTTCACTACATACATGCAAGTATCAAAATGAGCTTGGATTAACCCTTTTAAGCCCCTTTCACCACTACAGTTCCTTTGCAGCCAGTTTAGATCAAGATCAGGCAGCACAAATTGTGCAGCCTTATCTTTGATCTACACCGCCTGTTTTGCTGAAACACTCTGGACAAAAGCAACCACAAAATTGCTATTATATTGTATTTGGATCATATTTCTAGGATGAACATTTCTGTTGTTTTATTTGACACTCTAAAGGTTAAGTAAAGGGTTATACTCCGGCAGTTATTGCAGTATGCTTATCTATAAACTAAGTTTAACCCTTTAGAAAGCGATCCATTATTATGAGCCATGCTCTGTGAAAAGGGGGTTTAATGCATCTGGATAAAGTTTCAACCCATGTCAGCCTGCACAGTCTGCACAGGCTGACACAGGCTGTAACTTTTTGCTATTGGTCAATTTCCTGCATGTCCACAGACCGTTCTATCTCATGATTCAGTCTTTTGTTAGACAAAATGGAATTTACAGATCCACGATAATGTGATGACACTTGCATAGTAACATGCATCACTGAGATGTATTAAACACATTTTCTAAAAGCACAGCTCAAATACATATGATCCAGAGGAAGAAGAGTTTTGAAAACACTGTGGGAAAAGCAGAAAGTGTAGCATTTTTTTTTTTCTTTTTTTTTTCCCCCACAATGTTTTCTAACCTTTCAAAGACAAATCCTATCATTTGAACCATACCTGCAAGCCACAAATTGTTTACAATATGGATAGGTGTAAACTATTTGTCACATGTAAAAGGGTTTAATTACGGGCAAATGCAATTAAGACAGGAACACAACAAAATAGCCTAAACATTCTATCCATAAATTAATATGAAAAATATAAATAAATATTCTGACTACTTTTCAAATAATGTTTTCTGATTTTTTTGTCTGTGACACACACTCTCTCCTGCCAACGCAAATACATAAAGCTTAATATATATCAACTCAAGTAGACAAAAAATATGACCCTATTGCATTACAACAAGTAATTCATGAGGTACTTAACAGAACACATGTTCATTTGGAATAAAAAGGAACATTTTCACCCAATTAAAAAAAAATACAAAATATAAAATGCAAATTATGCTGTGTAACGTCAAGTTATAAACTGAAGTAGTCAAATGATATGCATTTAATTTTGTAGACTTTTTGCAGTCTGATCTTAAGCTTTTACCACACAATCCTTGACTCTGAGCAAGAAAATCTTTTGAAAACATGGTAGGAAAAGGAGAAAATGCTGGTAACCAGCATTTTCTCCTTTTCCCACAATGTTTTTCTACAGGCAAGCTCCATTATTTATTTCACAATGTTTTCAAATGCATTCGCTGTCGGGGTTGTTAAAACATGTGATTCTTTGTAAACTCAAAATATCCACCACAATTCACCAAAAGTTTGTGAAATAATACATAATCTTTCATGAAACAATTACCCAAACATATGAAATTTTAAGTTGTGCTCACTTTCCTGGGACTTGTATTTGCTTCAAACTGCATTGGAAAAATCACATCTCTTGAGACCGAAAGCTCATAAGTTTAGCTAATACATAGTCCCAGCAGAAAAGTTATTAAAACATAATATTTCTTCCTTTGTATACCTACAAATTTAACGCCAATCATAATTATTGACAATTTCAAAAAAAAATAAATAAGCAATTAAAACAAAAACTGGTTATGTGGTTCACAGCATTCTTCTATGATTGGCGGATGAATATTATGACTTAATATTTTGACCAATCAAATCCAGGACCAGGCTGAAAGTAGTCCACAGGCAGGTTACATCATCATATTTATGACCAAATTTGATCCTATCAAATACACATTTTTTTTCCCCACAATGTCTGATATTATCCATACAAGATACACATACTTCGGCCAGAAAATTTGTAGGTATATAATACATTTTGATATATGCATGATCCTGCTGTTTTGTTACGTAAATACCAAAAGCAGCAAGTGGTACCAATGTCCAGATCGAACGTAGACTGATTTATAGCACACGCTTTCGATAAACCCTTTACCACACAATCACACCTTTTAATGACCCTGAAGAAAAAGCCTTTTGAAAACATTGTAGGAAAAGAAGAAAATGCTGGTAACCAGCATTTTCTCCTTTTCGTACAATGTTTTCAATCCTTTCTGATACAAATACCATCATTTGAGTATCATTTTATTTGCAGTATGCACATGCTTCCAACTTGGTTGAGTCCAAAATTTTGTTGTTTGGTAAAGAGTTAACAAGAAAAACAGAAGGATCTTTGTCCCATTTCAAAAACAAAAACAATAAAGAAATACCTTCTGTCACTAAATGCATACAAATTTGTGATGCATATCTTCATTTAAAGGGACATGAAATCAGATTTAGTTCATATGATATTTCCTTGAAAAATATCAACTTTCAATATAAAATACATGGGTAAAAAATTTAGTTTGATGCCCCTTTAACTCTTTTACGCTTGAAACAAGTAGGCTGTCAACTATTTAGAAAATTTTGTAAAATCATCCTTGTTCCAATTATACATTGAATACTTTATCAGAAACAAAATTTTAGACTTGTCCAATATTGAAAGCATTTGCAGAGAACAAATAAAATGTGGCACAAATGATGGGGTATGTCTTTTGGAAGAGCAGAAAACATTTTTGGAAAAAGACAAAAAATGCTAGTCACCAGCATTTTCTACTTTTTCAACAATGCTTTCAAAAGCCTTCTCTGTGTGGGTTGTTAAAACTTGGGGGTTGCGTGGTAAAGGGTTAACCACGGAACACTTCAGTGAAAGGTTAAGTCACAGCCAGCAGATTACGACATCTGCCAGAAACAGGGCAAAAAAAGAAACCAAACAAAAATAAAAGTTAGCAAAGGTTTGCATATTTGAAATTTGGTCCAAATAGATAAAGTTTACTGGAAAAAAAAATCTTTATGGTCAAACTAACACAGAGGTCACAATAAAGAGGGGGGATGTCTTCTTAATCTTAAGACACATTATTTCTTCACTTAAAACCATGTTGTGGGTACTCAATAGAGCTGTCTCGGCTAACAAGTGCTAACAACCAAGGTTTAACTCTTTACCAAACCCTAAAACTTTAGACCTGTCCAATAGAATTTGCAGACAACACATTAACTGTGGCTTTGGTGATCGGAATCGTCTTTGAAATGGTAGAAAACATTGCGGTAAAATGGAGAAAATGCTGGTTACCGGCATTTTCTCTTTTTCCAAGAAATGTTTTCAAACAGCCTTTTTTCAGGGTCATCAATACTCGGGACTGAAAGGGTGTAAGTGAAGAACTGTAGAGATACATGTATTACCCTTTGAACATAAATTCTCTCCCCTTATTCCTTTACTAGATGACAAAATTTTAGCCTCGTCCAAATGATAAAATTTTGCAGACAACAATTTTAATGTAACTCAAATGGTGCAATCTTTCTTTGACAGGGTAAAAACATTGTGGGAAAAGGAGAAAATGCTGGTAACCAGCATTTTCTCCTATTCCCAGAGGGTTTTCAAGAGTTTTCCCAGGGTCATATAAAGTCGGCATCGTGCAGTAAAGGGTTATATGTACCGCTGTATTCTTAATTTTCTACATCTATCCCTCCATCTTTCATCTGCTCTGAAACCTCCTTTTCTTACACTGTCTCTTGTGGTAACTCTGAGCCATGGAGTTTATGATAGATAACAGGAAATATGCCACCATTAGTAACACAACTTTCTCAAATATCTGGGCTAGGAGATTTGAAGATTCCTGTATGAAAAAGGAAAATTGTAAGTTTCCATAAAAGAAAAAATTCTTAACCAAAAGATACCATCAGTAAAACAACTTTTTCAAAGATCTGAGCTAGAAGATTTGAAAACTGGGAAAAAGGAATTTTTCCATAGAGGAATAAATTCATAACCAAAAGATAAACATAAGCCACACATTTTTCTAAAAGATCCCAGCTAGAAGATTTGAACATTCCTGTATGAAAAAGGAAAAAAATGTTCATAAAGGGATATATTTTCAGCCAAAAGATAAACATCCGAAGATTCCTGTAGGTAAAAGGAATAACTGTTCACACAAGAAGTAACTTTTTGGCCCAACAATAAACATTTATGCAAAGTGTATAAAGATTTGAAGGTATCGGTAACAAAAAGAGGTCAGCTTCCATAAAGGTCTGCACAGGCTGACCTGGGCCAAAACTTTTTGCTACTGGTCAGTTCTTTGCATGTCCAAAGACCTACTTACCTCATGATTCAGTCAGTTGTTAGACAAAATAGACTTTATGGATTCCTAATTATGACATTGGGATGACTTGTTTGGTATCATGCATAACTGAGATGCATTAAGCTCCCTTTTGCCAAAACATGGCTCATTTGTAAAATTATTTCATTCAAGTTTGACTTTATTGTAATTTTGGTTGCTAACTTGAGAATAGTAAAAGTTTTATCAACAATACCACTTACATGGCCAGTAGTAGATCCTCCCTTGTGTAGTTTTCCTTTTTGAGCAGCCAGATAATCTTTGAAAGGTGTTTGTAGGACAGAACCATATCTTGGTAATTTTCTGGAGTAGGAGAAAAAACAAAATAATTTTATGTAATGAAACTTCAAAAAAAATATTTAGGGTTTACCAAAATGTCAAACTTTCCCAATATGTTACAGTGCATTCTGTGAATCTATCTATCTTGTATCAAAAATTCATACCTAGATACGCTACTCATTAAAATTCTGCATTTAAGAACCCTTCTTGCATAAACAATTCTTCAATTCTTTACAACTCAGAGGAAATAGGTCTTTAAAAAACACAGAGAGAAAAGGAGCAAATACTGGTAAGGGTAACCAGCATTTTCCCTCTACTTACAATGTTTTCCTACCTATCAACTTGTTACAACACAATCCCAAGTTTAAAAAACCCCAAAGAAGCCTTTTAAAAACACTGTAGAAAAAGCAGAAAATGCCGGTTACCACTTCCAACAATATTTCCTACCCTATCAAAGAAAAACTCCATCATTTGAGCCAAATTTAACATGTACTCTGCAAATGCTTTCAATGTGGACCAATCTACATTTTTCTCAGGTGGTAAAGAGTTATAGACATATCCAATAATATCAGCCATATTCAATTTTTTGTCTTTCAATATGGACATGACCAATATTTTGCCGCCTGGTAAAGAGTTAACAAATGACCCAAAGATGACCCCTGTAAAGCTACATGTATACTTTTTTAGGTTTGATTTAATTCTGAATAAAACGAGAGAACCACAGGCAGATGCCTATGCTAGATTGTGGTTGCTTTTTCAGTGAAATCTCTGGGTTGAAAAAAGGGGAATAACTTCACAGAAAATATAGTAACTTTTACAATTCCCTACATTTCTAGTTTAAGATTCTCTTTTGACAGTCAACAACTAGCCCAAGTTTAAACTAAATACCGTCAGCAGAAACAAAGATATGAGACAATGTCAAGATTTCACAAGAGAATGACATGGTCAACTACAGGGCTTTGACAATACCTTGATGTAGTCTTTGAAAAAGGTCAAGCTAAAATTTATGACACACACAACTTACCCTATAATTGATACTAGACTCTCTACATGATGTTTACTAAATAGGAATATAACGAATAATTTCTGCAAATAGAGGAGAAAAAAAAGTATGTTATCAAAAAGAAGGCATACTGCATTTTAGATAACCTTTTACAACACAATTCAGATTTCCAACGACTCTGAAGAAAAAACCTTTTGAAAACATGATAGAAAAAGGAGAAAATGCTGGTAGCCACCAATCTCTCCTTCTCCCACAATGTTCTATACCCTATCAAAGAAAAGTTCCATCATTTGCACCATGATCAAATTGTCGTCTGCATATGCTTTCATTTTGGACAAGTCTAAATTTTTGTCATGTCGTAAAGAGTTGAAACATATATTTCTATTAACATCTGTTGTAAAACAAGTTCTATATAATGTATATTAACCCTTTACCACACGATCCAAAGTTTTAAGGACCCCGAGAAAGAAGGCTTTTGAAAACATTTCAGGAAAAAGAAGAAATGCTGGTGACAAGCATTTTCTCCTATTTACACCATTTTTTACTACCCTTTCAAAGGCAGAAGTCATCTCTTGAGCCAGATTAAATTTGTCATCTGCAAATGCTTTCAATCTGGTCCAGTCATAAATTTGGCGTTTGGTAAAGAGTTAATCACTCTTTAACTGCTAAAAACCTAAACCAGTACCCCTTAACCAGTACTACTTAGTTTATCCAAAGTAGAAACACAAAAATGGAAAAAAAGAAGATACTGTTGTTGGCTGAAAAGGAATATTGAACACTAAAATTATGTATGATTCATGGTATATTTTTCTAATCTTTTTATTGAATAGACAAAAAAGTAATTTTCAGGACAGATATGTGTTAATTAAAGTTAAATCATAAACTTGAGCCATGCTCTAGGAAAGGGGGGTTTAACACATCTGCAAAAAGTATCAACCCATGTCAGCCTGTGCAATCTGCACAGGCTGACATCGGTCAAACCTTTTTGCCAGTTGCAAATTTTCTGCATATACAAGGACCATTCTACCACATGATTCAGTCAGTTGTTAGAGGAAACTGAATGTTATAGATCCATTTTCATGTAAAAATCTACTTAGTATAATGCATCACAGAGATGCATTAAACACCCTTTTCCCAGCACATGGCTCAAATATATTGTTGTGGACTCACTGCAGTAGCTTTTGTAAAAGAAATACCCAGTCCTGAAAACAACTCAAATGATCATTTAGGCTCCCTTACTAATGACACATACCTGTATATGCATTTTGATAATGGCCTTTCCAATCAATGTAGCACCAAAAAATGTCCAAAATGGTACAAGAAAATGACCACATGTTATACCAGCTAAGTCAAACAACGGATTAGGTATCTGGAAAAAAAAGAAATAAATTTTCTAATGTGTTAGTTATTACAACACGCTTCTCTTCTAAAAAGTACACATATATAAAACTAAATGGAAGTCATTACAAAAAAAAAAAAATACCCACAAAATCAAGCCACTTAAAAGATGCAGAATCCTAATCATTTTCTTTTGGAAGTTTTTACTGTATGGAAAAACAAATATTTTACATCATACAATTTCTATTTCCTTGACCCTGTACAACACAATCCTGACTTTTAACAAACCAGAGAAAGAAAGCTTTTGAAAACATTGAGGAAAAAGGAGAAAATGCTGGTAACCAGCATTTTCTCCTTTTTCCACAAGGTTTTCACTTCATAAGAAGTAAACAGTAACTTGATTACTCGGGTCTATTATTACAACTGCTAATGTGAAATATTTTGGAGAATACAAAAATAAATAATTAACAGATGAACAAAAACAATTTCTAGTGGGCACATCTTATTTCAGTCCCTTGGTAAATTGCAATACAGTATAGGAATTCTAAATTGATACAATTATATTTTCACCCTTTACAAAAAATCCTGTGTTAAAACTATCCTGAATGGGGGAGGGGGGGACTTTTGAAACTATCATGGGAAAAAGAAAAGATGCTGGTTACCATGTACAATGTTTTCTGGCCTCCCAAAAACAAATTTCAATTTTTGAGTCTCATTTATGTTGTCCTCAGCAAAAACTTTCAATTTGGGCCAGCCTTTTCTTTTTTTTCATTTGGTAAAGAGTTAACCCTTTACCAAAAAAAAAAAAAAAAAAAATCCAATATTTTAACAACCTGTAGGTAGATGGCATTTGAAAACAAAGTGGAAAAAAAAGCAAATGCTGGTGACCAGCATTTTCTCCTTATCCCACAATGTTTTCTACCCTTTCACAAACAAATTTCATAATTTCTGACAAGTTTTAATTTGTGTTGTTTGCAACTGCTTTCAGCTTTGATTACTCTCATATCTTGCAGTTTGGTAAAGAGTGAAACAGAATTCAAGTTCAAATGCAACCCTTATCCTGCTAAATAAGTAAAATGAAACTTTCAAGCAGAGAGTAAAAACCCAAATTTTGCTATTTTAAAAAGTATTTTAGATGAAAGATATCTCCTTATCAGACAGTGTAGATCCAAGATCAGACTGCATGTTCTGTGCAGCCTGATCTTGTTCTACACTATCTGCAAAAGGTCCTTTAGTTGTGCTTAGCAGCCTAAAGGTTAAAAAAAACTTTCTATTAAAGAAAATACTTACAGATGCACAAAGCAGAATTCCAAAGAATCCAACTCTTTGTACTAAATTGTGGACAGACAGCTTTAACTTTTCTAGAAAACTCTGAAAAGGTAACATACATAAAAAAAAGTAATAATACATAAAACAAAAGGAATACTGATAAGTAAATCATAACAAGTGGGTTCTTCCATTACTGCACAAAGTACTGTCTACATCCCGATGATTGACAGCTTTGGAAAATACCATGGGAAAAGGGGTAGATGTCTGTACCATGCATTATTCCTTTTCCCACTTCACTTTCAGTACTTTTTCCTCTGTATTAAACATTTGTCATGTTAAGCTGAGATCTAAGCTGAGAGGCGGTAAGCTTTTTGTCTGTGGGTGTGTGTGTTTCTTCTTTTGTTTGTGTGTGTGGTTTTTTTTTTATTTTAATTTTTTCGGGGCTGGGGCTGGTCAAAAGCTTTTGGGCTGGTCAAAAGCAGCCTACCTTTTCCTGTTACATTGACTGAGAAAAAAGTTCTACAGCTGATAAAAAACATTCTCAATGATTGGCTCCATGAAAGCTTCACCCTTTACTACACAATCCTGAGTTTTAACAACCTTGAGGAAGTTGGCTTTAGAAAAAGTTGTGGGGAAAGGAGAAAATTCTAGTATGAAGCATTTTGTCTCTTATCCTTCTCATTTTCCCACAAAGTTTTCTACCATTTCAGACAGAAATCATCATTTGAGCTACTCTGGAATTGTCCTCTGCAAATGCTTTGAATTTTGACAATATTAAAAGTTTGTTGTGTGGTAAGGAGTTAACTCTTTACCAAACAACAAAATTATGGACAAGTCCAAACTGAAAGCATTTGCAGAGGGCAAAATAAATGTGAATCAAAATTTGGAATTCGATTTGGGAAGGGTAGAAAAAATTGTGGGAAAAGGAGAAAATGCTGGTTACAATGTTTTCAAAAGCTTTCTTTCTCAGGGCTTTAAAAGTCGGGATTGTGTGTTAAAGAGTTAAATAGAAATCAGGTTTGATGTGGCTAGTTCCAAAGATTCACCATGCTTGTCTTAAAAATAGATTGATTTTTGGTGAAAACTTGAGCAGAAAAAAAAAGGACATAACTGTGTTAAAGATATTTTGATAATTTGTCTGACTTTGGAGTAAATATGCTCAGTAATGACAGAGATATTATAAAATGTCAAAGTTTTTGCATGCCAATGCTGACGACAGGGCTATGACAATACCTAAACTTTTTCTTCAAAAACAGCCAAGCAAAAAAATCACAGAAATATACCATATCATCTGGATGAGTTTTCTTCTCCTGAATCAATTCTTCAATCTCTTCAAACTCATCTTCCTCTATGTCTGACCCTGATAATCGGGCCGCTTTAGCCATAAAGTAAGGTGGTAACTCTCCAATAGCTGTCCCTGCACCCCACATAAAGGCTTCTAACCGTACTTTACCAATGATGGTCCACATTGAAATATAACTTGCTTCACTCTCGGGACAAATAATCCTGCCAAAAAAGGTTAATCTTTGTAGAATATGAATATCTTATATATACATGAGCCATGCTCCAGGGAGAGGGGGCTTAATGCATCTCAGTTATCCATTACACTAGCAAGTCATCACACAACAATGAATCCACAAAATCCACTCTAACAACAGACTGAATCATGAGGTAGACTGGTCCTTTGATATGCAGAAAATTGACCAAAAGCATAAAGTTTTGACCCAGGTCAGCCTGCACAGACTGTGCAGGCTGACTTGGGTCTATACTTTTTCCAGATGCATTAAATACCCTTATCACACAGCACGGCTCATATATGTTCAAGCAATGTTATGTTCTTCAGCAAATCCATGTTTTCTACTTGATGAGGGCAACACCTAGAGTTGTTAAATTTTTAGATCTAAAATTAAATAGTTCTATATCAGCTCCTTTGGAACTATTTTCATCCAAAACAAACAATCCTGTCTAAGCAGCAAGTCAGTCTCATTCATACTTGATTGATTGATTGTACTGCTTTTAACACCATTTTCAACATTATTTCAGTTATATTGGGGCGGCCAGTATACCTATCCATGCTTTCCTGGAGTTTCTTTTACCAGTACTCCTCACAATATTCTCTCCAAGCCACTGGTTGCTTTCTCACATAACCATCGTGGAAACAATGGTCAGCGATAAGAGAGGAATGAATCCTGTCGCAATGACTATCATTAATCCTCCGACAGAAAGTGGCCGAGTCGGAGATCGAACCAGCAACCCCCCGTTCTTGAGTCCTGTGCGCTACCAACTGCACTACCGGGGCTCAGCTCATTCATACATATATGTAGGAATTTCATACACATCTAGTCTTTATAATCATTGCATACATGTAATTCTTGAGATATTAACATCACATGATGAAAAGAATCTGAAATTTGCTGCCTTCTGAGATAAAATCATATTAAACATGTCTAAGAAAAACAATATTAAGCTCATTAAAGCTGGTTCAGTAACATTTTTTCTAGACTCGTCTGATAAAGTTTTATCTTAAACAACAACTTGTTTCATATCCTACATGTATTTTATATGTACTTACTCATTTGGATATGGAGGTTCTGGAAAATCTACAGACTCACATTCATACGCTGCTAATGTCACTGCTGCTATATGTGGTCCCTGCAAACAGTCAAATATAAATGAGTCATGCTCTGTGGAAAGATGATTTAATGCATCTGCGAAAAGTATTGACCTAGGTCTGACATGGGCCAAAACTTCTTGCTATTGGTCAATGTACACCTCATGATTCAGTCGAATGTTCGACAAAATTGATGTTATGGATCCATAATTATGTGATCACCTGCTAGTTATCATGCCTCACAGAGATGCATTAACTCTTTACCACACTGCAATATTTGAGACTGGTCCAAATTCAAAGCATTTGCAGATGACAAAATGAGTGCGACTAAAAAATTGATAGTCCTTTTGGGAAGGATAGAAAACATTGTGGGAAAAGGAGAAAATGCTGGTTACCAGCATTTTCTCCTTTTTCCACAATGTTTTCAAAAGGCTTCTTTCTCAGGGTCGTTAAAAGTCAGGATTGTGTGGTGAAGAGTTAAGCCCCCTTTTGAAAAAGCATGGCTCAGTTAATATCAACAGGTGGGATATTTATCCTTAAAGCCCTGTTGACAATCACAACTACGGATACATTTGCCTTTGAGGCCGGTGTATATCAAGATCAGACTGCACAAAATGTGCAGTCTGCTATGCTCAAATACTAAGGACAAAAGCAATTATGAAATAACATTCATCTGGGTCTTATTTCTACACTGAAAATGTCTGTTGGGTTTATTTTGCGCCCTAAATGGTTAACTTTTTATCAAACAACAAAATTTCACACCTTTCCAAAATGGAAGGATTTGCAGATGACAAATGTGGCACAGGTTATGGTATTTGCCATGCTCTGTGACAAGGGGGCTTAATGCACCTGCAAAAAAGTATCGACCCATGTCAGCCAGTGCAGTCTACACAGGCTGACATGAGTTGTAACTTTTCCTTATTGATCATATTTTCCACATGTCCAAGGACCATTCTTCCTCATGATTCAGTCAGTTGTTAGACAAGAAGATTTTTATGTATCCATAATTATGTGATAACTTGCTTGGTATAATGCATCACTGAGATGCTTTAAATAGAGTATGGCTCGTATGATTAAAGCTGTGTGGATTACAGACTGAACTAGATGGCTCTGCAATTTCAAAAATGGTCTGGTGCAAGACTCAAACTTTTGACATTAGAGGGGGTGATCAGCTAATGTTTATACTTACAAGATACAGCAGAAATGTATGTAGACCTGTCCCAAGGCCTACTGAAGACAAAATACCCAGACCGACCCAGTATGCACTCCACAGAAAGTATTTTCTCAACCACTCAACTGCCTGTACAGATAGAGAGAAGAGAGAATGACTAGGACAACTAAATCGGACCTTATACAATTATTTTACCTCTTTCCATACCATAGACAACACCAAAAGCTTTAGTGAGACAGTGTAGATCAAGACCAGACTGCACAGAATGTGCAGTCTGATCTCTGATCTACACTGTCCACTGGTATATTCTAGATTATGACCAAACTGTCTCTTGATCTTGTAGAGGAAATGTATTTTCAGCCTGTGAGAAAATGCAATTTATCTATTCAGTAGTGAAAGCGTTAGCTTGTTACCAAGGTAGGTGCTTATAAAACTTTTTTCATCCTCAATTCAGTTTAGCATGAAATTTCTAAGTTATACAGAATTGATTTGATACACCTCATAGAGTGTCTTTTTAACTTTCCAACATTCTCTTTCCTTCTTCTTATTAAACTCAAGTCTTCATTTCTCATTGTTATACTTGCTGAAGCATTAATGAAACTGAATGTTTCAGCACAAACTCAGCTTAGCCAGTGCTTTCATTAAGAACAGGGCACCCTGATGGGATACATGTAACATCACCTTTCATTGCAAAAAAAAACCGCACGGATTCGGCTAAGACTCAAGTTAATTCCTAATCGATCAGCCTATAGATGCTGGTTCCCCGCATGGATTACGGATTACCCAAGTCTTAGCCTAATCCGTACAATTTTGGTGATGCTACACAAATCCCATTAGGGTGCCCTATCCTTGAGAGCTAATTTCTGGAATTTTGAAATTTTTTAGGAATTTTTCATGAAAATATAGGAATTTTTGCTATCTCAATAATGTGCATGTTTCTCTTGAGTTTCTTTCAATTAATATTTAATAGTGTATTGATAGTGTTCATGACTGAAATTATTTTACTTGTTTCTAAAATTACGAGAGAGCTCACCACTTGATGTGATCCATCTGTACAATACAACATGACCAAGAGTAACGTTACCAGTAAACAGAGGAGGACTGTTTTCTTTCTGGCATACAATCTGAAAGAAATAATTGTACACACATGTAATTTGTTCAGTCATTCAAAGATATGATCAATGCTCTGGCTCCATGATGCATTATACCAAGCAAGTCATTGTATATTTATGAATCCATAAAATCCTTTTTTTGCTGCCAACCAGCTTAATCTTGACGTTGAATGGTCCTTAGACATGCAGAAAACTAATCAACAGCAAAAGTTTTCAACCCAGGTCAGCCTGCACAAACTGCACAGGATTACCTAGGTTGACACTTTTTGTAAATGCATTAAACCCCCTTTTCACAGAACATGGCTTTTTTTCCCCCCACTTCTTCTTGAAGCTTGAAATTACACGTACATTTGTGCTGCAAATGAAAAAAAGATTAAAACTTTGCAAAATATCTCTTTTTTCCACAATGTTTCCTTATTGCTGAACATGAGCTGTCAAGTGAAAGTCTGCTTGACAATTTGCATTACAAAAATATTAACATAGAGAATTGGCTTACTTTAATCCTAGCAAGTACAAAAGAACACCAGCCTCCAATGTAAAGTACTGCAGTGTAGTCAATGGTGATCGCCACAGTACTATCTTCTCTCGTTCTCTTCTTTCCATTTCTTTCTTTTCTTCTTGTTTTTTCTTGGAAAGACCACCATTCACATTTTTCTTCTCTGAAGGCTGAGTAGATGCTTGAACTATACGTTTTTTAGGAGTTTCAGGTTTTGGTACAACAGATTTTTTCATATCTTTCTTCTTCTTATTAGATTCTAGCAAGCGGCTCACCTGCAAAATATTTCATGCATTACTTTCTTGTCCATGTTTATTCCAACTCCTAAACTCTTTACCAAACATCAAAATTTTAGGATTGTACAAATTTAAAGCATATGCAGATGACAAAATAAATGTGCCTCAAAAATTAAAATTTCTTTTTGGTTGGGTAGAAATCATTGTGGGAAAAGGTGAAAATGCTGGTTACCAGCATTTCCTCTTTTTCCCACAATGTTTTCAATGCTTTATTACCCAGGGCCTTTAAAACACTGGATTGTTTCGTAATTTAGTTAACACTTTACCCTAAAATAAAACTTGAGACTCATCAGTCAGAATCCAAAGTATCAATTTTGCAAATGATGAATGAGGCTCAAAGGTGAAATTGTGTTTCTTGAAAGGGTACCAGAATCCTGGTTTATACAAGCCTTTTCTTCTTTTTCCATGATGTTATCAAAACCTTTTTTCCCACGAGTTGCTAAAACACATGACTGTCTGGTAAAGCACTAAAGCTACAAAATTAATCATTATGGACAGGAGCTACAACTGAAACTTGAGTTGTATAGAGAAAAAGAGAAAACATATGTTAGAGAGAAAGATAAAAGATAAAAGAAAGATACTAAAAGTTATACAATAAACTTTTAAAATTTATAACACTGAAAATAGTAATTTTTTTGCTGTATAGTTCTTAACTCTCTCTCTCTCTCTCTCTCTCTCTCTCTCTCTCATCTTTTGCCTTCACCTCTCTGTAACCTGTAACTTGGATTTTTACAAATACTTTGTTTGGTCAAGAAATGCATAAAAAAGTACGGCATTTTTTTATCATGGTATTTCAGAGCACTGGATAATGTAGATCCATGATCAGACAGTGCCTTTGCACTGGTGAATCCCAATCCACGTAAAAAAACTGTAATAGCCTTTGGGGCTAAAAGAGTCAACCCCTTACCAAACAATCCCAAGTTTAAAAGGCCCTGGGAAAGGTTTTTAAAAACATTGTGGAAAAAGGAGAAATTGCTGGTAGCCAGCATTTCCTCCTTTTCCTGACAATGTTTTTAAACCCTATTAAAAAATTTCCATTTATTTGTTCCACTTTTTGAAGGCTGGATTTATAGCTTGCAGATGTAGGATTATTTGGCAAAGGGATAATCAATCTACGGTTCTCTAGTGCTTGATCAAATAAACCAAATTACGCAACATCAAAGCTGTTTTAGCAATAATGCCTCATAAAATATTATACAATCAAGATCAAAGATCAGATTGCATGTTCTGTGCAGTCTGACCTTGATCTACGCTGTCAACAAACGTGGCCATTGTCAATCACAACACGCTGAAGAACTAGGATCTCTGCTCTTACTCATTAGGCAACTATATATTTTTCCCCAAGTTCCTTTTTGTTAGTAAAATCCAAGTATCATAAAGGTATCAGTTGATTTAGCCCCATACCAAACAATTCCATGTTTTAAACAACCCGAAAGACAGGGGCTCCTGAAAACATTGCGAGAAAAGGAGAAAATGCATGTAACCAACATTTTCTTCTTTTCCCACTATGTTTCCAACCATTTCAAAGATAACTTACACTCTTTGTCGCCTGTAAATGCTTTGGATTGTGACAGGTTAAAAATTTGACATTTAGTAAAGAGTTTTAGACAGAAAGATTGATTGATTGAATTGGAGTTTAATGCCATTAAACAGCTTTGGTCATATCACAGTGGACAGTGCACCTATGTGTTTCCTGGCTTTCTTACACCAGTACTGATGCAACTTTCATTCCAAGTCACTGCCTACTTTTCTCACATGCATCAGAGGTGAGAGATGAATAATCATCTGAAAGAAAGTTTGCCTCAACCAGGTTTCGAACTCACAATCACCTGGTCATGAGTCTGATATGCTAACCAATGAGCTACCCTGGCGGGCTGTAGACAGAAGTAAAGGGTGGGATGGGAAATAAAGTGCTCATTCAAGGTCCACTGAGTATGTTAGTTACAGAGCAGCAGAGCAGTGCTTCTTTAATCATGCAGACTGCAGAGATATTTGTTTTCCTTTATAAACAAAACCTTATCAAGTCAAGTATCATTTGAATAAAAAATGCGAAATTTGGTCCAATTCAATAATTTATCCGAAAATACATCATATCCGGTTTCACGACAATTTCATACAAGAAGTAACCAAACGGACAAGTCTGTCTGTCGTGACTGAAATATTTCAATTAAAAAGTGGCAAAGTAACAATAAAAAAGGAT
The DNA here is from genome assembly GCA_946811185.2 of Hippopus hippopus. Taxonomy (NCBI): domain Eukaryota; kingdom Metazoa; phylum Mollusca; class Bivalvia; order Cardiida; family Cardiidae; genus Hippopus; species Hippopus hippopus. The sequence goes on from OX328109.1 coordinate 6,994,930, forward strand.
CAAGCTAAGCCATAGAAAGTCTCCAATTAGATCTAAATGCACTACAAAACTGCACCCAGCACACCGGCTTACCAACTCATCTTTTTTGCCGTTCGTCCCGAGCTTTCGTTTTTTAAGCTGAGATCTAAGCTGAGAGGCGGTAAGCTTTTTGTAATCATCCTCTGTCATACGAGATGTCATAGTCTATATATGATATATGGAGTAAATATAAAGATAACATACAATATGATAAAAATAACCAATGTTTCGTCCTGGTGATAAGATTAATGTCGTGTCACTCGCTGTTTCCTTAACAACTTCGACCTGAATTAACTCGAGTAAACAGTGACATGAGTGCAGCATAATTCGACTGATGGTATCGTAGGACGGTCGAGATACAAATGATAATATTGGGCGTTGTTCGATTTAAAGCCCAATACTCTCTTCATTTTCCTATCTGTTTTCTTTCCATTTTCTTAGCGAGGGTTAAATAAAATATGCTGGCATATTTCTGCCACGAGATACCAGATACCCATCATGATAATTCTAGAAAACTATCGCGATAAATTAAAGTTTCCTGGAAATTTTATCCAGATAGTGAAAAGTGTCCTGAAAAAAATATCATGATAAACTTAATATTTAACGCAAAATATCTCAGTTGTGCACGAAGCTGACATTTGAGATAAAATTATCATGATAGTTCTCAATATCTATAAATAGAAAATTTATCATTTGGATGAACTCGGTAGTTTTTTGACCTCACAAGATTGCAGTAAGTAAAAATTTGAATCATTAACAATTGTAGCTTAATTGGTAAATTTTGACAAGACTCAAAATGAACAGGAGTCTGTAAAATCACAGAGACAACCCGAATTACGACTCCTGCAAACAACTTTAAAACCATTCACAGAAAAGAATTCATAAGGTTGTAGACAAAAATGTTCCAAAACCTTATCTAATTATAGATACTGTGATTGTCAGTTATGGGCACGAAAGCAAAAAAAAAAAAAAAACATCTGTATTTGACTGGATCATATACTGTCACAATTATGATGATGTAACATGCCTATGGACTACTTTCAGCCTGGATCCAGATTTGATTGGTCAGAATGTCATGAAAAAAAAATCATGATAACAGTTAGAATTATTGCGATATTTTTATCGTGAAAATTTTTATTATCTAGATAATGTTTCCAGGAAACTTTGTTTTATCACTTAAATTATTGAAATAGCTATCCCGTATTTTGTTGTAAAAATATGCCACCATAAAAAAATCATGAAGGTTAAATGAAAAAAATGGATGAAATTGACAGCAGAATGTTTGGATATAGAGATTCCGTGGTAGAATAGCCTAAACCAAGGATAGAAGGGAAGGGGGTAACATGTGCGCCCTAAGAAGAAATAAAACAAAGTATTAAAGAATGTGTTAACAAATAGCATCAAACCAAGCAATGGAAATACTTTGGGGTAAATAGAGTCTACACATTCGGCGTACATTTCTTTTTAAGACATCCCTGCAGTACACAAATTACCTCATACCTCAATACCATACTTTGGGTCTTGCCCCGAAATATGTATAAGGTGAGGTTTTGGTTATCGTTCTTAATTAATAAGTAAAGTAAGTAATTAATTGATTGATTGATTGGTTGATTGATTGATTGATTGATTATTTAAAAAAATTATTAATTAATTATTTGACTGGTTGATTTGTTGACTGATTGATTGATTAATTGACTGGTTGATTGATTCATTGAAACTGATTGCTTGACTGGTTGACTGATTGCTCAGTCAGTCAATCAATCAATGAATAAATCAATCAATTAACTGATTATTACTTAATCACGTACTTACATACTTAATCAATTGATTAATTGATTGAGTGTTTGACTGGTTGATTGATTAATTGAAATTGATTGATTGGCTGGTTGACTGGGTGCTCAGTCAATCAATCAATGAATAAATAAATAAATTGATTGATTAATTGATTGATTACTTACTTTTTCTCTTACTTATTCAATCAATTGATTGATTGATTGATTGACTGGTTGATTGATTTATTGAAATTGATTGATTGACCGGTTGCTCAGGTGATCAATCAACGATTAATTCAATCAATTGATTAATTAATTGACTGATTACCTTTTTACTTACTTACTTACTTACTTACTGAATAAATTGATAAATGAATAAATAAATAAATAAATCAATAAATAAATAGATAAGTTAATTAATTAATTAATTCATTTATTTATTTATTTATTTATTAACTATTTGGTAGGTCACTTTCGCTTTGTCATCTTTAAAAGCTTCCAATGTAGAGAAGGTCTGAACTTAATTAAAAATCTTAAACCAAGAAAGTTTGCATCCATAATTATATAGAGTTTCTTTTTTTTTCACTGTAGTAACATTACATTTTGTTATCTATTTTAGTTGATAAAACAAGGTGAAGTGTTGGTTTACTACGTAGGTCTGGAGATTGATTCTTAGTAGATAAACAGAGAATTTATTTTAGTGACTTGAGCCTTGCTCTATGAAAAGAGATATCTGTATAAGTTTGGTAAATCACGATTATTTTTCTCAGCCAAATTAGATAAATATGAGCCATAGTCTATGAAAAGGGGGTAAATATATCTGCAAAAGTATTGACCATGTCAGGCTGTGTAAACTGAGTCAAAGCTATTAGCTATATGTAAATTTTCAGCATGTCCAAGGATCATTCTACCTTGTGATTCAGTTTATGGGTTGTTGGACAAAATGGATTTTATGAATCCTTTATTATGTGATGACTTGGTTGGCATATTGCATTCTGGAAATGCATTAAACACCCTTTTCACAGAGCAAGCTTCATATGCACTGTTTCGTGCACAGCAAAAGAAGGACTACATTAAAAATAAAATGTAGCCTCATGTATAGAAATATTCTATCTTCACACTTAAGCTGCTAAGCGTAACACAATGACCTTTTGCGGACAGTGTAGATCAAGATCAGACTGCACAGAATGTGCAGTCTGATCTTGGATCCACACTGTCAAATAAGAAGATATGTTTCCCCCCAAAATACTTTTGAAATAACAACATTTGAGGTTTTACTCTCGGGTAGAAAGTTTCATTTAACTTTTTCAGCAATTAAAGGGTTAGGCATGTAAACAAAGCAAAGGGTTAGTTGTGATAACCAGCTTGGCCGGTTTTGAAACCTCTTAGATCAGCTAATTCAAAGAAGAACTTAGATGTCTCGTGTGCTTTTACCTATATCAACTTTATTCCTATCCTGCTAAACAAGTGAAATGAAACTCTCAAGTCGATACTAAATACCCTGAATAATGCGTTTTCAAACTTAGTTTTTGGAGAAAAATATTTCCCTACCAAACAATGTAGATCTACACTGTCTTCAAAGGGTCAGTGAGTCGCCCTCAGCAGCCTATCCATCAGATCTGAATATGTGTATAACAGAGACTACAATGAGTCGATACTTGAATGGAGTTGAACACTTTTTTTATTGTAGACTAACCAGCCAACTAGTGTCTACACATCTCTGACAGAAAAACACTACATCATAGAACTGACCAGACTAGCTTAACAATGATATTAGATACTATCATTTTAATGACAATCAATTTTAACATTAGTCAGTCAATGTAAGTTAAGTTATTGTTTATAGCTCTGACCTATCAAGATGACTTCTTTCGATCATTTTCATGGTCTAAGGGAGAAAACTCTCACAACCATTAATTACATAAGTTATGAAGAGTGACCTCCCATCACAAGCCCCCACCACCCCACTTTAAATTTACGATAGGGATCAAAATTGTTGGAACAACTATCAATACTTTCAAAAGAGTTGTTATTTAGTAATGAATAAAACGTAAAAGGAATTTTCCAGTAAATACTGACAAATATTTCACAAAGGTTTCCAACGTGAGATAAAAACAATTGGTTTTCGAGTTGACGCGACTAACCCCGCAGTTGAGACAGTTTGGGGCGTAATGTTATATTTTGGCGATATTATTGCTGAGAAAGCAGGGGCCCCTAAAATAAACATGTGTACATTTTTTAACCAGTCATAACTTTCTATTAATTCAATAAAAAATACCACATATATAGTGATCTAGTGAGAAGCTTTTATTTGTTAATTAACTCTTGAAATCACTACCAAATGAATGAATTATGATTTTTTCAATGACCAGACATACACTTCCTCTGCAAGATCAGGAGACGGTAATCGAACACAGCAGTGGAAAGTGTAGATAAAAGATTAGACGTTCTGTGCAGTCTGATCCTGATCTACACTGTCCACAAAAGCTTCTTGTGTCGTCAATGGTAATGAAAAAGTTAAACTCTTGTATCCTTGTCTAGTTTAAATTTGTATCAAAGATGAAATATTACCTTGATGTGAATATAAGCCGTTATTTCCTACTTTGAACTTTGGCGGTTGTTATATATTCGTAACAAATGTGATGAATTACAAGGGGGGCTACTCTCTGGTTACAAAATAGTATCTCTATCTTCCACTGGCTACTCTTTCTTCTGCCTGTCATCTACAAATCTACACATGAGCCATGTTCCGACAAAAGGGGGCTTAATGCATCTCCGTGATCCAAGGTACCAAGCCAAGCCATCACATTATAAGAGATCCATAAAATTCACTTTTCTTAACAACCAATTTAATCATAAGGTGGACTAGTCATTGGATATACAGAATATAGACAAATAGCGAAAAGTTTGGGCTCAGGTCAGCCTGCGCGGATGCATCGAGCCCCCTTTTCACAGAGCATGACTCTAAAATTTATACAATAAATCTAGAATTCATTACATCTCGACTGTTTTTTTTTTTTTTCCGACCACTCCCGCAGACTCGTGTTAACAAACTGTAACAATTTCTTATTCGTCCTTTGTTTTACGCTGTCAACGACCAGATAAGGGAGGCGACTCTTGTATCAATGAAAATAAAAATATATGAGAGTTTTCTCCCTTTGACAATAAAATTGTTTGGAAAAACTAAGTCAAACAGTAATTACAGGATTTTGGGGCAACATGGATCATCGAGTCGAAGAATATGATAGCATGTCACATGAAACGTCTCCATTTATCGTAAAGCACTGAGGAATTCCCTGTCGTCAGCAGTGCGTCCATTTAACCTATTTATTTAGTTTGAAAAGGCGGGCAGATCTAGAGTAAAATCAATAGGCTACTGATATTAGAATTTACAACTTGGGTCGCAGTATTTTTGTATAAAAAGGTGCGTATTGTAGGTTAAGGGCGCTACGCCCTTGCTTATACCTAAAATCGTAAGATACTGTTTAAAGTCAGCCAGAAAAGGATCTTTGTGTGACTTTGAGTAAGGAATAATACAATGATGCTGTGATCATTCGGCAGGTCTCGGGGGATCCGTTGCAAGATGCATGCACTTATGAAATCGGCCTTCTCTAGATGAGTGCGTATTTGTGTGTGTGTGTGGGGGGGGGGGGTCGATATACGAGTTTTCTCTCTTAGACCAAACTAGAACCACTCGGTACAGTTAAAGACAAAAGGATTTCACAGTTACGATGAGCTAGTATCAAATCGAATACATGTATAATATGTGCGTTTATTACGCCAATAAGATAATAAAACTGCAAGTTTCAGTAGCTTGAATCTAAATATTTCATTAAGAATTAAATAATCATATTTCGCACATGCATATATTAATGTTAAATGTGTAATGAGACGGTACCAGTCCTTTGATAAGCAAAAGGAAAGTATATGACAAAGTCATTTAAACGAAACACCGGCCATGGTTTCCTACGTTTGGACTAACTATTCGAATAAAGTAGGGAACCAAAAGAAGAGGCGGACGATTTGAATAAAATACCGAATAAAAACCAAACAAACCGTAACAAATTTTTAGAACAGCATATGTAGATCGAATCTCTTTTTACCCTACAATGTAATTCCTATCTGCAGAGGTATGCGTTAATTTAACAAAGCGATGTTGTTGACGTAATTTTTACCTTCCCATTGTTCTGCAAATGACATTCGTTTCGACACCCGGTCATTTCGACCGCTTGCCATATCTACATATTATGATATAGGTCATTTCGACTGCGCTTGAGTTTTGATTATTTTGACTCTTGATTTTTTTCCAGAAATGCTAATGCATCTGCTCCCTTTTTTTATTAAGTAACATTGATCAAGAATGTAATTAAATTATGTATCATTGAGTTTTATCAAATTTGCCTTCTTTTTTTTTTTAATTGTGAATTTATTTAGTTATTTCAAAAGCCACATCAGGAATCACTATACAGTCTTTTGAAATACAATTTTGATTCATGAACTTACACAAATTTCAAATGGGTAAAAAGGTACTTGTTATAGCCGACCTGCCAAGGATTCTTCAGAGACAGTTGTCCCATAAACTTGCAGAAACAGAGGAGATTTTAAAAATCAGCTAGACAAATGCATACAAGACAAACTATGAATAAATTTGAAAGGGACCAACCCTCATGCATTATGTTAGGATATTTTTCTACTAAAGTGGGACAATGTCCCGGGTACTGTCTCTTGGCAGAAAATGTTCAGTTGTATTGATAAAATGGACCCTTGACTCATCCTTTTATTATACACGTGTGTGAGCCATGCTCTGTGAAAAGGGAGTTTAATGCATCTGCAAGGAGTATTGACCCATGTCAGCCTGCACGGTCAACACCTTTTGCAACTGGTAAATTTTCTATAATTTTCTTGTGCAAGACAAGGACAATTCTACCTCAGGATTCAACTGGTTGTTAGACTAAATGGATATTATGAATCTATAGATATGTGATCACTGAGATGAATTAAATCTCTTTTTCAAAAGCATGGCTTATTATTATTATTTTTTTTTTTTTTCAGGTTTGACAGAGAAATATGTATCGAAGCTCACAGACAATTGAGCATCGTATTGGTGTCCTAGACAAACTACTTCATGATGGGTTTACCAAAGTGGATGGACACCCAAATATTTGTGGACCAATATTAGCAAGGGATGGGCTGATAGATGCCCTAACTGTCCTCTATGATGAGTGCAGCCGTCAAAACCTCATGAGTAATAAACATGTTGCTGACTTTGTGAAAAAGTGTAAGTGAAATTTGAGTCCTTACCTCAAGACAGATCTGAGCCCAAACAGCACAGTCTGTAGCACACAAGACTTGAAAACAGCAGGGTTCGAATTTCATTTTTTTATCCACTGGCAAATTTTAGCAAGTGGCCTTTTTTACCACTTGCAAAATTCGAATTGGACTCGCATTTTTTGTTTAAGCCCAGCATGCCTACCAGTGGTGAAGAACGAACGGCCAGTACAATCTGTTCAGTTCTGTTCTATTATGTAATCTGTCTGCTAGAGACAACAACCAAACAAAAAAGAACTTTTATTAGCATTAAACCATCATTTAACTATCAATTCCAGTTGAATATCTGTTCTCAAAACAAATTCAATCTCTATAAAATTTACAATGGTGGACGATTTTGTAAATGAATTACGGACGTTTCACATCCGAATACCTGCATGTCCGATAACTGGTTTAGCGAGTCCACAACGTCTGACTTGCTTCTCGTTGTTATTTGAGCATGATAATTATCTTTTCATGAAAGTTTGACAAATATTTTTGTTTTATAATCAGAGATTAAATTTGCCTACCGTTTTTTTCCGTATAAAAACGCAAAATCATGGCATTGACCATGAGTGCAGACGAACACACTCGGCTCACGAAACTCAGATAACGAACGACAACTGGGAGGCTTCAATGGCGACAAGTAAAATTATTAACAGCCGTCGAAGGGTATTCTCAGTGCGACACGTCTGATGTTTATCCAGAACGAAAAGAACTACCTTGTTTGTATTCACATATGAAATTTAGTACATTTTGGTAATTGTTCTTCAATAATTTACACTCGCATTTTTTATCGAGTGCTTGAAATTTCAACTCGCATTTTCCAATTCTGACTTGCATTTTGCGAGTAAATACGTGGGAATTTCGAACCCTGAACAGGGAGTCGCTGGTTCAAATTCCCAGCCCAGCCAATTTCTTTCTGAGGATATATGATAGTCATTGGGCCAGGATTCACTCCTCTCTCACCACTGATCATTGTTTTGCCAATGGTTATGTAGGAAAGCAGCCAGTGACTTGGAATGAATATTGTGTGAAGAACTGGTAGCAACAGAACATGGATAGGTACACTGACCACCACGTCATAACTGAAATAATGTTGATAATGGTGTTTAACACCATACAATCAAGTACAGTACTGGTAATCATAAGACAGGGTTAGAGCAGATGACTCATTAAACATCTATGTAAATAGACAGTAGTTAACTTGCAACCACACAGTCCTTAGATTTGACCACCTTTTGGAAGGCTTTTGAAAACATTGCGGGAAAAAAATGCTGGAAAACAGGATTTTCTCCTTTTTCAACAATGTTTTCTACCATTTCAAAGACAGAAATCATCTTTTTAGCTGCTTTGAATATGATGTCTGTAGATTATTTCAATTTAGACAAGTCTAAAATTTTCTCTTCTTTTTAACCCTTTACCACAGAACCTCGAGTTTTAACGACCCTGAAGAAAGAAGGCTTCTGAAAACATTGTGGGAAAAGGAGAAAATGCTTGTAACCAGCATTTTCTCCTTTTCCCACAATGTCTTCTACCCTATCAAAGAAAAATTATTTCATATGAGCCACACTGAAACAGTCATCTGCAAATGCTTTCAAATCGGACAGGTCTAAAATTTTGTCGAGCGGTAAAGGGTTAAAGAACTTTAGCTTTTTAGCTCATGACAAAATTTTGACCTGTAATGACCTTTAAAACATTGTGGGAAAAAGAAAAAAAATGCCAGTTACCCTTTTAAACACAAACCCCATCATGTAAGCCATATTCCTTTTTGCTAATGCTTTCAAGTAAGACCAATCATTTGTCTAAAATTTTGTTGTCTGGTTAAGAGTTAGAGGAATTAATTTATTTGTCTCTTAAATTTTAGTATGTTGTATGGCAGCTGGAAATTCTATATTCCTGATTCAGTTGCTGAATAGAATATTCCACTGGAGACTGGACCTCTTAATGGGAGTGTTATGATCCTGTTGGAGGCCCCATTCCATTCTTTTCCAATTTTTAAACTTTATACAGTGTTCCCACTAGCTTTTTATTTCAAGGGTACACTTACCCCCTGACTGTAAATCTGGGGGTAAGATTTCATATTAGAGGGACCAGAGGGCATGATAATAATGGTTCTCGTCTAGAGGTAAAGCAATCCATATTGATGATTTGCAGCAAAAAAGTCTATTATATTAAGATATTTGTGGAAATTTACTGCTTAAAGTCATTAAAAAGCTGAAAAGACAGAAAGTAACCCTGATCAGACAGTGTCAAAAGGAATATTTTGTTGTGTTATGGGTTTCCGGGGTTTTTTTTTTTGCTCCAATCAATTTTTCATGTCCGTTAATTTATGGATAGGTATTTCCTCATGACCGACAAAAATTTGTCAATAAGGGTAACAAGTTACTTCAAAACCTGTCATTTTACACAATGTAAGCGGATAATGGCTTTTTTTTTTTTTTTTTTTTTTTGCGTTTTTTCTTTTTTTTTCTTACGTGAGGTCTCGCGTGTAACCAAAATTTATTACGTGAATTTCAATTCTATAAAGTGATTTACGCAATAATTTGCGTGAGTGGGAACACTGTTCATACCATAATGACTTAATTATCTCTTACAGCTACTATTCACAATCATTATTTTTTTTGTTGCAACTATAAAATCACTTAATCAATTTACCAATCCATAAAAAAAAAAAGAAAATTATATTTACAGATAGCAGCACAATTGATGAAGTACGGAAACTCAGGTTGAGGGTTTCTGACTTTGAGGTCAAGGACACTATTGGTAGAGGTCACTTTGGTGAGGTCCAGGTTGTCAGAGATAGACACACAGAAACAGTTTATGCCATGAAAACTCTACGTAAACAAGAAACTTTAGCCCAAGCTGAGGTATGGTTAAGTACTGACATAGATGGAGTGCAGAGCACAACCATCTCTTTACCAGATGATAAAATATTTGACTTATCCATATTGCACCATTAAGTGCTCTGCCTAAAGATGGTTAAACCACTTGCCACATGATCCTGAATTTGAATGACCTTATGGAAGATGCCTTTTGAAAACATTGAGGGAAAAGGAGAAAATGCTGGTAACCAGCATTTTCAGCTTTTCCCACAGAGTATTTGCAATTTATATCAGTTTCAATTTTTGAGTGACATTTATTTTGTTGGCTGCAAAGGCTTTCAATTTGGAAGGGTCGAAAATTTTGTTAAGACTTAATATGCATAATGCACTAAGAAAAATAAATGTTATAACTAGGTTAAAAGCTGCCGTGTGGCTCTATCTTTTGTTTACTTTTTACCTGGTTTTAAAATTTTTCTGCCACAGATTAAAATAGATTGTCATAAGTGTGGCAACCTATAAAAGTACAGCTTTTCAAAATTCCTGTCTCTGGCAGAACAATGAATATCAAATATTTAAAACTGAAAGTAATGTTGCCAAGATGTTTATTACAATCCCTGTTCTGTATTTTAGATTTCTTTTTTTGCCGAGCCCCGGCAGCTCAGTCAGTAGCATACAGGACTTGAAAACAAGGGGTTGCTGGTTCGATCCCAGGCCAATTTCTTTCCGAGGATTGATGATAGTCATTGCAACAGGGTTGAACCGTTCATTCCACTCCCATCGCTGACAATTGGATCGGCGATGGTTATGTGGGAAAGCAGTCAGTGGTGTAGAAAAATTTTATATGGAGTATTGGTTTAAAGAAACTCCTGGAAAGCATGGATAGGTGCACTGGCCTTCGTGAAATAACAAATAATGTTGAAAATGGGGTTAAACACTTCAATCAATCAGATTCCATTTCATAAAGCAGATAAAAAATTTTTAGATTGGATGTTGGATAATGCTGTGTCTATATTTTAGATTTCATTTTACGAAGAAGAGAGGGACATCATGGCGCAGGCCACCAGTCCATGGCTGACAAAGCTTCACTTTGCTTTTCAAGACAGTCATACATTGTATCTGGTGATGGAGTTCCATGCTGGAGGTGACCTGCTCTCCCTGTTGTCGAGATATGATGATGTTTTTGAAGAGAAAATGGCAAGATTTTATCTGACAGAAATTGTTTTGGCAACACATGATTTGCACAAGATGGGATATGTACATAGGTAGGACGGGTCTACCTTTTCTAGGTTGGCGCCAGCCAAAAATTTTTAGTAGCCAAAATTTTTGTTGGTCAAAACCCGGGTTCAGTCTATGTACCTAATCACTTTGACTCAGTCTTTGATTGTGTCATTTTCTTAGTATAGTATTTCATAACATTAAGTCATGTATGATTAATCTAAAGCTAGATCTACAGCTTTGCATCACTGATAGAATTTGTAGATCTAAAAATCTTCGAGTTCTTTTAAATATTTCTGATGGTAGACTACCATTATATACAATAGAGAGACCAGTATTGAAACTTCAAAAGTCGGCCACAAATTCCTGTGCTTGTAGGCTGTTGAATGATTAAAAGTTTCATAAATTCAACAAGAGATCTATGTGTATTTGAATCAGGACTAACCCTTCACCACTTAATCCCCAGTTTGAACGACCTTGAGAAAGACGGCTATTTCAAATGCTAGGAAAAGGTGAAAATGGTGGTAAATAGCATCTTCTCCTTTTCCCACAATGTTTTCTACCATAGCAAATGCATAATTCAAACACCTCATGAGCTACATTTAATTGTCGTCTGCAAATTCTTTCAATCTGGACGACTCTAAATATATGCCGTCTGCTAAACAGCTATTTGATTTTCTTCAGACCATCCATTAATTTCATGCATTGCAAGAGATGTGTATGATCCAATTTTTAAAATTCATCGCAAAATACATGTACTGACAGTATCTGTTTTGTCTTTCAAATAATTCAAGAAATATCGTTCCACACTTAGCCTTTCTTGAAACTGCCAATCGCCAAAAAATATCTGGCGACAGTATTTCACATTTGGTGAAATATGGATCTAGCATCCATTACTTTTTATAAAAAAAAAGTTTCTCTGGAAAATAATCTAATAAAGTCACATAAAACTTAAAAGGTCAAGTATTTCAGAAAAAAAAAATTATGATCGATGTTGTCAAATTTACTTGACAAACGACTCCATTTATTCGTTCAGCCCTATTGCGTCCAAAAAGTTGCGATTGTTCATGTAATCTGTTTATAGAACGAGCTACCCGATAACTGGCAATGGGCAATCAGATCTTCGTCTGTCGGATAGTTAAGGGAGATACAAGGGTTATCAGCTTAGGATACCCGGTATATATGATAATCAAGTTGACGCGCGCCGATTTCACAGTTTAGGAAGTGTTCAATATACAAAACTGATCAGATGTTCACGGTCGGCAATTTTATCTCATCACATTTTTAACAATCGCCAATATCAGTTGTTTCGGTGTTTGTAGTCGCCAGCAGTAAAATTTAATCGCCAATGGCGATTTTGGCGATCGGTAATGCCAACCTAGCTTTTACTAAACAACAGGATTGTAGTCCTAAATTAACCCTGTACCAAACGATAGAAATTTAGACTTGTCTGTATTGAAAGCATTTGCAGATGAAATATGGAATATTGCTCAGATGGCAAGATTTATCTTTGAAAGGGTAATAAACACTGTTGGAAAGGGAGAAAATGCTGGTTACCAGCATTTTCTCCATTTACCACATTGTTTTCAATAGAACTCTTTTTGAAGGTTATTAAAAGTCGTGATTGTGTGGTAAAGGGTTTAATTATAGAACAAATTAATAAAATGGCTAAAATGATGGGAAATATATGTATCTTTGAAGGGATCTAAAACATGGTAACAAAGGAGAAAATGCTTGATACCATGGATATGATGTTTTTAAAAGGCTCATAGGATAGTTTAATAAAGGGACCACACTGAGAAATAAATCTGTAGACAATAAAATTATAGCACAAACGTTAAAACAGTTTTCAATATTTAGGACAACAGCCTTTACCAACTTCAAGAGAGAAAACGTGACTTGTCCAATCTCTGTTTTTCAGTTTTAGGCCTTTTCCACACAATTTTGAGTTTTAACGACCTTCAGAAAGAAGCCTTTTGAAATCATTGTGGAAAAAGGAGAAAATGCTGGTATCCAGCGTTTTCTCCGTTTCCCACAATGTTTTCTACCATATCAAAGACAGGTGTCATCATTTGAACCCAAGTTAAATTATTATCTGCAAATGCTTTCAATTTAGACAAGTTTACATTTTTGTTGTTTGGTGAAGAGCTAGTTAAGGCTGCTGGCCAAAATGTTGGAAAAAAGAGTTTTTAAATTTTTGTGAAATTGGGCTGATTTTCTATTTTCAGGGATTTGAAGCCAGAAAATGTTTTACTTGATTGCCAAGGACATGTTAAGTTGGCAGATTTTGGATCAGCGGCCAAGTTGTCAAAAGATGGCCTAGTACGTGACTCATTTTCAAATTTGGACATTTTTTTTTTTTTTTAATTCTATATATTTTGTTCATCATATTGTTCTTTCTAGTGAGGGGTTTTTGATTTAATGTTTTAAGATGATTAAGTTATTAATAACACACTTTTCCTATTTCTTTTTGTTTTGTGTTTAAATATGAACCATGCTCTGTGCAAAGGGGGTTTAACACATCTGCAAAAAGTTTTGACCCAGGTCAGCCTGCGCAGACTGACCTGGGTCAAAACCTTTTGCTTTTGGTAAATTTTTTGCATGTCCAAAGACTATTTTACATCAGGATTCAGTCGGTTAAAAGATGAAATGGATTTCATTGATTCACTATCATGTGATGACTTGCTTGGTATAATGCATCAAGGAGATGCATTAAACTGCACAGGGTGACCTGGGTTGAATATTTTGGTCAACTTTTTGCAAGTCAAAGGACATTCTACCTCCAGCTTTGGTGGGTTATTAGACAAAATGGACTGTATGAATCCATGCTCACGACTTGCTTGGTATGATGCATCAGGGAGATGCATTAAACCCCCTTTTGCCAGAGCATGGCTCATTTATTGTGAATGTAGAATATCCCTGACCTTGATACTCAGTTGAGGCAAAAATTTTTTCCAGCGAATTTTTTCGCCTCTCACCTCTGATACATGTGAGAAAAATAGTCAGTAGCTTGGAAAGAAAGTTGTGTTGGTACTGGTGTGGGAAAGCCAGGAAACACATGCATAGTTGCACTGACTGCCATTATGTGACGTAAGCTTTTTAAAACATCGTTAAACTCCAATCCAAATAAACTATTCTACTACTATCTCTAGGTGTCCTCCAAGATGCCAGTGGGCACTCCAGACTATGTGTCTCCAGAATTGTTAGATGCCATGAACAGTAACTATGTCAATAAATATGGCGTGGAGGTGGACTGGTGGTCATTGGGTGTCTGTATGTATGAAATGTTGTACGGTAAAACACCCTTCACTGATGAGTCCGGCTCCATGGTGGTAACCTACTCCAACATCATGAACTACAAGGTAGGTCTTATCAATTATTTATTGCTTTATATAGTGAAAATTTTGCAAAATTTGGTCCCTTCTTAGTTTGTACATTAATAAATTTTTGTATGATGAATTAAGGGTGCAGGCAAAGACAAGAAAGCAGTTGTGAATATCGGAGAAATTGCAGACGCTGTCGTAAGAGTGTCTTCTTTGTATATCTTGACATAAAAGCAACTTTATAAGTCAACATTTTCAGTGAATATGAAGATTGTCTATGATACTTATTTATTGAATGACTCAGGAACTGGTTTGATTGTTTGCAAAGGATCCTTTATCAAGTTTTGATCTGATGGTACTTTCTAGAGGCCTTTTAAGTGATTAATCGATTGATTGTATGGTGTTTAACATCATTTTTAACATTATTTCAGTTATATTGCTGCAGCCACTGCACCTATCTTTATGTTCCTGCGGTTTTTTTTGCCAGTACTTTGCACAGTATTCTTCCCAAGCCACTGGCTGCTCTCCCACACATAACCATCATAGAAACAGTGATCAGCAGAGAGAGAGAAGTGAATCCTGTCACAATGACTGTCAGCAATCCTTGGAAAGAAAGTGGTTGAGCTGTGGATTTGAGCCAGCAACCTTTATTCTCAAGTCTTGTATGCTCCTGAGTGGGCTACCAGGGCTCGGCCCAGAGGCCTTTTGATAAAAAAATTGAAAACTTATTTTCCATCAGAATAAGAAAATTCTAACCCAAGAGTTAAAGTTTTATCCTCTTCTATGCATGCTGTACTTACAAACAGCAGAATTCAATACTAATGACACAAAGGAAAAACAATCTAAAGGAAAGAAAATAACTTTCAACCCTTCACTCAATAGTTTCTTCTTTAACACTTTACCAAAATACAAACTTTTTGACTGAAATAATATATAAGCATTCGCAGACGACAAATTAAATGCAGCTCAAATGATGATTTCTGTCTTTGATAGGGTAGTAAAAAATAGTGGGAAAAGGAGAAAATGCTGGTTACCAGCATTTTCTCCTTTTCCCACAATGTTTTCAAAAGCCTTCTCTTTCAGGGTTTGTGTGGTAAAGAGTTAAAGGACTCTAAGGCATGAGGTTTTTGAAAACATTGTAAGAAAGGAGAAAATGCTGGTAATCAGCCTTTTCTCCTTTTCTCACCATGTTTACTACCCGACATCCTACAGTTATTTTAATTCAGTTTTTAGTTTGCTAATAACTTCTATATCAATGAGTCTAAAATCTTGTGTGGAACAATGTTACAGGAGAAACTGTAGTAAAAAAATTAATTGCACATTTCAAACATTTTGTGCTGAGCCCTGGTAGTTCAGTCAGTAGCATGCAGGACTTGAGAACACGGGGTCCAGGGTTTGATCCTTGGCTATGACCCCTGGCTCTCGGCCAATTTCTTTCCGAGGATTGATGATAGTCACTGCGACAGGATTCATTCCTCTCCCACTGCTGACCATTGTTTCGACGATGATTATGTGGGAAAGCAGCCAGTGGCTTGGAAAGAAAATTGTGCGAAGTACTGGTAAAAGAGACTCCAGGAACGCATGGATAGGTGCACTGGCCACCGCGATATAACTGAAATAATGTTAAAACGGCATTAAACACCATACAATCAATCAATCAATCAACAAACATTTTGCTCCTTTTCCCACATATTATAGTCAGGGGTTTAAAGAGCTGTGTTTGTAGGTTATAAAAAGTAAATGTTTTGATTTTTTTCTTTTCAGGATTTTCTGAAGATACCTGCCACACCAGTTGTATCCCATGAAGGGAAGAACTTAATCAACAGTTTACTGATTGAAAAGGAGAATCGATTAAATTATTTCGGCATCAAGTCACACAAGTTTTTCTCGCAGTCAGACTGGGCCAATATTAGACAAGGTAAAGTACAAATGGGTTTGATGTGTCTGCATAAAGTACAGACCCAGGTCAACCTGCACAGTCTTTGCAGGCTGACCTGGGTTGAAACCTTTTGCTATTGATCAATTTTCTGCTTGTCAAAGGACCAGTCTACATAATGATTAACCATTCACCACACAATCCCGAGTTATAACGACCCTGAGAAGTAGCCCTTTTGAAAACATTGTGGGAAAAGGAGAAAATGCTGGTAACCAGCATTTTCTCCCTTTACCACAATGTTGTCTGGACTATCTGATACAAATCCCATCATTTGTGCCATATAAATTTTGTCATCTGCAAGTGCTTTCAAATTAGACCCGTCTAAAATACTGTCATTTGGGAAGGAGTTAAGTTGATTTTTTTGGACAAAATTAATTTTATGATCAAGAATGATGTGATGACTTGCTTGGTACAATGGATCATGAAGATGCACTTAATCCCCTTTTCACAGTCTACTTCATGACTCAGTAGGTTGTTAGACGGTATAACAGGTCGGGGAGATACACTAAACCCCCTTTTTGCCAGAGAGTGGCTCTTATGTATCTCTCTATAATATGGCCTGCAACAGGCAAAAAGGGGCATTCAGACATTTGCGTAAAGTGTTGTCTCGGATCAGCCTGCGCAATCCGCGCAGGCTAATCCGAGACGGCACTTTACGACTTCATTAGATTTTGTGATACAGTAGACTTGCGCAAAACAGAAAATTACGTAGAAACGGAAAGTGTCGTCTCGGATCAGGGACTGCACAGGCTGATCCGAGACGACACTTTGCGCAGATGTCCGAATGCCCCTTTTCGCATGTTGCAGGCCATATGGAAATTATGTTGCTGCCTGAATCTTTATACAGATGGAGACTTGGCAAATTTTAAATCTTTACCAGATGACAGAAATTTTGGACTTGCCCAAATTGAAAGCATCAGCAGACAATAAAAAGAATGTGGCTCAAATGAAAGGATTTGTGTAAGAAGAGTGCGGAAAACAGTGTGGGAAAGGAAAAATGCTGGTTACAGGCATTTTCTCTTTTTCCCATAATGTTTTTTAAGCTCTTTTCCTAAAGGTGGCCAAAACAGGGGATAAAGCGTTTATATCCGAAAAGCCATATTTGATCCCTTTATTCACAATTACAGAAACACCACCGTTTGTACCTCAGCTGCAGGGTCTGGATGATACATCTAATTTCGAAGAGTTTGAAAAGATTAAACAGCCTCATGTGTTTGAAGACCCAAGACAGGAGAAAGACTTCAGTGGAAAAGATCTGCCTTTCATTGGATTCTCCTACGTTAAACATCAGCCAAAAAATGAAAAGTGAGTTTTCCTGTAGTGGGTAGCATAATTACCTCCCTTGAAGTAACTCTTTACCAGACAACAAAATTTTAGACCATTCCAAATTGAAAGCATTTGCAGACAAAGAATTTAATGTTGCACAAATTGTGAAATTTGTCTTTGAAAGGGTAGATAACATTGTGCAGCATTTTCTCCTTTTCCTACGATGTTTTCCAAAGATATTTTCCTGGGGGGGTAGGGTCAGTAAAAAGGATATTTGAAAAAAAGATAAGGCAGAAGCATTTCTATTGACATGACAGGTGCCTTAGTCTGTTTGTCGACATTAACCCTTGACCACATATTTCTGAGTTTCAACAGGCCTGAAATAGAAGTCTTTTGAAAACACTGAATTTGTGGGAAAGGGAGAGAATTCAGGTTCTTATAGCCTGTTAAAATTCAGGAGTCATTTCACATGTATAAAAAAGCTGATGGCAATATTTGTCACCATATTCAACACTGGCATTCTGGAAATTGGCTGGGATAAATTAATATCGGGAATTAAAAAAAAAAAGGTGTGTAGAATGCGTTATATAACGGTATTTCTACTGCTATTAAAATTTGCATTTTTTTTTTTTTTTTTTTCGGTCAAATTATTAATTTCATATCAGCCAAAGAAAATGTTGATGTAAAATTATATTTCAATTGTTACAGGGTTTCATGCACAGAAACAGATAGTGTTTTAGGTCATGGCATTAACACAGAGGTTAAAACAAGCAAGCGTAAATCCTCCTCCAGTGTTGATGTTACCTTGACCGTCAAACTAGAAGAGCTGAAACGTCTGCGGGAAAAATGCAACAGTATGGAGGAGATGGAATGCGTCCTAAACTCCACCATTGAACAATTGAAACATAGATGTCAGGATAAACAAGATGAGGTTGATAAACTGAACATGGAAAACCAAACATATCAGAGGGATCTGGAAAATTACATCGCAAAAACAAATGTAAATTTAACCCTTTCAGTGCAATAGGCCAAAACTGAGACTTTTGCGGATGGCATAGATCAAGATCAGACTGCACAGAAGGCACAGTCTGATCTTGGATCTTCACCATTTGCTTTTGTAGTTAAGCCTATAAAATGAAAATCTCTCAGAGTTACATTAATTTGTATTTTCAGTTGTCGAAAGGGGTAAGGTTTTTTATTAAAAACAGATTTTTGTAAAATCAAGCCTTTCAGACTGATCCAAAATGAAAGTATTTGCAGACAACAAATTAAGCATGAATAAAATGACTGAATTTTTCTATGAAAGGTTAGAAAACATTGTAGGAAAAGGAGAAAATGCTGGTAACCAGCATTTTCTCCTTTTCCTACAATGTTTCCCACAAAGTTTTTGCCTGTTAAAAAATAGGCTTGTTTTGTAAAGGATTAAGCCCTTCGGAAGAAGGCTGTTGAAAATATTGTGGGAAAAAGGAAAAATTCCGACAATATTTTCCATCATTTCATCACAAATCTTAGCTCAGCTGTTTTTGAAGAACACCTGATGTAGTGTCAAAGCCCTGTGGTCATCTGCTTTGGCTGTGTTGTCATTTTCATGTGAAAACAATTTCTAATATTTGTCATCTCTTTTTCTCACTGTTACAGGAGATCAGTCCTTCCTTACTGCATAGCTTCTTCCGGTATAAAATCAATACCTAACAACTGCATTAGGGAGAATTCTCTTTAGCTCAGTGGTTATGATGTTAGTCTTTTGAACCTCATTAAACGAGGATCTCTTCTGCATGGGTTCGAATCCCGCCAGGTGCGGTTTGAATTTCAGCTGTGTATTTGTTGCAAACTTACATGTTTGTAAGGATACAATACTTTCTTTCCGTTTAAAGATAAAACCGCATTATTTGAGCCATAATTTAGTTGTTTTCTGCAATTGCTTTCAATTCAAACAAGTCTAACATTTTGTTGTTTGGTAGAGAGTAAATGCATCAACTGATTTTTATTTCAGCGCTTAAGTAAGCAGGTAGAACTTCTGATAGAAGAACGAGCAGCGATGGAGATGAAAACAGAACAAATGATGGCTAATTTGGAAGATCTCAGATCAGATGCTGACAAGATTGAACAATCTGTCCAACAAATGCAGATTGAGGAACTCAAGGTATCTGGCTGTTACCCTTTTGTTTTTTAATCCAAGGGAAACTTTTGTTTAACACTTAACCGCACCCTGCATTTTTAATGAGCTTTAGGGAAAAGGCTTTGAAAACTTTATGAGGAAAAGAAGAAAATGCTGGTAATTAGAATTTTTAGCTTGGCTGTTTGCAAAAAAACATCTAGGTATTGTCATAGCCCTGTTGTCTTATGTTTTGTTGTTGGGCAAAAACTTAGATATTTTATATCTCTGTCATTACCTAAGATATTTACTTCAAACTGGGAGCAGTTATTAAGTATATAACCAATACAACAGGGACAGATAACCATCAAAATATTTTTGAAATAGTTATTCCCCTTTTTAGACTTAGATTTTTCAGTGAAAACAAGCAATTGCAGACAAGCATTTATGAGCCATTTATGCAATAGATTGAATTTTACCACAATGCTCATTTACAATCAGTTTCATCAAATTCTTTGACCAAAATATGTATTAAGTTCACCAAGGCTTGCTTAACATGATTTTAATTAACTCTTTTGGTGAAAATAATTATAAATGAAGAACTCGCAACTTACCAAACAGTCCCATGTGTCATGACCCTGAGTAAGAAGGCAAGCTTTTGAAAACTGTTTGAAAAGGAGAAAATGTTGGTGACCAGCATTTTCTCTTTTGCTAAAATAAAATCTACTTTTACAAAGATGTATCATTTGAGACATATTTAATTTGTTGTCTTAAATGCCTGCAATTTGGACCAGTCTTGAAATTGTCATTTGGCTAAGAGTTCAGGTCCTCTACTTGTATATCACTTATACTTCAGGATGTGATAGCTCAGCTGGAAGAAGAAAAATACTGTCTGGTTAGAAAGGTGGATCAGCATGACAAAAAGGTCAAGTGTTACCGAGAACAGCTAGAGAACAGTCAGAAACAATTTTCACAGCTACAGTCTAAATTAGACAAGGTAGATTTGCAATAACTTTGTTAAACTCTTTACTGGACAATCCAGTGCAAACACAAAGAAAGAGGGCTTTTGAAAACATGGTGGGAAAAAGAAGAAAATGCTGGTAACCAGCATTTTCTTCTTTTTCTCACCATGTTTTCTACCCTTTCTATGACATATCCCATTAGTAGTAGCACATGTAACTTGCCTGCAAATAATTTTAATTTCAGATTAGATTTTAAATTTTATTGTGTGGTGAAGAGTTAACCCTTTAACACACGTTCTACACTTTTAACAACCCTGAGAAAGAAAGATTTTGAAAAAATTTTTGTAAAAGAGGAAATAATGCTAACCAGCATTTTCTCCTTTTTCCACATTTTATACCCTCCCAATGACTAATCTCATTATTCTTGGGCTACATTTTAATTTGTTGTATGCAGATGCTTTCAATCTAGACAAGCCTAGAATTTAGTCATTAGTAAATAGGTAACCTATTATTGTAAAGGTTAGTTATAGACCTAAAGCAAAAGCTATTGTAATGCACTCAAAGGTCAAAGATTTGTAGCAAAATATCTTTCTGTGATGTGGAGAACTTTGTGAGAAAAGGAGCTGTTTTGTGTTACCAGCATTTTTTCCTTTCCCCCCTGCAATGTTTTCAACAGCCTTCTCCACTCAGAGTTGTTATAACTCATGATTATTTAATTGTTTTCCAAACAATCCTGAGTTTTAATGACCCTAAGAAGAAAGGAACCTTTTGAAAACATTGTGGGAAAAGAAGAAAATGCTGGTAACCAGCATTTTCTCCTTTTCCCACAATGTTTTCTACCTTTCCTAAAATGAATTTCAGTCTTTGAGTGACATTCATTTCGTTGTCTGCAAATGCTTTCACTTTTGACAAGTTTAAAATTTTGTCGTTTGGTAAAGAGTTTGTGAATAACTTCACATTTTTCATTAACACCAGGAGAGAAGAAAATCAAGAAATGACCAGAAGAAAGAGCTGGCTATGTTAGACAGTATGGAAGAAAAATGGAAATCAGAGCTGGAAAATAAGAATTCGGAGATTCTGAAACAAACAGAACGTCTTAATGTAGGTTATAGTCAAACTTGAATGTCATTGGGTTATTTCCCTTTGGTGTGTTCAATTTGTAATTGGTCCACTAAATTTTTGTGTGTTTTCCTTCAATTTATACCTGAAGTCTATTTTTTTCTCTCTTTCCGTTCTTAATTTTTTTTTCAAAAGTGTATGTGCTTAATTGTGCATTACATAGGCTACCAATGTTAGGGCAATCTAACAGAGTTTAGGCTGAATTATGCAATTGCCCCTGTCTGGTATAAACATTGAAAACTACACTGCATTGTCAAATCATATCTGTTTCTATATACATCTGTGGTGTGGTGTCCTTGGTTGTGAGTAGAGCATCAGCCAAATAATTATAAAGTCCCGAGTTTGATACTGTCAACTTTGGGATTTTTCATTGGCCCACACATTCAGTGCAAGTCCTGGTGTAGTTCCCTGGAAGCAGAATCGAGAGAGATTGGTATAAGTTGTAAGAACTTGTTTCTCAATCGATGTAAAATAAACTAAACTATAAACACATCTAACTATAAGTCATGTCAACGTTACACATGTGGATTACAGGAATGTGTTTTTTCCACCCTTCAGAGGATATCCTCTCTTTGAAGGTTGAACAGAAAATGCATAAGTTCTTAGGGAAATGTTTCATGTGTATCTGTTTTATCCCGTAGGGTTCTAAGAAGTCTACAGAGAAGTGATTGATTGATTGATTAGTCAGTTGATTGATTTATTGATTTCAACAATATTAGGTCAGGGTCAACAGTGTCTTGCCCAAGGACACTCCAATGAAAAAATCCAGTGTTTTGTGTGATCAGATCTGGGGCCTCGAGATTACAAATCCTGCATATCACCACTTAGCCACACAGGACCTCTCAAAGCCTATGAGAATAATCAAGAAAAATAACTCTGTATCAGACAACAAAACTTTAGACCTATTCAAGTTAAAAGTATTTACTGAGGATTATGTTAGATTACCAGCATTTTCTCCTTTGTCCACAATGTCTTCAAAAGGCGTTTTCTTAAAAGTTGTTAAAACAAGTAGCTATTTCATAAAAGTCTAACTCTTTTCCAACCAACAAAACTTTTAGACTTGTCCATATTAAGGATTACAACCCCTAACTCATCAGTAAATATCGTGTAACATTGACGTTTTCATAAAGGTTATTCGACAAATCTCTGCAGCTTCCATCTTCTAATAAGAGAGCGGCCGTAGATTCACTAACTCATTTGTAAATATTGTGCAACATCGACGTTTTCATAAAGGCTATTCAGCCAATGTCTTTTAATATGAGAGTTAGGGGCCTTAGACCTTAAAAGCATTTTCAGACAAAAAATTAAATGTAGCTTGAATAATGACCTATTAATAAAATTTGTCTTTGAAAGGTAGAAAACACTGTGGGAAAAGGAGAAAATGCTGATTTCAGAAGCATTCTCTTTCAGGGTCATTAAATCTCTGGATTGTATGGTCAAGAGTTAAGCAAATGGCTGCTATAAGAGACCAATGTTGTGATCTTAAAAGCCTTCTCAAATTTATCTTATTTTTTCTTGTTTGGTAAAGAGTTGGGTAAACACATAACACAGTTGAAAAGATAGTGGCAAATGTCAATGCATATAACCCTCAGCTGGCTGCTTTAGGAGACCACTGTTGTGATTTTAGAAGTCTTCTCAAATTAATTAGATTATACCTGCACTTGTTTGGTAAAGACTTTGGGTAGGTATACGCATGAATACAGTGGAAAAGAACGGCAAATGGTAATGCGTATAACTGTCATATTTTTCTCCAGGAGTTGGAAGAATTGATTGAAGCCTATGAGAACCAGGAGAAGGAATACATGCAGAGGGAACAGGAGTTGAGAAGCAAGATCAAGGAGCAAGAGTCAGCAGGGGTCGACAATAATGTGGTAAATTTAGTTTATTTGGTGTTAACTCATTATTACACTAACATTTTAACGACCCTTAGGAAGAACGCATTTGAAAGCATTGTGGAAAAGAAGAAATTGCTTGTAAACAAGCAATTTCTCCTATGCCCACAATGTTTTTTGTCCTATCAGCAAACTTCTCATTTGTACCAATTTCAATTTTGTCATCTGCAGTTGCCTTCAGTTTTGTAGAGTCTAGAATTCATTGTTTGGGGAAGGGTTAACTCTTTACCAGACTACAAAATTTGATAACCTTCTAAATTGAAAGCATTTGCTGACGAGAATTTCAAAATTGAAACAAATGAGATGAAATTCTACTATTGGGTGGCAAACCTTGTGAAAAAAACCTGTACAAAAAAGAGATAATCTATAAACACACCTGTATTACCTATATTTTGTGGGAAGGTGACCTTAATTTACATAACTCATTACCTGATGATAATGCTCAGACTTGTCCAGATTGAAAGCATTATTTGCAGACCACAAATCATGCATGCAAAGATGACCTTTATCTTTTCTATAATTCTTTACCTGACAACAACATTCAGATTTGTCCAAATTAGAAGCAATTGCAGACGACAAATCGAAGTGCGAAGATGAACTTTATCTTTTATTTAACTCTTTACCTCCATTTGCAGACCACTTATCAAACATAGCTCAAGTACTGATGCTTGTCTTTGAAAGTTTCAAAAACATTGTGGGATTAGGAGAAAATTCCATTAATTGTGAAAAGGGAAACCACAAAACAAAGGCAAGTAATCCTGAAATAATTTTGACAGTTATGCCCCATGACTTAGACTTTTCTCTGAAAAGCTCAAGCAGATGCTCTTGTTGAGAAATGTTTTGTCACTCTTACATTACAGGATATCCGTGTACATGTTCACACATCACCCTCTCCAAAGAAAGATAAGACCAGAGTATCTGAGAAAATCAAAGTATGTCTGTTAATCCTTTATTAAACCTATCTTGTTTTAAAACCCTTACCTCACAATCCAGAGTTTTAACGACCCTGAGGGAAAAGGGAAATACTGTTGGAAAAGAAGAAAATGCTGGTAACCAGCATATTTTTTCCTTTTCCCACAGTGTTTTCTACCCTTCCAGAAACAAATTTCAATATTTGAGTCATGTTTAGTTTGTTGTCTGCAGATGCTTTCAATTTGGTTAAGTCTAAAATTTTGTCGTGTGGTTAAGAGTTTTAAATCTTGGGGAAGTAAGCTTTTGAAAGCACTGTTGGAAAAGGAGGAAATGCTGGTCATCAGTAATTTTTCCTTTCAAACAATATTTTTTACCATTTTAAAAAAAAAAATAGAATCACTAGCTACATATTATTTGTCATCTGCAAAATTCAATGCTTTTTATTTTGTTATATGTAAGATTTTTGTTTTGAGTTCTTTTGCATTTGAAATATAACTTGATAAACAAGGTTAGTTATGTACTAAAATACATTCCTTTGGGAATATTATACTGCAAACAAAGGTGGTTGCATTAATAGTTAGAGCTTTGGGAATATTGTACTGTTAACAAAGGTAGTTATGTTAATAATTATTATACACGGTTTTGCTTTGGGGATATTTTACTGAAAACAAGGGTAGTCATGTGATAAAATAGTGCACATGTATTGCTTTGGCAATATTACACTGAAAACCAGTGGAGTTCTATGAAACATTATATTTCAGGAGCTTGAAACTAAACTTGATGATGTAGTAAAAGAGAAAGAATCATGGGCTGAAAAGGAGGAGGACATGAAGATTACCATAGAAGTAAAATTCCTTTTTCTAGACTATATATTTTAATATATGTATATGAGCATAGCTTATTTCATGCTTTCCTTTAGCTTATTGAGAAATATCGGTGAAATATTTTTCGATATTTCATGGTTACGACCAGTGAAAAAATACCGATTTTTATATTCTAACTCTTCAATTGAAGACGGAAACTGTTGTTCCCGCGCACTAGTTACCTAGGTAAAATGCGCGTGCCTCACAACAAGATGGAAATATGACGTAATTTACCTTACATTTCTTGCGCTTGACGTAATATTGTAATGCGTTGCTATGCGGAGGGAATACACCACGGGGAATAACCGAAAAGAACTGTATTGGATTTTGATTAGGTTCCCCCCAGAAGGGTTAAAAGCATGAAATAAATAGAATATTTGTTGTTGTTTTTTTTTTTTTTTCGGTGAAAGATCGAAATTTATTTCATCTCGTGAACATCATCGGTAATATTTTCACTCGTGGTTGCGCCACTCATGAAAACATTACCGATGATGTTCACGAGATGAAATAAATTTCGATCTTTCACTGTAAAAAACAAATATCCTCTATTTCTTACCATAAAAAATCAATACCAGACAACTACATTAGGGAGAATTTTTTTTTTAGCTCAGTGGTTAGTGTATTGGTCCTTTAAGCCTCATCAAACAAGGATCTTTACTGTACAGGTTCTAATCCCAACCAGGGTGATTTGCATTTCAGCTATGTTGTTGTTGTGTTCATAAGACTCTGTGAATAGGGGGCTTATTGCATCTGCAAAAAGTATCAATCAAGTTTAGCCTACACAGATCAAGCAGGCTAACCTGGGTGAAAGCTTTCAAAACTAGGTCAGTTTTCTGTGTGTCAAAGGACCAGTGTACCTCATGATTTAGTTGTTATACGAAATTGATTTTATGGAGCCATAATTATATAATGTCTTGCTCGGTATAATGCATTGTGGAGATGCATTAAACCCTCTTCTGCCAGAGCATGGCTCATATGGTTTTGTATGGGAAGTTTTATCTTGTATGCATGGTTGCTGTAAGGCTATTTAACTCCTTACCAAACGACAAAATTTAAGACTTGTCCAAATTGAAAGCATTTGCAGACGACAAAATAAACGTGACTCAAAAATTGAAACTTGACTTTGGAAGAGTAGAAAACATTGTGGGAAAAGGAGAAAATGCTGGTTACCAGCATTTTCTCCTTTTCCCACAATGTTTTCAGAAGGCCTCTTCCTCTGGGTCGTAAAAACCAGGGATTGTTTGGTAAAGGGTAAAGGAAAAATAAAGGAAAGATTAATGTCTAGAATCACAACATATTGAGGGTTGATACTTCGTATATTGCATTACATTAGAGGTCTATTTCGTTGAAGTTGTTCACATTATGTCACAGTCCAAGAATTCAAAGTTGACCATGGGAAATCCTTCTAAGATCAGCAAAGGTCTATCACGTCTTGTTCTTTCCAACAGTTTATTTACTCTAAGTACGCTTTGTACAGTTTTGTATTGGCTTTGTGGAAAGTGAAGGTGCAAGATCAGACTACACTAACTCAACATGCAATCTGATGTTGCATATACACTTTCTAATATATCATGTTCCATACTTTTCCACCCTTTGCAAATGTCGGTTCTATTTAATTTTTAGTCTAAGGATTAAAATTTTAACAACCCCATGGAAAAAGGCTTTTGAAAACATTGTGAAAAAAGCAGAAAAAGCTGCTAACTAGCATTTTCTCCTTTTCCCGCTGCATTTTCAACCCATCGAAGACAAATCTTATTGTTTAAGACACATGTAGTGCACCAACTAAAACTACTTTCCCTGAGTACATCTAGAATTTCATCATCTTGTAAAGCGTGGAGTGCTTTCTATATCATAGAGATTACATGGTGAAATAGAGGGATGGAAACAGAAGAACAAGCTGTCATCGGAGGCCAAACAGACTCTGCTGACAGAAATACACACGTATCAGGAAGAGATTCAAGAACAAAGACGGAAAGTGGCGGTAAATTCAACATCAGCTTCTTCTAGTAAATTTTTGTACCGCCAAACAAATCTTTTCTGTGGTATATCTGGGTCATTGTTTTGTCTGTTGGTCCAGCTTTTTAAGATTTTTGCTGTTCAGTAAAGTTTCTTTTGATCAAAGAAAAATTACTATTTTTCTCTGGAAGCCTAAGTAAACTGGACTGTTACATTCAACAAAAAGGTGCGATTTGGTGTTTGTAACAGAATGACCATTTAACCCTTTCCTAAAAGAATCCAGAGTTTAAACGCCCTTGAGAAAGAAGGCTTTTAAAACAAATGTAAGTGAAGAAGAAAATGCTGGTAACCATATGCAGGACATATTTTGTTTTTCAAAAAAAATTGATCAGTTTTCTGCAAATGCTTATCACTGAGACAAATCAAACACTTTGTTTCTTCTGATAAGGGGTTAATTGTTTTGACAGGATTTACAAGAGAATGTTAAGCTATGTATGTCAGAGTGTGATGATGAGAAAGCCAGAAAAAACAGCCGACTGGAGAAAAAGATCAAAGTAAGTGACTAACCAATGATTTGATTATATGAATAATGTGAAAGAATTGTGACACATATTCAATTTATTTATTCCTTTGTTGGCTTGGCTGTTATGGAAAAAAAAACCAAGGGATCGTCATTGTGTCATCTATGTTGTTACTGTCATGCAAACAGCTTTGACATTTTCTCAACTCTTTCATATTACTTAATATATTTAATTTACATTTGGGCTAGTTGTTAACAATCAAAAGGGGAATTCATACAAAAAGGGCAAGTAACCCTGAAACATTTTGACATATTTATGCCCCTTTTTTACTTGAAATTTTCATTGAGAAAGTAACTGCAGTTAGGCATTGGCATCTGCATGCGTTGTTCTTGTTGGAATGAAGGCTGGTTTGAAATACGTGATAAGAAAATTTTCGATAGTTGTACATTGCTTGTCTTGCTTGCCTCTTGTTTAGGATCTAGAAGAACAGATAGACAGTTATAGAGAAGATAAAAGACGCTTGTTGTCAGAGGTGACCAAATATCAACAGGAAAGTAGCGAAAGACAGTTCAAGGTCTCAGAACTTGACAGGGTATGTATATAATACATATATGTATCAGTATAATTAATAATATATATTGATATATTTGAGCCATGCTCTGGGAACAGGTGGTTTAATGCATAGATCTGCAAAAGTAAAAAGTATCGACAAAGGCCCCATCCATGGAGGTTGACTTGGTTCAAAACTTTCTGCTATTGTTAAATTTCTGCCTGTGGAAAGACCATTCTAACCCATGATTCAGCAGATAAAATTGATCCATATTGTGTGAGAACTTACTTGGTATATTGCATTCCAAACATGCATGAGACCCCTTTTCACAGAGCACCATTAATTTAGATTGCTGATTTGTACATACACTGATTCCTGTCTTTAAGAACATATGAGCCGTGCTCTGGCAAAAGGGGGCTTAATGCATCTCCGTAATCCATCATACCAAGAAAGCCATCACATACTTATGGATCCATAATAGCCACTTTTTTTAAACAACCGACTCAATCATGAGGTAGACTGATCCTTTGACATGCAGAAAATCGACCAATAGCGAAAAGTTTCGGCCCAGGTCAGCCTGTGCAGACTGCGCAGGCTGACCTGGGTCGAAACTTTTCGCAGATGCATTAAGCCCCCTTTTCACAGAGCGCGGCTCATATATATTAAGCAACCCAATGCTTTAAGAGACCATTGTTTTAATTGGACATTTTTGAATTAAATAAATGGAATTTGCATTGAATAACAACCACATGACAAAGTTTGAGACCTGAATTTATTGAAAGCATTTGCAGAAGACCAATTGAATGTGGCTGAATTCATGGAATTTGTCAAATATGACCAAACAAGAATGCAGTGAAAGGAAGGTCAAACTGCTAGAAATTTAGAGGTTACTTTTGTTCATAATAATGATAAACCTTTTACCACACAGTGATGAGTTTTAATGACCCTAAGAAATAAGTCTTTTGAAAACATTGTGGGAAAAGGAGAAAATGCTGGTAAACAGCATTTTCTCCTTTTCTCACAATGTTTTCTACTCTATCATAGACAAATTCTATCTTTTGCGCTACATAAAAATTGCTGTCTGCAACTGCTTTCAGTTTGGACAAGTGTACATTTTGCTTGTGTGGTAAAAAGTTAACTTAAATTCAGAAATATGTACATGTAATTTTAAATTCATTCCATTGAATTACTCTTTTTGATAGAAAGGACACCTTGTAATACTGTTCATGGTGGCTTGCTAATAATGTTATTTCTAAGCACTTTACTTGACAACAAAGTTTTAGATTTGTGTATACTGCAAACATTTGTAGATAAAAAATTAAATGTGACTCAAATAATCAGAGCATTGCTGTAAAAGGAGGAAATACTGGTTGGAAAAGGCAAAATGTAGGTTACCCTCTTACTGTTTGTGAAAGACGAGGTATGGTAAAGGGCTAACGAATCTAATGTGTCTGTGCTCTGGCAAAAGGGGGTTTAATGCATCTCTGTGATGCATCATACCAAGCAAGTCTGTGGTCGTGAGGTAGAGCGTCGGCCTCGTAACCAAAGGTCCTGAGTTCGATACCCAGGAGCGGGTGTCAACTTTGGGATTTTTCATAGGCCCACACATTTGGCATGAGTACTGGTGTAGTTTCCAGGAAGCAGAATCGAGAGAGATTAGTATAAGTTGTAAGAACTTGTTTCTCAATCGATGTAAAATAGATATGTTTAAACTAAGTCATCACATGATTATGGATCCAGTAAATCCATTTTGTTTAACAATGGATCAACTCATGAGGTAGAATTGTCCTTGGACATGCAGAAAATGGACCAGTAGCAATAAGTTTTGACTCGGGTCAGCCTGTGCAGATTACGCAGGCTGACATGGGTCAATACTTTTAGCAGACGCATTAAACCCCCTTTTCACAGAGTATGGCTCATATCCTTATTTGCAGACAAACTCCAGACAGTCATGTAAAATAGAAAGACTGGAACGACAGCTGAATCAGGCAAAGGAAAGAGAGTTAGACTTACGACTAAAGAAGAATCAAAGTTCTGATATAAGGTAAGTTTTAAAACTTCTTTTTTCTTTGTTAATTCTTTACCACATTTGAAAACTTTAGGCTTGTCCAAATTGAAAGCATTTGCCAACAACATATCAAGTGTGGCTCAAATCAAGGTTTTGTCTTTGACAGTGTTCAAAATATTCTGGGAGATAATACTGGTCACCAGCCTGCATTTTCTTCCTTTCCCACACTGTTTTCAGCAACAATTTTTTGTGGGATCGTTATTTTTTGTTTTTGTTTTTGAATACCCTGTAAACTAAGTTTGGGGCAGGGTCTACTGGAATCGGGTTGTACTTAGATGCAATTTTGTATCCTCTTACATATTTCAAACCATTTGGCTGAAACATCAAAAGAATCTCTCCTACCATTTATACTCACTTATCTTTATTTTTTCACAATTAATGACTGGTTAGCTACTAGTATTATGCAAGTGATAGCCCTTTCAATTTTTTACTTAATCCCAGTGCCAGAAGTATATTTATGAAGTATTTATTTGTATTAAAGAAAAAATTCCAAATTCACAGCAAAAAATAAAATTTCTAAAAAGGCCCCTTTAGACTTACTCAAGTTTACCCCTGCTTGCAAGAGTTTGTTATAAATAAATACTAAATTCTTAATTAAGGTTGACTATTTGCTTCAGTCATGATCCCCTTGTTTTATTTGAATTGATTTCATAGTTTTTTCATCCCATTTGTTATAGAATCAAGTTAGCAGAGGAGAGGGTTGAAGATATTGAGAAAGAAAAGGTAAAGCTGGAAGAAAAAGTAAAATCACTGACTGCAGATATAAGTGATCTCAAATCTAAACAGTCCGAGAATCAGGACAAAGCTCAGAATACCACTGCTAAACTCATCAAGGAAAATTTAGACTTAAAGAACAGTCTAGATGAGATTAATAGGAAAGCTGACAAATGTGAAAAAGAGCTCGGCAAGTGTGAGAGACGGTTTGTCACTCTAGAGGAAGAAATCTCTGCCAAGAACACAGAATTAAAAACACTGAACCATATGAAAACTGAGAAAGAAGGTCTTGAGAGACAAATAAAGGGTCTTCAAGAAGATATTAAGGTAAAGGATGAAAAAATAAAGAAAGGATTAGAGAAGGAAAAAGAAATCTTAAAACTGGAAAGACAGAATGAGGATCTCGAAACCAAAATCAAAACACTGGAGAAAGACTTACAGCAAGTTAAAAGTCATGAGAGATCATCCATTACAGTTAGACGAGGGACCAAGTACGAGGATATTGAAGATATTAAACGACAAAAAGAGCATTTGGAAACAAGGATTGTTTTGTTACAGAGACAGTTAGATGCGGCTGATAAAAAGGTGGAAGAGCTGGAGAAAAAGTTGTCAGAAGGTGCTCATACATCACAGAAAATTAAAAGTAGGTTGTTTCGTATTGTTGATAAAATGTTATCACTAGCAGACAATTCTTTTCCCTTCTGACATGAAGCTACAGGGTGAACTGGAATCCTGGGTCCGTATTCACTTACCATTCCTAAGAATGTTCTTAGTTATATTTTCCAGATTTTTTTAATTAGAAAGTATCACAACTTCTGATTGGCTGAACCAAATGGTTTAGCCAATCAGAAATTGTGTTATTTTCGAATTAAGAAAATCTTGGATAATAAGACAAAGAATGTTCTTAAGAATAGTTAGTGAATACAGGCCCAGATTGTCAAGCCATCTGTCAGTAAGTATGTTATTGTGTACTCTTCTCTCCCACAGCTTTCAAGCAGTTTTGCTCGTGGTGTCTGTGGTTGTGAGGTAGAGTGTCGGCCTCGTAACCAAAAAGCCCTGAGTTCGATACCCGGGAGCGGGTGTCAACTTCGGGATTTTTCATTGGCCCACACGTTCGGCGCGAGTACTGGTGTAGTTCCCAGGAAGCAGAATCGAGAGAGATTAGTATAAGTTTTAAGAACTTGTTTCTCAATCGATGTAAAATGAATATGTTTAAACTAAGCGGTTTTGCTCAAATTTTGCACAGAACCTTCCTGACTTGTGCACCTAGAATTCGGGTTATGATTTGTGGATAGTTATCGGAGGTATAGATGTTTGAATTTTGCAACAGGTTTAGTTTCATGGAAGTCAAGGATTAATGTGTTACTCTTCTCAGCCACAGAATTTCTATCTGAACAATATTTGCCATTGGAGATTGTTCAGACTACACAAAAGGGTCTAAAGGCCCAGTAGCAGCCAAAAGTAAACAATGCAGCTGTTACAGTGCATTTAGGTTTAAATCATACCATTTAAAAGTATTAAAATTATTATGAAAATAATATTTTTTTATTCTACAGTTGGTCCAAGTGTTATTTGCTGGCAGAAAAGTGAATTTTTAAACCAGGTAAAAAGTAAGCAAATGATAAAGCTGCCTGGCAAAGAAGATATGTTAAAAATTAAAAGCATTTGCAGAATAGAAAAAGTTGGGGGGAAAAGGAGAAAAGTGTTGGTCACCAGCATTTTCTCCTTTTCCCACAATGTTTTAAAAAGGCTTCTTCCTCAGGGTTGTTAAAACTCAGAATAGTTTGATAAAGGGTTATGCATGCAAAGTATCGAATAATGTAGATCCAAGTTCATATTGTTTATGTTCTTTTCTCTCTGTGTAATTCAGATCTTGAGATGGAGGTAGAAAAACTGAAGAAGGAGAAGACAGTTTTACAGGGCCAGGTTCAGGACATGAAGTTTGAGACGGATAGAAAGACCACACAGCAGAAACTTCAGAACAGAGATATACAGATAGCTGAGGACAAGCTGGAGGATGTATGTTAACTCTACCATGTTATAGTTCTTTACCAAACAACAAAATTTTAGACTGGTTTACATTGAAAGCATTTGAAGATGACAAATTAAAGGTGGCCAAACTGACAAGATTTGTCATTCATGAGTTAGAAAACATTATGGGAACTAAATGATGAGATTCATAATTGATTGATAGATTAGAAAACATTGTGGGAAAAGGAGAAAATGCTGGTTACCAGCATTTTCTCCTTTTCCCATAATGTTTTCAAAGGCTCTTTCCCTCAGGGTTGTTAAATCTTGGGATTGTATGGTAAAGGGTTAACCCTTGATATGTTAGGCAAACTTAAGTCTATATCTAGATTTGGAATAAACACAATTTTTTGTTGGCTAAGCCATTTGGGTTTCCACACATGAAAAGTTATTATTTACATTTTTAGCTCTACTAAGAAAACTTTCAGTTACTGATATAGCCCTATAGTCTACTGTTGTCTGTGTTGTGGTTGTCATTGTGCAAAAAAAGTGTGATATTTTATAACATCTCTGTAATTACTGAAGAAATTTACTTCAAACTTGGATAAGTTGTTAACTATCAAAAGGGGAACCAATACAACCATCAAAGTATTTTTTACAGAGTTATGCCCCTTTTTCATCTTTGAATTTTTCAGCAAATGATTTCAATTTCAGCAAATGATTTCAATCTGGAAACATCTTAAATTTTATCATCTGTGAAAGCAATAACTCTGGAAATACTAGGCCAAAAGTCAGTTTTTCATTGTGCACAGTAACCAGGTAACCAGCATTTTCTCCATTTTCCACAATGTTTTCTACCCTATTGAAGACAGAAATTATAATTTGAGTGTTATTTAATATGCGGTCTGCATATGCTTTCTATTTGGTCGATTTCAAAATTTTGTCAGGTGGTAAAGAATTAAAAAGAAAATTGTGCAAAGTATTTGTACAGAAATGCTGGGATTATATGGATAGGTACATTGTTGATGGCTTTATAAACGATATGAAATCTTTTTTAAGGCACCAAACACACTTCAAAACTCTGTCACCTATTTTTTTATAGGAAAAAGAGAAGCATGCCCAGGTGTTAGTGAAACTACGACAGGAACTAGGAGAGTCTAACCTGGCACTGAGTGAAGCAAGATCACTGCTGGCAGCCAATCAGAGACAGGAGAAGAAAAATCGGGAATTCATGGAGTCAGAGATAAGAGAACTTCAGCAAAGAATTTTCCATCTTGAGGTTTGATTTCTAGCATTCTATATCTTGTCTAGCCAGTGTTGACCATTACTGTGTTGCTCTATTTAGCCTTCGCTGATTGAGTCAAAATTTATGATCACTACTACAGGCGTTATCATTGGTTGCACTGATCTTAAAGCACCAATTAAATAGTGTGTTATATTTGCTGTCCATCATCAGTTAAACGTAAATGAAAATAACGACTGCAGGATTGAATTTATCTGATATGCTGGGAATCATTAGCAAAAGTCGTTAGACAAACACTATTTAATTCAAGATTCAATGCAACTTATCAGTTGAATGAAATTTTTAGATACATTTGGACACCAGTTGATGGAATGTCTAAACACATGTTTGGGTTTTTACGAAAGAGTTATGTTACAGGATGTTTGGTTGGTTTTTTATGATGTAACTCTGGGGGTTATAACTATCAAAAATCCGGTAGGTATGCAGCGTATCGCAGAGATTTCAAATATCAAGTTGATCAGCCAAGGACGGATACAGCAACATAGTGATCTTCACCATTTACTAGCTAAGATGAGAATTCTACTGATAAGCCTATTACCTTCCTGCAGACAACTTTTGGATCTTATAGCAGAACAGTTTGAATTTATTGTGGCAATTGGAGATGTTGCTGGTAATCAGCAATTTCTCCTATTGCCGTAATGTTTTGAATTGTATTTGTGTTAAACTGTTAACCAAATGACAAGATTTTAAACTGGTCCACATTGAAAGCATTTGCAATTAGCAAATTAAATAAGGCTCAAAATCTGAAATTTGCCTCTGGAAGTGTAGAAAACAATGTGGGAAAAGGAGAAAACGCTGGTTACCAGCATTTTCTCCTTTCCCTTAAATTTTTCCAAAGCCTTCTTTGTCAACATCATTTAACTCTGTGGTAAAGGGTTTTACTACACTGAGGAAGATGGCTTTTGAAAAGTGTGGGAAAGGAGAAAATGCTTGTCACCCAACCTGTTTTCTGCTCTTTTAAGGACAAAGATCATTTGATACATTTCCAGTTTGTAATAACCCTTAAACTGAGTCGTACTCTGTGAAAAATAGAGGATCTTACATGAGTGTTTATGTATTATCATTTTTATCAAACGAGTTGACTAAAATTGTATGACGAGAGCCTTGGCGAGCGTCAAATACATTTTAGTCAACGAGTTTGATAAAAATGATAATACATAAACACGAATGTGAGATTCTATTTATCACATAAAACGAATGACAGACAGAAAAATATCCCGCATCATCACCTTCAGCCTCTATACCGTTCACGGGTCCATGTTTACGTTGTAGTTTGGTTTCAAATGTGTACATACACAACTAGATAGTTCTGTGACATTTACACCAAAAGAAGAGTGAAATAGTTTATAGAGGGATTAAGTCCACCTATTTCCGCAATAATATTGATTTTAAGAGGCTTTCGCTGCAATTCTTGGTTTTTATCAAACATGAAAATCAAAAACTTTCCACGCGTATACGTCTTAGGAACAGTGACGTCATTTTTCCCAGAAACGGCGTAACAGTACAAATTCCCGCACAAACTGTGGTTGGTTTCTCTCGCTTCACGCGCTCGTGACTGAAAACTGATCAGAACCAGGACCCAAAAAACGATAATACACTAGTGTATTATCAAAAATAAGTCATGGGTTTAATACACTGCCGGAGGAGGTTTTATGTGATAAAAAGCTTTAATGCATTTGCAAAAAGTATCAATGAAGGTCAGCCTGCACATTCCGCGCAGGCTGACTTTGGTCGAAAATTTCTGCTTTTGATCAATTTTGACACAGTTATGCTCCATTTTCGACATAGAACCAATTATGCTCCATTTTGGACATAGAACTTCCACTGAAAAAGTAAAATTGGCACCAGCATGCTGTGCTCTTCTATATATACAGAAAAACTTTGGAACAAACTTAAAGTTTTGTTTTTTCGTTGTAGAAAGAAAAAGGACTCACTGAGGATGCTATCTGTGAAAAATTAAAGGACAAAGTAAGGTTTTTTTTGTTTTTTTTATAAGCTTTGCTGTTTTGGAAAAAAAAACCAAGATATTAACTGAACCCTTTACCAAACTGAAAAAAATTTTAGACTTGTCCAAATGGAAAACATTTACAGATAACAAATTGAATGTGGTCAAAATAATGAATTTCTTTTGTGACAGGGTAAAAAATATTTTGTCGTGCGAAAGCTTTGACATTATGTAATATCTCTGTTATCACTAAGATATTTACTTCAACTTTAGACAAGTAGTTTGCTATCAAAAGGGGAACTTACTCAACAAGGGTAGGTAACTATCAGATATTTTTGACAGTAATGCCCCTTTATTGACTTAGAATTTTTACTGAAAATCAAGCATTTGCAGCCAAGCATTGGAACCCGCATGCAGTGCTATTGTTGGAAGAGAAAAAGAAAATGGTGTTAACCAGCATTTTCTCCTTCTCCCACAACATTTTCTATTCTTTCAAAGATGTGTCTGATCATTTGAGCTGCATGTACTTTATTATCTGTAAATGCATCGTATTAGTTTAAAATTTTGCTGTATGGGAAAGATTTAATATGCGTGCAAATACTGGTAGGACAACTATAAATTGTACATTCAAAAGTAAACAAAGTAGTTTAAAGACATATTGATAATCTAGCAAATGAACTAAAAAAAATCATGTATATTCTTCTTCTGTTCTTCATTTTCACAGGAGTCAAAAGAAATGAAAGAAGTTAGAAAAGAAAATGAAAATTTGATAAAAGATAAAAAGGTATGTACTTTCTAAAAACATATATAAATTTATTTTGTTTGTGCATAAAATGGTTATTGGCTTTATCATTTATCCTGGAAATCAATTTGGCCGAGCTGGGAACAGAACCAATGATCCAAGGTTTCATACCCTGTACCAGACTGGGCAGGTGTTAATTGCAATTAGATTAATTGTTTTTTTATTTGATCAGATTTCCATGAAATGGAATTTCATCATTCAGCTTGTAGAACTTTGAATGAATGAATGTGCATTCTGTCACAAACAATATTCACCTATTACTTTATCAATACTTTGCTATTTTTAGCATCAATTTACTTGTGCAA
Organism: Hippopus hippopus; assembly: GCA_946811185.2. NCBI lineage: Eukaryota > Metazoa > Mollusca > Bivalvia > Cardiida > Cardiidae > Hippopus > Hippopus hippopus. Next base: position 7,032,567 of record OX328109.1, read on the forward strand.
GTAAACCAAAAGAAATTCATTTGACAAAGAGAAGTTGAAAAACATGTTTGGAAAAGAAGTATTTGCTTTCAATGTATATACAAGCAATTGTTTTTTTTTTTTCCTGCAATGCTTTCAGAAATTGTCTTTTGCATATTGCGTTGCAAAATTCTAAACTAGTTCAATACCAGAGCAATTTCAGATGATAATAATTGTCTTTTGAATGTTAGAAAATTTTGTGGTAAAGGAGGAAATGTGGTTACAAGCATTTTTATTCTTACGAATGAAGTCGTAACAAAGAAATAAATGGACAAATGCATGGCTGAAATACAAACCGCATCTGGTGGGATTCAAACCCACGGCGGACAAGATCCTTGTTTTTCAAGGTTTAAAAGACCAATACCATAACCACTGAGCTAAAGAGATATCTCCCCAACGCAGCTGTTAGGTATTGTATTTAAATCGGGACGAAGCCATGCATGAAGGAGTGGTCTCCTGTAACACACCCCCTCTTAAAGTCCTCATTTATTGATGACTCAAAGCCTTTTTAGGCAGTAAGTCTACTATTTAGACAACAATTGTCTGTTTTTGGACAACAAATGGGATTAATGGCTCAATGGCCAATCCTGGACGAGCCCCCATCTTACAAACGAAGTCGTAACAAAGAAATGAACAAATGCATGGCTGAAATACAAACCGCATCTGGCGGGATTCGAACCCACGGCGGACAAGATCCTTGTTTTTCGAGGTTTAAAAGACCAATACCATAACCACTGAGCTAAAGAGATATCTCCTCAACGCAGCTGTTAGGTATTGTATTTAAATCGGGACGAAGCCATGCATGAAGGAGTGGTCTCCCGTAACACACCCCCTCTCAAAGTCATCATTTATTGATGACTCAAAGCCTTTTTAGGCAGTAAGTTTATTATTTAGACAACAAATGTCCGTTTTTGGACAACAAATGGGATTAATGGCTCAATGGCCAATCCCGGATGAGCCCCCATCTTACGAACGAAGTAACAAAGAAACAAATGAACAAATGCATGGCTGAAATACAAACCGCATCTGGCGAGATTCGAACCCAAAGTCATCAGCAAACAAGTGCAACATAGCTTAACCCTTTACCAAACAATTCCTGGTTTTCACGACTCTGGGACAGAAGGCTTTTTAAAACATTGTTGGAAAAGGAGAAAATGCTAGTAACCAGCATTTTCTCCTTTTCCCACAATGTTTTCTACCCTATCATAGACAGAAATCATCATCTGAGCTACATTTAAATTGTTGACTACAAATGCTTTCAATTTGGTCAGGTCCAAAATTTTGTTGTGTGGTAAAGGGTTAAGTGATAAGTTTTGACTTTGAAAAAGTGGGAGACATTGTGGGAAAAGGAGTAAATGGTGGTTATCAGCATTTCCTCCATTTCCCACAATGTTTCTGGAATGCTTCTTCCTATAAAATCAGACGATTTTTCAAAAAAGGTTAAAGAGGCATAATTCAGCTGATAATTTCTGTAATCATCAGTTTAAAATATTGGAGGGGTCTTGTGTGGCTCAGTGGTAGAGTGTAATACTTGTAACTTGGAGGCCCCAAGTTCAAGCCTGGCTGGAAACACAGGGTTTTTTGTTGGAGTGTTTTTAGACAAGACACTTCAGAGCCCCAGCCTAGTAGTGATGAAACGCAGGTAATACACTAACATGTGAGCTGTCACTGTGATATTACAAATAACATTGAAACCAGCTTAAAAAGGCATACAGTCAATCATTTAATCAGAATATTGAATGGAAAACATACACCCTATAGCCTTAATCTTGATCGTGTTTCTGTTCAATTATTTAGGACCTTGAAACAAAGTTAGCAGCAGTAAACAGAGAGAAAGTGGCAAGCCTCATGGAGAAGCAATTACTGAAAGACAGCCTGGCACAGACGGAGTTGCAGTTTAATAGTGAAACACAGGTAGTTGGAATATTTGTGAGCCATCCTCTGGCAAAAAGGGGTTTAATACATCTCCATGATGCATGACACCAAACAAGTCATCACAGTATTATGGGTCCATAAAATCCATTTTGTGTAATAACTGACTAAATCAAGAGGTCTGGTCCTTTGACCTATGGAAAGTTTACCAAAAGTAGAAAGTTTTGACCCATGTCAGCCTGTGCAGACTGCACAGGGTTACCCGGGTCAACACTTTTTGCAGATGCATTAAACCCCCTTTTTACAGAACATGGCTCATATTTATCAGTCAACCCTGTTACAAAACAATCAGTGGTTTTCTTGAGCCCGAGGGAAGAGGCTTTTGAAAACATTGTACAAAAAGGAGAAAATGCTGTAAACATAACACATTTTAATGCTTTACCAGGAGGCAGAATATTAGACTTGTCCTAATTCAAAGCAATCGAGGAGTTAAAATATTATATGCCTTTACCATAAAATCCCGCTATTTAAAGACCCTTAAATCACTTTTGAAAATTTTACATCTGAAGAATTTTAGACTGGTGCAAATTTAAAGCACTTGTAGACAAGTTAAATGTGACATAAATGATGGGACTTGTATCAGAAAGGGTAGAAAAAACATGGTTGGTAAAGAAAAAATGCTGGTAACCAGCATTTTCTCTTTTTCCCCACAATGTTTTTATAAAGTTTTAATCAAAAATCTCAATAATTCGAACCACATTTCATTTGTTGTTTGTGAATGCTCTCCATTTGGACAAGTCTAAATTTTTGTAGTCTTTTAACCGTTTAACAAACAATCCTGTGTTTTTTGTGACCCTCAGAAAGATGCCTTTTCAAAATGTTGGAAAAGGAGAAAATGCCGGTGACCAGCATTTTCTCCTTTTCCCACCATGGTTGCTGCCTATAGTTTTCATCCCTGTCATAGATAGCAGTCTTTGAGCCACATATGAAATGTAATCCTCAAGACTTAGTGCTTTCTATTTGAGTCAGTCCAGTTTCTTGGTGTTTGGTAGATTTAAAGGGTGAACTCTTTGCCATAGGGAAGAATTTGGGACTTGTTTAAATCCAAAGAATTTGTAGACAACAAATTCAGTGTGGCTTAAAGAGTGGAAATTGTCTATTGAAGGGTGGAAAACATTGTGGGAAAAGAAGAAAATGCTGGTTACCAGCATTTTCTCCTTTTTTCCACAATGTTTCAGAATACTTTTTTCTCGGGTCGTTTAAACTCAGAATTGTGTTGTACAGGGTTACAAATACATTACAGCCAGAGAGAAAAAAAGCTGTTAAAACATGATACTGTGCACAATGGCTCAGAATTTAGTCTGCTGTGTAAACATTGAAAAACTAGCAATATACATGGTGTAAGGGATGTAGAAACTCAAGAGATTTGTCTTCAATTTAAAACCGGAAACAAAAACAGTGATTTCTTTGAAGTCTTCCTGAAAATAAAATCCATGTTCTATTGGTCAAATTCTGTGCAACGTTACAGCTATTCGGGCAACATTTTGTATGATATAAGAATGATTATATTGTGATAAAATGAAATGGGTAAAAAAACTGGCTGAAAACAAGTATAGATGTATCTTTAATGAAATTCAGAAAATCGAAAAATTGCGGGCCATCTGTGGAGAGCTGGAGAAGCAGATTAAGGACATGGAGGCACTCAGTGTGGAGCATGAACAAAAAGAAACAGAATGGAAACAACTTAAACAGAAATATGAAGATGCTGTGGAGGAGAAACAAAATGAGATAGAAGGCACAACGATAAAACTGAATTCTCTGCAAAATACTAGGTAAACCCTTAATAACACAACAAAACTGTACACTAGAATTTTCTACAACACTGTGGAGTCAGGTTTATTATTGTCTGAAATTGACCCCATCCATGTTTGACTTTATCCCAAGCCCTTCAATTTTAGACTTGCCTAAATTTAAAGCATTAGCAGACAACAAATTGAACATGACTCATTTTGTTGGGTTTTCCTTTGAAGAAAACTCTGTGGGTAAAGGAGAAATCCTGGCAACCAGTGTTATCTTTTCTCTACAATGTTTTCAAAGGCATTCTTCTTCTTAGGGTCATTAAACTTGTAATTTTGTAAGAGTTACGACCCAGACTGAACTCCCAAATACATGTTTCACACTTAACACATACAAAAAGCTCACACAAGCATTTAACTTATGATCTCAGAATTTTAATGTAAGATTTCAACTTAATTTTTTCCTAATTCTTAGCAAGGCTGTTTTCGAAAGAAAACTGCAAGGTACTGTCATAGCCCTATCGCCGTCTGTATTGTTGTCAAGCAAAAACTTCGACATTTTATTATATCTGTCATTATGAAAGATATTTACTCCTAACTTGGACTAGCTATTAACTATTAAAAGGGGAAGCCATACAACAGGGCAGGTAACCACCAAAATATTTTTGACATAGTTATGCCCCTTTTTTGACAGAATTTTCACTTAAAAATCAATCTATTTCTAAAGGCAACTGCAGCCAAGTGTAGGCGCTGCATGCAGTGTTTTTGTTTAATTCTTTATAACAGGCAATCAAACATTGACATGGCTAAGACTGCAAAACAACAGTTACTTTTAGCTCAAGAGAAACATGTCAAAGATGTTGAGAAACTGAAAAGGCAGATCGTGGAAACGAAAAAAGATAACGAAAAGACAGTGGTCAGGGTAAGTGGAATTATCCCTCTACCAAACAATCTGGGCTTTTACAACCCTGGAAAAGAAAGCTTTTGAAAACATTGTGGGAAAAGGAGAAAATGCTGGTAACCAGCATTTTCTCCTTTTCCCACAATTTTTTCTGCTGTATGAGAGAGCTCAAGCTTATTTGAATCAATTTTGAATTGCGTGTCTACAGATAATTTGAATTTGAAAGAGCCTAAGGTTTGTTTTCATTACTCCCTGTAGAAAGTTTGTACCTCATGGGTTTGAAAACATCTTTGGATTATCAGGGATTATCAAGATGAATTGAGTACAAAACTTCTTGTGAAAATATATTGCAGACTTGCTGTTATGAGACTGTCTTTTTGAAGTTTGATAAACCAAGATGAAAGTTACTTTCTTTTAAGTACCAAATTATAAAGAGTTAAGACATTTCTGAGAATACATAGATAGGTTTTCTGGCTACCAGGTTATAAGTAAATTACAATTAAAAAAAATGGCATTAACTCTTTAAAGGCCTAGTAAAGGCCAAAATGTTAGGTGTCATAATACATTTGAATTCAAATCATACCATTGAAAAGTATGGAAAATATTGTGGAGATGACAGTCTGTTATCCTGTGGTCAGGCCATGTGTTAGTCGCTGGCAGAAAAGGGAATTTTCAAATCAGGCAAAAAAGTAAACAAAAGATATGGCTACCTGGTACATTTTAACCTAGTGTTGAAATTAATTTCTCTGTCAGCGACTAACACTTGGAGCGATCATACAATGACAGATTGTCATTTTCACAATAATTTCAATACTTTCGGTATGATAGAAATTTTAATGCATTTAGACACCCGCTTTGTTTACTTTTGGCCTTTATTGTTACTTTAACAAATGATGAAATTGTGGACATGTCCAAATCCAAAGGATATACAGATAACAAATCAGATGTCTTTCAAATTGTGAACGAGTAGAAAACATTGTGGTTATCGTCATTTTCTCCTTTTCCTACATTTTTTTCAAAAGCTTTATTCCTCAGAATTATTAAAACATGGCAATATGTGGTAAAGGGTTCAGGCATTTTTGAGAACATATGAATATGTTAACTAGCTACCAGAATATAAGTAAAATACCACTGAGAAAATAGCATTTAACACCAAGCTAAAAAAAACCCTGGGCTTCTAAGGATGTATTAAAGCACATAAGTTAACCCTTTACCAGACGACAAAAAATTTAGACTTGTCCAAATTGAAAGCATTTGCAGACAACAACTTAAATATGACTGATATGTTGACATTTATCTTGAAAAGGATAGAAAACATTGTGGGAAAAAGGATAAATGCTTATTAACAGCATTTTCTCCTTTTTCCGCTATGTTTTTAAAACCCTTTTTCTTCAAGATTGCTAAAAGTCGGAATTGCGTGGTAAAAGGTCAATTGGCTGAAAATTCTGGTGTTATTTCAGATGTCTGATCTGGAGAGTCAGAATGGCAAGATGATGGCCATCCTTGAACAACAGAAAACCATTATAGATGCTGATGTAGAGGAGAAAAGAAGGTTGAAAGAGGAGGTAAGCTGAACATTTTATTTTATGCTGGTCTCTATACCACCTGCTGCTGACAGCTTGTAGAAAACATCCTGGACAGTGTTTCCATTTGCCTAAGATTTCAGTCCATAGGTCTCACTGTCAATTGTTGAGTCCCATTGAATACCTGCTGAGTCCCGTTTTTGCCTTCATAAATTATCAGTTGAATATCTCAAAAATTGGTCCCGTGTGGCCCAGTGTAGGACTGAGGGGCCCCAGATCGTGGCCTCACTGGAAGCAATGAGCTGTTTTTTTTTTTTTTTTTTTTTTTGTTTTTTAATTTTAATAGAAATTCAATTATTCAATCGACATGTAACATGTTATCTGTGTGTGGTAAAGGGTTAAACTTTTCATCCAGATAAGTGTTATATTGACGGAAAATCAGGAGGTGAAGACCAAGAATATCAAACTACGGCAAAATTTGGAGGAAGCCGTCGACAAACTTGAAATCATCTTTGGGGAGAAAATAGATCTGGAGAATTTCACAGAGGCTTTACAGGTAAGTGAAGATATATATAGGATCTGACATAAATTGGCATTTGAGATTAAGACTTATTAACCCCTTGCCACACAATCCAGAGTTTTAATGATCCTGAGGAAGAGGGCTTTTGAAAACATTATGGGAAAAGGAGAAAATGCTGGTAACCAGCATTTTCTCCATTTCCCACAATGATTTCTACCCTTTCTCTGACAACTTTTCCCTTTTGAGTTACCGGTACATATAATTTGTGGCTTGCAAATGCTTTCAATTTGGACAAGTCCAGAATTTTTGTTTTTTTGTAAAGGGTTAAATGGGTCTCGAAAAATATTATTAAAGGAGCTGTTGGCCATTCTAATAATATTTTTTCCCAGAAGAGTTTAATGATATCTTATCTCAAAGGCTAACAAATGTCAGATACTTCTCATCATATAACTGTATCTCAAAAAATACATGTATAGTCTTAACATTTATATGTGAAATCTACATTCATGAATGATGCTGAAGCAGAATTACTGCTTTGACAGGGGTGTAAGTTCAAGATAAATAACAAATCCAATGAAGCTGATATATAAGTACTTGATTTTAAATGTAGAAATAAAAGCTAATGTATTTCACATGAATATTAATGTTGGAAGTGTTTGTAAATTCAAAACAGATAAGATTCCTACTAGATACTTTTCTCACAATCATCATGTTCTGTTTACAGTGTTGTTCTTAGGTCAAAAATATTGAGGGACACCAGTGTCCCCCTGGGTAAAATCAAAGGGACATGCTGTAAAACAGAGGGACAAAGACCACTTCAAATAAAGTTGACTTCATGCCTGTAAAGTATACTTGTATGCATATTACTACAACCCTCGCTGGTTTTGAAAGTTTCAAAGCAGAATCGCAACAAAACTGACATATACCCATTGGAATCATTCACTCGTAACCATGTCAATTTCCTATTTTTCTGTTTGGATTTAGAGCAGGATTCATTTTTAGAACTACTTTTGTTATAGTTTCTGATATCAGTCAGATTTCCCCACTTTACTCTCCTTATTTACGAAATTCATAGCTGACGATGTTTACACGCCATAATACATATAGACTGCTTAGCAAAATGTTGTTAAATGCAACGCAACAATAATTTGAAAAAATAGAGACACAGTCTTGTAATTTTACATACCCTTCAGACTGGTCACCAATATTATGCACAAAAGTATGAGACACCTAGTGGAAAAAATTGAGACACAGTCTACAATTCACTATCCACTATGTAACAGAAGAGAATGAAGTAATGTACTACATGTATCTGACAATGCAGAGTGAGAAAATTAAGAACTTGAGCGCACCCGATGTGCGACTTAGGCCCGCTTTCCTGTAATTTTTGGGGGACATTGTCAAAAAAATTGCAGGAATCCCACGATGGCGCGGCCTAGGCACAACACTGTCTACTTTTGACTTTTAACAATCCCTAGCTTTAACAACCTTGAGGAAGATGGCTGTTGAAAAAATTGTGGGAAAAGGAAAAAAAAATCTGGTAACCAGTATTTTCTCCTTTTCCCACCATGTTTTTTTCCCATTCAAAGAAAAAATTCCATTATTTGAACTACATTCAATTTGTCTGCAATGGTTTTCAATTTTGGCCAGTCTGAAATTCTGTCCTGAGGTAAAACTCAGGGAGAGCAATATCTTTGAGATAGTCTGTGTAACTGTTCTTGGTATTGGCTGTATGTAAAGTATATACAACACACTGCATGTGATGGGATACTAACTTGACATGTAATCAAGATATATCTATACTGAGATACATTGTGTCAAAGGGTGCAAATAACAGCTAACCTTGCTCTTACAGCCATTGTATGTTTTACAAGCAAAGATGGAGATTTTGATATATGTTGTATATACATATAGGGTTTACATTTCCTGGAGAAGTACAGATTTGAGAGTACTATAGGGCAGCAGATGAAACTGATAGATTATCTACAAGCTCTCTATCAGGAAAGTAACACTAGTAAAAAGAAAAAGGTAAGATTGTACAAGAACTTTTACACTGTCTAATCTCTTTAACCCTTTACCTCACAATTTCAAGTTTTAACATTCTTAAGGAAGAAGGCTTTTGAAAACATTGTGGAAAAAGGATAAAATGCTGGTAACCAGAAAATGGTAACCACCAAATAAGCCAGCATCTCAAGTGAGGATAGAACCCTGAGTCTTCGGGAGAGAGAGGACAGAGAGAGAGAGAGAGAGATGGTCAGCACATTGATAATTTCCTTCAGTTTTATGCAGAATGAAAGGTTGCAAATTGAATTTTAATTTCAGTATGAAATTTTTCAGAGAATCATAGTGTAAGTTTTTAATGTTAAAATCCCAATAACATGTATATATGAGCCATGCCCTTTATGGGGATTTAATGCATCTCAGTGATTCATTGTACCAAGCAAGTCATATTTTAATTATGGGTCAAAATCCTTTTTGCCTTACCATGAGTGTTACAGGAGACCACTCCTTCATGCATGGCTTCATCCCGATTTAAATACAATACCTAACAGCTGTGTTAGAGAGAATTCTCTTTGGCTCAGTGGTTATGGTATTGGTCTTTTAAACCTTCAAAAACAAGGATATTTGTCCGCACGCGTTCGAATCCAGCCAGGTGCGGTTTGTATTTGAGCTATGCATTTGTTGCGAACTTTCTTGTTTGTAAGATGAGATAGAATGGTCCTTGGACATACAGAAAATTTATCAAAAGCAAAAAGTATCAACCCATGTGTGCCTGCATGGACTGTGGAGGCTGACCTGGGTTGATACTTTTTGAAGATGTATTAAACCCTGTTTCACAGAGCATGGCTCATATATAATATATTTTTTTGTTCTTTTGTGGAAAAATGTCCCAAAGAAAAATCAAGTGTTGACTTAAGCTAGCATATCTTTAAATGTTGGACATTGAAGATCCCAGACCAGACTCGACATTTTATGGAAGTCTGATCGTGACATTCACTGTCTTCATAAGCAACCAAAAGTCATGCTTAAGGCCTGTCTACACTAGCAAACATTTGTTTGCAAGCAACACCAAACATAATTTGTTTAGTGGTGTTTGGTCATGTTTGTCTACACGACAACAAAAAAATGCATCACATGATAACAAGACAGGCTTTTGACTGGTTGTTACCTTTAGACACCTCCAAACACCTGGAATAAGAGCGAACAAAAATGAACATGTCCAAACATCACGAAATACTGTTTTGTGATGTACTGTCATGTTCACTGACTGGTCTACACTACTAAACCTTTGTTTGCAAACAACAGCACACACCGTGTTTTGTGATGTTTGCAACCAGTGTTTGCTAGTCTTGACGGGCCCTTAGTATTCTAGGACTTGAAAGAAAATGCACACTATAGATGTAAATTGTTCTTTATAAATGTACATGTATTTAGTCACAGAAAAGTCCAACCAAGGATGGATCATATGGGGTGAGGAAAAGAAATAGCTAGTGTAGACTGCTTTTCTAAAATCGAGGCTCATTAGCTTTTGGCTTTTGCACTTACCACTTTACCAAACAACAAAATTTTAGACTTGACTAAATACAAAGTATTTGCAGACAACTGAATAAATTCTTCTGAAAAACTGAACTTTTTTTTTGGAAAGGTGGACAAAATTGTGGGAAGGGGAGAAAACGACGGTTGACAGTATTTTCTCCTTTTTTCACAAAACATATGAGCCATGCTCTGCGAAAAGGGGGCTTAATACATCTGCGAAAAATATCGACCAAGGCCAGCCTGCGCAGGCTGACCTGGGCCGAAACTTTTCGCTATTGGTCAATTTTCTGTATGCCCACGTACCAGGCTATCTCATTATCAAGTTGGTTGTTAAAAAAAGTGGATATTATGGATCCATACGTATGTGATAGCTTACTTGGTATCATGGATCACAGAGATGCATTAAGCCCCCTTTTGTCAGAGCATGGCTCATGTATTTTCAAATGGTGTTTTCGTCAGGGTCATGACACCTACCGGGCTCCGTACATTTTAACTTGGGATTGTTCGGTAAAGGTATAACAACTGTGGCTCAAAATTTGAAATTTGTTTCTGGAAGGGTAGAAAACATTGTGGGAAAAGGAAAAATGCTGGTTACCAGCATTTTCTCCTTTTCCCACATTGTTTTCCAAAGCCATCTTTCTCAAGGTCATTAAACCTTTGCATTGTGTGGTAAAGGGTTAAAGCATTTGCTATTTCCAAGGTGATTGTAGGCAATAATTATTATGACGTTTTTGATTTAGCTTGGAAAAGTAAGAACCTCACATGTACATATATTAGAAAAACTGCTATATACTAGCTTCTTGTATGTGGTGGCAGGATTTTGTAATACTGATTATACTATAAAACTAACATTAAAACTGCTTTTCCTGTATCCTATTTATCATCAATTCCTGATGCACTATTTGATTTTTAGGGATGTGATAAACTGTTGTGATAAGGCATGTGATAAAATCATTTTACATGCAATTCTATGGATTACAGAAAAATATCAGTAGATCATAACATCATCATTTCCTTGCTTTAAAGGCCCACCTGTGGCCAAAATCAAATGAGGGGGAGGGGTTTAAATGCTGACAAATTTAATTCATTTTATTTAAAAGTATTGATATTATCTGTATTGAGTCTGACAATGTGTAACAGTATGGTCTGTCAAACTTTCAGCCACTGGTAGAAAAAATAATTGTAAAACTAGAATTAAAGTTGGCAGAAAAAAGAACTGTCAGTTTAGAATTAATTAGTATATGAGCCATGCTCAGGCAAAAGGGGGCTTCATGCATCTCTGTGATGCATGGTACCAGGCAAGTCATCACAGTATTATACATCCCTGAAATCCGTTTTGTATAACAACCTACTAAATCATGAGGTACACTGGTCTTTTGACATACAAAAAATTGACCAATAGCAAAAAAGTTCGGCCCCGGTCAGCCTGCGTGGACTGAGCAGGCTGACCTGTGTCGATATTTTTTGCAAATGCATTAAGCCCCCTTTTCTTGGTCATGGCTCAAATATTGAATCAACGAAAACTTTTATTTTAGAGCATAAAATGTTTGCACTGTGTTTCTTTTTCCATTCAGTATATTAGTGTTCACATAAAGCCCTTCAAATATTTCTTTAAGTCCATGAGCAGACCACCTTGGATAACATTTCAGCAGGAGGACAAAACACATGCAATTTTTCCTTTTGTCACAGTACTTTCACTTTCATTCAAAAATCAAAACAACCTGTGCTGGTTATCCGTAACTTAAAAGGATGTCTTTAACTGTTTACCAACCTATATGTATCCCTCGCCATAACAACCCAGCTGGAGAAGATAGCTTTTGAATACATTGTGGAAAAAGAAGAAAGTGCTGAACATATAAGCACTTACTGTATGAAGTCATTTAGTTTAATTTTAAATTTTTAAAACATTTTTTTTTTCATAGACCCGGGATCTTTGTTACTTTTGGGCGAGATATGAGAGACGATTATAACTACTATTCAGTCTTGATATTACTCTCAACTACCTTCATTTTCAAAGTAAATCTTTTTTGTAGAGTCCATATTCACTGACCACTCTTAAGAACATTCTTGATCTAATTCTAGATTTTAGAAAGTAACACTTCTGATTGGCTAAACCATTTAGTTTGGCCAAATAGAAGTTGTGTTACTTTCAAATTTAGAAAAATCTTGAGAATAAGGCTATGCATGTTCTTAGAATGGTTGGTGAATGTGAACCAAGGATGTCTAGGTAAAGTGGACAGTAAAGATCAAGGATCAGGCTGTACCCTTTGTGCAGTTTGATCTTTCTTGACACTGGCCACAAAGACTACTAAAGTTCTGAAAGGTGCTTGAAAGGTTTAAAGTATTTGCTATTTGGCCAAAAAAAAAAAACCCTACTTGGCACAATTATTTCACAGGGTGGAAAGTTATTCAGTAAAGGGAAGGAGTTTCCAAATATCCCAGTGGTGGGTGACCTACAGGTTGCCTTGGATACGGAATGTAAACGGTCACGTCAACTACAGGAACAAGTGGACAGACTTCGGGCAGAGAACTTCCAGCAAGCTAACGAATGTAAATATTAAAAAGTTTTAAAATATAATTATACCCACATGAAAATGTTGGGGCATGAGGGTTTGTTACATTGGAATCAGGTATTCACCAACCTTTCTGAAGAACCTTCTTAGTCTAATTATAGATTTAGAAAATAACACAACTTCTGATTGGCTAAACTGAAAAAATGTTGAAAACAGTGTAAAACACCATTCAGTCAAACAGTCCAAACCTCCTACTGTTCTCATCCAGTTTAGCTGAAATTTGAATGGAAGCCTTGCAATCGTTGAAACCTGTACATCTACAATTTTCATTATGACTGGTTACCTGTAACTAACACAGGAGTATGGTACTTTGATTTTTTTTTTTGGATCCAGTGAAAAGACAGCAATGGGGCTTGGGAGAATATTTCTCTGCCTGTAACAGTTGTAGTTCTTTCTTTCATCTTTTGTAACCTTTATCACACAGTCCCATGTTTAAAATGTTGTTTTTCTAGTAAAGAGTTACAAGGACATTTTTTAAAAAAAATTTCAGGCAACTTAAAATTTTTTCTCAGACATATGAGCCATGCTCTGTGAAAAGGGGGCTTAATGCATCTGCTAAAAGTATCGACCCAGGTCAGCCTGCGCAGTCCACGCAGGCTGACCTGGGCCGAAATTTTTCGCTATTGGTGAATTTTCTGTATGTCCAAGGACAAGTTTACCTTATGATTAAGCCGTTAGTTTCAAAAAGTGGCTGTTATGGATCTATAATAATGTGATTTGATGTACTGTATCACGGAGATGCAACAAGCCTCCTTTTGCCAGAGCACAGCTCATATGTAAATGACACAAGACATTATTTCAATGATTCTTTTTGGTCTGTGTTTTGTCCAATAGCATTTACTCCTTTACCCAACTAACCCAAATTATTTCAGCCATGTGGAAGTACACTTTTAAAAACATTATGGGAAAAGGAGGAAATGCTGATAACCGGCATTTTCCACTTTCCTGCAATATTTTCTATCCTATCAAAGACAAATCTCATCAATTGAACTGCATTTTTTGTTTGGTTGTCCACAAATGAGCGGCGCTTTGGCAAATGGGCGTTTAATGCAACTCTGTGATGCATTATACTAAGGAAGTCATCATGTAATTTTGGATCCATAAAATTCATTTTGTTTAATAGCTGACTGCATTGTGAGGTAAACTAATCCTTTGACATGTAGAAAATTGACCAATAGCAAAGAGTTTTGACCCAGATCAGCCTGGGCAGAGGGCACAAGCTGACGTGGGCTTATACTTTTTGCGGATGCAATAAATCCTCTTTCCACAATGCTTTCAATTTTAACTGTTGTAGAATTTTTCCGGAGCATTTTCTCATAGTACATGTACAACAATGCTTTCTACCCTCTCTGTGACAAACGCCATCATTTGATGGACTTGCGTGGTAAAGTGCATCACAAAGATGCATTAAAACCCCTTTTGCCAAAGCACGACTCATTTATTTAACAGTGCTCAAAGTTAAAGGGGAACTGAGAGAGAAAATAGCAGCAGGTAAAGATGGACCCCTGCCCAACATTCGGGCTGATGTTCAAGTTCTTATCAAGACCCCTGTCAGCAAGCCGGTCTCTGGAGGCTCAAACATAGCCCTCCTCACACCCAGCACGAAAAGATCCACCAAGATGCTGACACAGTCTTTGCCGACTCAACAGCGCATGCAACATAAGATACCACATAGATTTGTTATGGGTCTAACGACACGTGCCACGAAATGTGCGGTGTGCCTTGGTAGTGTGCCTTTTGTGAAGCAAGCTGCAAAATGTGTGGGTAAGTACTCGTGTTTATTTCATGCTTTTCGGTAGTTTATCAAGAAATAATGGTGGATTATGATTTGATATTTCATGGTTACGACCAGTGAAAAATATGGATTTCATATTTTCTAACTCTTCAATTTAACACCGAAACAATAGTTCCCGTGCACTAGTTACATAGTTAAACAGTGCATGCCATTCAACCTGAGGGAAATTTACAAAATTTACGTGCATTTACCCTACATTTCTCGCACTCTACGTAATACTGTAAGACATTCTTATGTGGAGAGGGGTATGCCACGAGAAACTACCGAAAACAACTGTACTGGATTTTGACAAAAGTCAACGAAAGAAGTGGTAAGAAGCTTGAAATAAATAAGGTATTTGTTTTTTTCTGTGAAAGATAGAAATTTATTTCATCTAACGAACATTGTTGGTAATATTTTCACTTGTGGCTGCCCCCTCATGAAAATATTACAGATGATATTCACTGGATGAAATAAATTTCTATTGATCACCGAAAAAAACAAATATCCTCAATGTATAATGTGTTTAGATCTAGATCTTTGGCAATTTTATCCATTCCCTCCTGTTTAACCCTTTACCACACCATACTAAATTTTACTAACCTTGAGAAAAAGGCTCTTTAAAACATAGTGATTGTGGTAAAAAGCAAAAAATACTTGTAAGCAGCATTTTCTCCTTTTTCTACCATGTTTTTTACCTTTTCAAAGACAAACCTCTTGATTTAACCCACATTTAATTTGCCATCTGCAAATGCTTTCAGTTTCAACAAGTTTGTAGTTTTGTTGTTTGGTAAAGAGATGTGCATAGAACTTAAAGGCCCTGTGGTGGCCAAAGGTAAACAATGCGTTTAGATTTAAATCATACCATTTAACCCTTATCCTGCTGAAAAAGTGAAACAAAACTTTAAGGCTAATAGTAAAACCCAAATTTAGCTATTTCAACCCTATACCACACAATGCTAAGTTTTAACGACCCTGTGACATAGGCCTTTTGAAAGCATTGTGGGAAAAGGAGAAAATGCTGGTAACCAGCATTTTCTCCTTTTCCCACATTGTTTTTTCTACTTATCCAAAAGCAAATTTCAAAGTTTGAGTCAATTATTTTGCTGTCTGCAAATGCTCTGAATTTGGACAAGTCTGAAATTCTGTTGTTTGGTAAAGGGTTAATGGTGTTTTTTTGGGAAAGATATCTCTCTATCTGTATTTTCTGTGCAGTCTGATCTTGATCTACATTGTCCACAAAAGGTCCTTGAGTCTCGCTTAGCAGCCTAAGGGTTAAAAGTATTGAAATTAATGTGAAGATGACAGTCTGTTACCGATACATTATTTTTTTTCCATTCAGAATGTTCAAGTGTGTGCCATCCTAAATGTGTAAATGCAGCGCAGGCAAACTGTGGCATGCCAATGGAGTATATCACTCAGTTCACGGCAATAATGGAGAAGGGGCCAGAGTTCCCAAATAAGGGGCAGATGTCCCCAGAGAAGAGAGAGAACTCTGTCAGAATGAAAGGCTGGCTTAAGATACCAAGGTATGAATTTTTCTATTTTTAGCTCAAAATCACCTGCTGGCAAAATTTTGGAGTTGACCAAATTGAAAGCATTTGCAGACAACAAATTAGCTGTAGCTCAAATGATGATTTCTGCCTTTGATAGGGTAGAAAATATTGTTTTGAAAAGGAGCAAATACTGGTAAAGATTGTGTTGTAAGAAATGAAAAATATTGTGGCAAAAGGGATAATTGTAATGTCAAAGCAATTAACCATCTTCTGCATTGTTTTCATAAGGATTTAATAAAGTAAACCTTAATACTTGTTTAATAATACTTTACCAAAGAGTGACTTAAAAACCTATGTTTTAATGCTAATAATGTTCATTTTCTCTTTTTTCCCAAAATATTTTCCACCCTTTTAGTGGCAAATTATGTCACTTGAGCCAAGTGTGTACTGTCATCTGCAGATGTTTTCAATTTCTTGGGATCTACAATGTTGTCATGCGGTAAATGCATGATTTGATCAACGTTCCTTTGGCCGACTTTAACCTACAGATAGCCAACGTTTTTCCTTCATTGATTTCAGAGGTGGTAAGCAACCAGGCTGGGAAAAAAGATGGTGTATAATGGAAGGTAATATACTAATGATGTTTTACCACGACTTTGATGCAAACCCCACCGACACTTTTGACCTGAACCCAGCAGACACTGATGTTACGGTCCATAGTGCCGTCAGTACGGCTGAACTTCCCAGCACTGCCACCACAGACCTGCCGTATGTGTTCAGGCTTGAACACGAACCTTTGACAACATGCTGGCCAGGGCGGTGAGTATGTTGGTATTTTTACTCTTTACCAGATGTTAAAATTTTAGACTAGATTAATAATTGAAAACATTTGCAGATGACAAATTAAATGTGGCTCAAATGGTGGATTTTGATTTAGATAGGGTAGAAAACATTGTGGAAAAAGGAGAAAATGCTGGTGACCAGCATTTTCTCCATTTCCGACAAGGATTTCAAAAGGCTCCTCAAAAACTCAGGATTGTGGAGTTAAGAATAAACCAATGTCAAAATTTTAGGCTCATCCATATTATAAGCATTTTCAGACAATAGATAAAATGTATCTCAAATGAGGGGATTTGTTTTTATGTGACAGATAACATTGTGGGAAAAGGAGAAAATGCTGGCTTCCAGCATTTTCTTCTTTTCGCACAATATTTTCTAGAGCAAGGATTGGCAAAGCATAGGAATGTTTAGTAAAGGGTTAACTCTTTACTTCATAACATACTTTTGTCACAATTTAGACTAAGATCAGACTGCGTAAAATGTTTTCTAAGGAAAGTGATTGAAGCAATGTAGCAGGTTGTATTTGTACGATAATAGGTGAAATATAAATAAAGGTAATTTCATGTAAACTCAGCATGTGTTGTATCATGAAAGGCATAATTCATAGCTTTCTTCATCGTTAGTAGATGGTGGCCAACCCCAGTTGTTCGGTCGATAACATGCAAGCTTAAACCCAAGGCTTGCTGGTTATATTCCAAGCTTTGCAAAATTCTTTCCAAGGATTGATGATTGTCATTGCAACAGGATTTGTTCCTTTCTCAGTGCTGAACATGCTTCAGCAATGTTTACATGGAAAAGCATCCAGTGGCTTGGAAGGAATGTTGTGTGAGGTGATGGTCCAGGAAAGGATGGATAGGTGCACTGGCTGACACTACATGACTGAAATAATAATCAATAACGGTGTTAAACCTTAATCAAGTTATGATATTAACTGATGTTGCATCATAATTTACATATATTTTTCAGAGTGCTGTATCTAATGGCGGAAGACTTCACAGGAAAACAAAGATGGGTTGCAAGCTTGGAAGCTACCATCAAAAACCTCCAGAAAGTTGATAAAGTTAAAAGAAGTGTAAGTTTATCTGCAATAAGTTACTATTATTTGAAAGTAAATACTGTAAAGGGTGTTGCTTGAAAAATTTACGAGAAATGTAAGTCTCTCTCAACTCAGTGACTACTATTTGATGGTAAATATTGTACAGGGTGTCTGACAAAAAAGTTAACTCTTTTCCAGAAAACAAATTTTGAATTTATCCATTTTGACAGCATTTGCAAACAACAATCTAGATGTGGCTCAAATGATGGTATTTGTCTTTGAAAGGTTAGAAAACATTGTGGGAAAAAGAGAAAATGCTGGTTACCAGCATTTTCTCCTTTTCCCACCATGTTATCAAAAGCAATCGTCTACTATCCTAGGACATGCATAAAGTTTACCAAAAGCAAAAAGTTTCAATCCAGGTCAGCCTGCGTGGACCACGCAGGCTGACCTGGATTGATTCTTTTTGAATATGTATTTAGCCCCCTTGTCACAGTACATGGCTAAAATATATTTGCCTCAACTGTGGGACATCTTTGATAAATGTAAAGCTTAATAAGTACTTTTCTCTTTTATTATGATTCACAGAAGGTCAAGGTGAATCATTTGTTAGAGCTGTCAGGGAATCAGCGACTGGAACTAAACTGTTCATTACTACTCAGTAAACAGGTAAACTTGTTTGCTTGTCTATGTAACAGAGCTCCAGATAAGAGGGAGTGATGGTATTCTAAATCCATTACTTGTCTTCCAAACCCTATGTTGTGGGTACTCATTAGAATCAAAATCACTCCCTCTATCTGGAGCTCTGTTTGTAATCTTCATTTAATTGTTCTATGCTGGGATAATTTGATACAGATGGTTAATATATCTTTGAAAAACATTGATAAACAGCAAGGATTAAGGCTTTGTTAATGAATATAAGTGAAAACATTGTGACTAAAGGGGAAATTTCCTCAAACAAGCACTTTCTCTTTTTCTCCTCAATGCTCTAAAGAGCCTTGTGCTTAAGAAAACCCTCTATTTTAGCTGCCCTGAGAAAAATGGCTTTGAAAAACATTTTGGTAACTAGCAGTTTCTCCCTTTCCCACAGTTCTTCCTACCCTTTCAGCCAATCCCTGTTAGCTCAGTCGGTAGCGTAGAGGACTTGAGAAGAGGAGGTTGCAGATTCGATCCCAGGCTCGGTCCATTTGTTTCCAAGGATTGATGATAGTCATTGCAACAGGATTCTTTCCTCTCTCTGGATAGGTGCACTGGCTGCAGCAATATAACTGAAATAAAGTTGAAAATGGCATTAAACACTATATAATCAATACAATTCCTACCCTTTCAAATGAAATTTTAGCATTTGATTAATTATTTGCAAATGCATTCAATTTGGACCCGTCTTAAGTTTTGGACCAAACATAAATTTTGTTGCCTTGTAGAGAGTTGCAATGACGGAGGTTGAAAGTTTGAAACCAACTTAACGCTTTACCACACAGTCCCAAGTTTTAACCACCCTGAAAGAGAAGGGTCTTGAAAACCCAGTCAAAAACAGGAATTTGTCTGCAATTACTTTCAATTTGGGCAAGTCTTAAATTTTTCTGAATGGTAGAAAACTTTGTGGGAAAAGGAGAAAATGCTGGTCGTCAGCATTTTCTCCTTTTCTCACAATGTCTTCAAAAGTCCTCTTTGTTGAAACTTGGGATTGTTTCATAAAGGGTTAAAGTCTCTCTATATACATGTTTTTGATTTTACCAGTTGACTTTGCTGGGAGCCGATGAGGGACTATTCGCAGTAAATGTATACAGGGAACCACCTGTTCTTACCAAGTTGAACCAGTTTGACAGTGTACATCAACTGAAGTTTATTCCTGGCCTCAATCTTATTATTCTTATTACTGGTATGTACAATTACAGGTTAAATTTCTCTGTAGCATGAATTAAAGGGGCCCATTCAGATTTTATGCTGTGAATTAAAATTTCTTAAAAACACAGACCAGTTCAATACAATGTACTATTCCTTGCAAGCATTTAGAAACTGAACTGTTTATAGTTTTTGTGTGAAAGTAGGGATAGTCATCTTGCATCCACATTTGTTTTCATAAGAACAGATATCATCATACTTAAGTGAACATCAGCCCACTCAATGCATGCATGTTAGTGATCACGTGATATTTTACAAGCCTTTTCGAAGTTTTGGTGTGAAATCTTTTAAAAAACATGTATTTCTTAAAGTGCTGTATTACCCAACATATTTTTTGCGTTAAAAGACCCAAAACAGTAATTTCAAGGTTGTTTTTGTCCTTAATTTCTAAGGGCAATTTTGTTCTAAGATTAGACTTCATTTTTTTGTGCAGTCTGATCTTAATCTGTACAAGAACGACCAGACAACAAAATTTAGACTTGTCTAAAATTGACACATTTGCAAATGACAAATCTTGAAATGTGACTCAAAAGATGGGATTTGTCTTTGGAAGGGGAATATATCAATGTGAGAAAAACAGAAAATGCTGGTCAACAGTATATTCTCTTTTTTTCCACAAGATTTGAAAGGGCTTCTTTTTAAGGGTCATTACAAAACAGGATTGCATAATGAAAGTTAGGGAAATGCCACTATTTCTTCCTCTTACGCTTCTCGTTTTTATTTAATGATGGTTTACAGACTGTTCTTAACTGAATTCATGGATGAAGTTGGTATGATGACAAAATATTGAATCAGAATATCAGAGTCAGATATTGCAGGTTTTTTATTTTTTTTTTTGGATGATTAAGCATTTGAATTATGCAAATATTGAACATTTTAGAGGATTAACCAGTGCTGATTAATTAGTAAAACATGCCAAGCCTGGAAAGGCAGTTGGTAGCGAACAGGATTTGAAATCAAGTGGTTGCTGGTTTTAATTCCCTCTTGGCCAACTTTATTCCGAGGATTGATGATATTCATTTCAGCAGGATTCATTGCTTTCTGACTGCTAATTATGATTTTGACTACGCTTATGTGGGAAAGCCGCCTGTGGCTTCGGAAGATGCATGGATGGGTGTACTCATTTCCAAAATATCACTGAAATGATGTTGAAAACACCGTTAAACACCATACAAACAAACAAAATTAATTGAACAAAAGTGTTCCTCATTGTTTAGCTGTTGTCATTTCTTGTTGTGTACAGATATATCAGTTTTAGAATACTGGCTACACTTAAGGCTATTGTAATTTTTTCCTACACAGGGAAAGAAAGAAAACTCCTTACAATTGACAAGAAGTTAATACAGCTCCGACTTGGACAGTCTAATGGTGAAGAAACTCAACAAGTGCCTCACAATGTGGTGGAGAAGATGATTGGATGTACTGTATTTGACGCCGGAGAGTGGGGCAATGCTGTCTATATGTGCGTGGGAATGACGGAGAAAATTGTCATCTTGAAATATAACTCAGATCTTAGAATGTTTTGTGCAAGAAAGGTGATTTGAATAACTGTTTGTAAATGAGCTGTGGTTTTGCAAAAGGGGGTTCAATCCCTTAACCACAAAATCCAGAGTTTTAACGACCCTGAAGAAAAAAGCTTTTGAAAACATTGTAGGAAAAGGAGAAAATGCTGGTCACCAGCATTTTCTCCTTTTCTCACAATGTTTTCTACCCTTTCTCAAAGATGGAAATCATCATTTGAGCTACATTAATCTTGTTGTCTGTGAATGCTTTTATTTTGGGCCAGTCAAGAATTTTGTCGTTTAGTGAAGGGTTATGTCTTTTACCATTAGACAATAATGTAGACTTGACTTTAATAGTTGAAAGCATTTACAGATGACAATAAAAATGTGGCTTAAATTATGGAATTTATCTTTAATAGGGTAGAAAATATTGTGAGAAAAGGAGAAAATGCTGGTTACCAGCATTTTCTCCTTTTCCCACAATGTTTTCAAAAGGCTTCTTTTTCTGGGTTATTAAAACTCGGGATTGTGTGGTAAAAGGTTAATGCATCTCTGATGCATTATACCAAGCAAGTTATCATTATAGTTAAGGAATCATAGAATACATTTTGTTTCACAAACAACTGAATCTGGAGGTAGAGTGGTCCTTTGACTTGCAAAAAAATTTACCTGTAGCAAAAAGCTTGACCCAGGTCAGTCTGTGTGGACTGTGCAGGCTGAACTTGGTCGATACTTTTTGTAGATGAACTAAACCCCCTTTTCACAGAGCATGGCTCATATTTACCTTATTAAACATTAGCTGCAACAACAACATTCCTTTAGTGATATCATCTGGCTTGGCAATTGGAAATTAAACTGTTTGTAATTATATCTGTGAATACTTAGTTTTGAGGAGTATACTAGAATCAGTCTATCTGATTGTCCATTTTGCAAAACAGAGGTGTTCACTTCTGTGTGATGCTATCCCACTGCTGAATGACAACAAAAGTTATTCTGTTCTTGTTATAGTCTATTCATATCTGTGTATCAGGATATGGTATTTAGATAGTGGAAAGAGAATAGTGAAATTTGCAATTAACTTGTTAAATAAAAACTAGGGTAACCACATTGCACCTTTGTCTTTATCTTTTCCTCACTAAGAGATGTTGCAATTACAATAATTTGACCATTGGTTTACATAGAAGCCCTGCATGGTGTTTGCAAAAGGAAATGTACACACCGTTACCATTGAAATGCATCAAGCTGATTAAAATAGTGATTTGATAAATTTCAACAGAAATATTTATGCCAGAAAATTCCAAAATAGTGAAAAGGATATCAAGGATAAAAACTGAGTAATATTCTATTCAGGACTTAGAAGTCCTGAAGTAGTGGAGAGGTATGAAAGGAAATAACTGGAATTTGTCTTTGATAGGATAGAAAACATTATTGGAAAAAGAGAAAATGCTGGTTACCAAATCTTTTCAAAAGCTTGCTTGCTTAAGGTCGTTAAAACCCAGGATATTGTGGTAAAGGATTAAAAAGTAAGTCTTCATTGGATGCTTTTCTTTTCCGATTTCGTATAAAATCAATATACTTGTTGTGGATATTTCAGGAGCTGGCAGTTAAAGAACCATGTAGTTGCATTACTCTGGCTGAAGATTTTGCAATTGTTGGGACAGAAAAATTCTTCAAAGTCAACCTAGAACATCCATGTTTAACTGGTAAATGACACTTTTTTTTACTTCTAAAGGGGAAAAAAAAAAAAGATTTATATCCTTTACAATCCAACCTGTATTGACCCTTCACCTCACAACAAAATTGTGGACATGTTGAAATTAACAGCATTTGCAAATGACAAAATCAGTGCGACTCAAAAATTGAAATCTGTTTAGGGAAGGGTAGAAAACATTGTGGGACAAGGAGAAAATGCTGGTTACCAGCATTTTCTCCTTTTCCCACAATGTTTTCAAAAGGTTTCTTTCTGAGGGTCGTTAAAAGTCAGCGTTGAGTGGTAAAGGGTTAAGCAAGCACCAAGGGGACACTCCAAATGTGCTTGTTTAATAAAGATACAAATTGAAAAAGTTAAGTTACAGAAGATGAAAAAATTATATGATAATGCTCATTGAGGTCAGCCCGCATAGCTCAGTTGGTAGAGCGTAAGACTCGTGAACATGAGAGTGTGGGTTCGATTCCCACGGCTGGCCATCAAAAATTAGTAATAGTCTTTCGGATGAGACGTTAAACCGAGGTCCCGTGTGACGGTGCTATACACAGAGCACGTTAAAGAACAAGGCGAAACTTAGGATGGGTTTCGTCCTGTATCTGCACTATCCCCCGTAACAGTACTAACAGCCTTCAGGGGGCGTCGCCCATATGGGCAACCGGTGGCGACGATAAATAAACGCAAATTCAGTCAATGCTCATTGAAAGCAGGATTTTTGCCTCTGCAAAAAGTATCGACCTAGGTCAGTTCGCGCAGGTTGACCTGGGTTGATACTTTAACTTTTGGTCAATTTTCTGGATGCCAAATGACCATCTACCTCATGATATAGTTGTTTGTTAAACAAATGGATTTTATGGATCCATGATTATGTGATGACTTGTATAATGCATCATGAAGATGCATTTAGCCCCCTTTTGTCAGATTGCCGATTACATATTATTGAATCTTAGAGCTGTAAGCACAGCTTATGTCACATTTTGAGACAGTGTAGTTTTGGATCAGACTTCACAGAACTTGCAGCCTGATCTTAGATCTACTCTGTCTGCAACACAAGGTTTTTGTGGCAGTGTTCTTTGGCAAGACACCGTAGAGCCCTTGCCTAGTACTTGTGAAACCCAGGAAATACATGAATATGTGGGCTGTTGCTGTGATATGACTGAAATAATGCTTAAAACGGGGTAAAACACCATTCGGTCAATCAATACTCTTTCTGCAACTGACTGAGCAGGCTGCCATGGGTTAAGACTTTGCAGCTGCATTAAACCCCCTTTTCACAGAGCATGACTCATATTATTCTTTGATATAGGGATCTTTTCGTTGCATCTTTTCAGAATTTGTTGACAAGAAAGATAACTCTCTAGCATTTGCTGCTTTTGGTGCAGCCACTCACCAAAGTTATCCCCTAGCTGTGGTGCAAGTGTCTCCTGAGGGTCTGCCATTAGAGTTTCTCTTATGTTTCCATGGTAATAGTTTTTTTTTATTTCCTTTTTCATTAACTTGGCTAATTTCACAGAAACTTTTAATGTAATGTCATGGTGGGATGTTCCTGTAGGTCATAGTTGTTGTGCAAAAATTTTAACTTGTCCTGATAGCTCCGTCATTACTGAGGATAGTTACTTCAAACTCCGGCTAGTTTGTAATTATCAAAGATAGACCATTACTGATTGGGCTGGAATTTTCCCAGAAAAACCAACAACAGCCAAGCAATGGCAACATTATCATTATGCAATGCTCTTTTCAGAATGAATATTGCCACATGTGTAGATAAATATCAATTATACAGTTGCAAAACTGAAGAAAAACATGTGTTTCCTGTAACCTTTCACCAAACATTCCTGTGTTCAAAGATTAAGGGTTTGAAAGCATTGTGGGAAAAGGAGAAAATGCTGGTGGCCTTTTCCCTCAGTGTTTACTCTTTCAAAGGTAATCACCATTACTTGAGCTGAATTTAATTTTTGGGTGCAAAGTCTTTCTAAATGGATAGGTCTAAAATTTAGTTTTCTGGTAAAGATTTAACTTAATATTTTAATCAACCCCTTATCCTGCTAAATAAGTGAATTGAAACTTTTAAGCAGATTGTAAAAATCCTTATTTTATTATTTCAAAGTTATTTTACGGCAAAAAGATCTCCTTAGCGGACAGTGTGGATCCAAGATCAGACTGCACGTACTGTGCAGTCTGATCTTGATCTACACTGTCCGCAAAAGGTCAGTGAGCCACACTTAGCAGCCTAAAGGTTAAAGATGCCCGTCTACAGCCGGTGAACAAAAACGCTGTTAAATTTCAAACAATTTAGAATGGTACAGAAATCAGTCCTTTGTGTAAACCTGGATAGATTACTGACATATATGGTGTAATTGAAAAAAAGAAACACGGAGATTTGTATTAGAAACCGAACATTGGTCAGAAGAAAACTGGCTGACGATTGAAGCTGTAAACAATGGCGGTGCGTCACGGAAATTTATTGTTGGTTTCCGCCTAGAGTCGGATACGGTGTAATTTGCACACAGGCCGCGACCTCCGTCTGAAAATCAAGGCTGCAACAGAGAAGCCTCCATTTTCCTTTGTTTTTTCCATAATACGAAGGGCGAAGGTCAAATACAGTCACGTGACAGAATGCATGATCATCATACGAATCTACCCGAGTGTATAACGGATATATCGGAAATCTTCGATTCAAAAACCGGAAACTACGAGTTTGTTTACATGGAAGGCAGCAACTCAGCGAAATGCATTTTCTATCGACCGTCATCTAAGCAACCTTGCAACCATCAGGCACAAAATTTGGCATGAAGATATAAGAATGACTATAGTTTGATAAAATAAAGACAAAATGAGTTAAAACTTGCTGAAAATGAGTATAAGGGCCTCTTTAAGATATATTCATTGTTTGCTAAACTCATTTTATTGTAGAGTTTGGAGTGTATGTCGACAGTAAAGGGAGAAGAAGCAGACCTGCAGATATGAAGTGGAGTTGTCTGCCCTTATCATTTGGTAATTATTTATCCTTAGAATGCTATATGAGCCATGCTCTGTGAAAAGGGGAGTTTGATGCATCTTCCAAAAGTATTAACCCATGTCAGCCTGCACAGTCCACACAGGCTGACATGGTTTGATATGTGGCTATTTGTAAATTTTCTGCACATCCAAGGACCATTCTACTCCATTATTCAGTTTTCGATTTCGATTTTATGGATCCATGATTATATAATGACATGCTTGGTGTCATGCTTCACAGCGATACATTAAACCTTGTATCTAATGGATTGTTTTTGGTTTTAATCAGGATAAAAGACCTGCCACTTGTACTTTAACACTTGTATTACTGAACCCAGATTTAATTATTTATGCAGACAGTTAAGATTAAGATCAGACTGCACAAATGTGCAGTCTATCCTTGATCTACACTGTCCACTTCAATGCCAGATATTCTGACAAAAACAGCTTTTAAAATACAATAACTGCATCTTTAGTATTGATTGAGAACTTCCAGTTCATTTTTTTTACACTAAAAGATAACTGAATTTTCAGCTGGCTTTTTTCAAAAAAAATGTCGAGTTACTGTCATAGCCCTGGCATCATTGTCGTTCAAAGACTTTGGCATTTTGTGATATCTGCATATATAGAAAAACCTACACTGAATTCATGTGTAATACGGAAAACATACTCTGGGCTGTCGTAAATGTGTTTGATAATGTCAGTATTTAAATCTGACAGATCATTTATAGTTATGTAACATAATGTCTTATCAAAGTTGTCGCGTTCTTTAGCCTACAGAGAGCCATTCCTCTATGTCACCTACTTCACCAGTGTTCAAGCCATCACTGTGCCAGCTTTGAAAGACAGAGTGAGGTAAGAAATTCCTAACCCTTTACCATGCAATCCCCAGCTTCAACGACCTTGAGAAAGAAGACTTTTGAAAACATTGTGAGAAAAGGAGGAAATACTGTAAAAGC
This sequence comes from Hippopus hippopus, assembly GCA_946811185.2. Classification (NCBI taxonomy): domain Eukaryota; kingdom Metazoa; phylum Mollusca; class Bivalvia; order Cardiida; family Cardiidae; genus Hippopus; species Hippopus hippopus. Next base: position 7,059,521 of record OX328109.1, read on the forward strand.
ACATTTTCTCCTTTCCCACATGTTTTAAAACTGTCAAAAGACAGTTTCAGCGAGTTCCAACTGTATTTTATTTGTCCTCTTCAAGCGTTTTTCAAAATGAACTAGTCCAAAATTTTTTTTGTTTGGTTGTTATATTTTTTGCAAATTACACAAGTTTATGCGAGTTCATAGATGATAATTGGATCAAGGCTTTCAACACTGTTTCAATTATATCACAGACATGGTGGTGTTTTAACTTGACAAAGGCTGTTTATCAGTTATGCTATGTGAGTTAGTGCAAGATACATGACGAAACCCATCCTAAGTTACAGTTGCTTCTTTAACATACTCAGTGTATAACACCACCACAGGACGTTATCTTAACATCTTGTAACTAATTGTAATTCCAGTTGGTCAGTTGTTGAAATAGAACCCACACCCTCAAATGGCTGGAGACTTGTTATTTATAGGTCTCACACACTACCACTTGAGCTATTTGGGCTGGTTATGATGTTATATGATGTAGTTTCATGTAAATAGTTGTTAGGTAAATAAAAATAGTGCAGCTAATTTTTATAATTGTTGGGTAAATAAAAATAGTGCAGCTAATTTTTATAATTGTTGGGTAAATAAAAATAGTGCAGCTAATTTTTATAATTGTTGGGTAAATAAAAGTAGTGCAGCTAATTTTTACAAATAATTTTAAGACTAAATTTCAAACTTGTAAGAACCTATAACAGAGTGACCTAGGAGCAATTTCATGGTAGTCGTTTTATCTGTGTTTAAACAGAAGGACTCATTATATCGTACCTTTATAAGACTTTTTTTTTTTTTTTTTTTTTTTTTTTTTTTTGTGTGGTCTTAAATTTTTTTCAAAAAACTTATTAGCTTGGCTGTTTTCAAAGAAAATGTTGAAGTATTGTTGTAGCCATGGTGTCATCATCGTTGTCTTGCAAAAACTTAAACATTTTCAAAAACCGACATTTTGTAATACCTCTGTCATTACTGAAGATATTTACTTCAAACTTGGACAAGGTGTTCACCATCAAAGGGGGAACTCATACGACAAGGGCAGGTAACCATCAAAGTATATTTGACACAGTTATGCCCCTTTTTTTACTTTAAATTTTCACTGAAAATTATGCAAGTGCAGCCAAGCATTGGCACCCTCATGCGATGCTCTTGTTATAGAACATGTACAAGTGTTAAGGACCACAATGGAAACTAGGGACTCTTTCCCTTTTTAGCTCACCTGAGCACAATGTGCTCAAGGTGAGCTATTGTGATCGCCCTATGTCCGGCGTCCGTCAACAATTTCTTTAAACATCTTCTTCTCCTAAACCACTGGGCCAATCTTGATGAAACTTGGCAGGGATGATCCTTGGGTGAAGCTCTACCAAAATTGTTCAAAGAATTGAATTCCACCCTTAACTCTGGTTGCCATGGCAACGAAAAGGAAAAAAATGCAAAATTTTTGAAAATCTTCTCCTCTGAAACTAGAAGGTGTAGAGCTTTGATATTTGGTATGTAGCATCTCCTAGTGGACCTCTATCATGTTTGTTCATATGATGCACCTGGGGTCAAAACTGGCCCCGCCCCGGGGGTCACAAGTTCGAACATAGGAAGAAAGAAGGAAAACTTTAAAATTCTTCTTCTCTGAAACTGGAAGGCATAAAGCTTTGATATTTGGTATGTAGCATCTTCTAGTGGACCTCTACCAAGTTTGTTCAAATAAACCTGCTGAGGTCAAAACTGGCCCCGCCCTGGGGGTCACAAGTTCGAACATAGGAGCAAAGGAAACTTTAAAATTCTTCTTCTCTGAAAATGGAAGGCGGAGACCTTTGATATTTGGTATGTAGTATCTCCACATGGACCTCTACCAAGTTTGTTCATATGATGCCCTTAGGGTCAAAACTAGCCCCACCCCGGGGGTCACAAGTTCGAACATAGGAACAAAGACGGAAAACTTTAAAATTCTTCTTCACTGCAACTGGAAGGCCTAGAGCTTTGATATTTGGTATGTAGTATCTCCTCATGGACCTTTACCAAGTTTGTTTATATGATGCCCCTGGGGTCAAAACTAGCCCCGCCCCGGGGGTCACAAGTTCAAACATAGGAACAAAGACGGAAAACTTTAAAATTCTTCTTCTCTGAAACTGGAAGGCCTAGTGCTTTAATATTTGGTATGTAGTATCTCCTAATGGACCTCTACCAAGTTTGTTCATATGATGCCCCTGGAAACAAAGCTGGCCCGGCCTCTGGGGTCACAAGTTCGAACACAGGAACAAAGAAGGAAAACTTCTTCTCTCAAACTGGAAGGTGTAGAGCTTTGATATTTGGCATGTAGTATCTCCTAGTAGATTTCTACCAAGTCTGTTCAAATACACCCGCTGGGGTGAAAACTGGCCCTGCCCCGGGGGTCACAAGTTCGAACATAGGAACAAAGAAGGAAAACTTTAAAATTCTTCTTCTTTAAAACTGGAAGGTTTAGAGCTTTGATATTTGGTATGTATTATCTCCTAGTGGACCTGTACTAAGTTTGTTAGCCCACCGGAGCACAACATGTTCAATGAGTTTCGAAAATGGGTCACCTGTGGTCATAAACTAGGTCACTAGATCAAATTAAAGAAATACCTTGTGGGCACTCTAGAGGCCACATTTCTTTCTCATTTGACCTGAAATGTGGTCAGAATGTTTTTCTTGATGAAATCTGTTATGACTTTGAATTTGGGTCACTTTGGGTCTTAATCATGGTCACTAGGTCAAATTAAAGAAATACCTTGTGGGCACTCTAGAGGCCATATTTTTCAACTCACTTGACTTGAAAATTGGTCAGAATGTTTGTCTCGATGAAATCTTGGATGGGTTTGAATTGGGTCACCTGGGGTCATAAACTAGGTCACTAGGTCATGTTAAGGAAATATATTGTTGGCACTCTAGAGGCCACATTCGTTGCTCAATTGACTTTAAAGTTATTCAGAATGTTTGTCCTAATAAAATTTCTAATGAGTCTGAACTTAGGTCACCTTGGGTCATAAAGTAGGTCACAAGGTCAAATTAAAGAAATACTGTGTGGGCACTCTAGAGGCCACATTTATTGCTCAATTGGTTTGAACATTGGTTGAAATGTTTGTCTTGATGAAATCTAGGATGAGTTTAGAATTGGGTCACCTGGAGTCATAATATAGATCACAAGGTCAAATTAAAGAAATACTTTGCGGGCACTCTGAAGGCCACAATTCATGTCCAATTGACATGAAAATTGGTCAGAATGTTTGTCTTGATGAAATATCGAATGAGGTTGAAATTTTGTTATAAACTAGGTCAGTAGGTCAAATTAAAGAAATTTATTTCGGCACTCTAGAGGCCACATCTATTGCTCAATTGTTCAGAATGTTTGTCTTGAGAGACTTTATGATGAGTTCTAAATTGGGTCATGTGGGTTCATAAACTAGGTCAGTTGGTCAGATTAAAGAAAAATCTTGTGAGCACTCTGGAGGCCACATTTATTGCTCAATTGACTTGAAAATTGCTGAGAATGTTTATCTTGATAAAATCTAGGATGAGTTCAAAATTGGATTACCTAGTCATAAACTAGGTCACTAGGTCAACTTACAGAAATTCCGTATGGGCTCTAGAGGCAAAAAATCTTGCTCAATTGACCTGAAAATTGGTCAGCATGTTTGTCTTGATAAAATCTTGGATGAGATCAAAATTGGGTCACATGGGGTCATAAACTAGGTCACTAGGTCAACTTATGGAAATTCCTTGAGGGCGCTTTAGAGGCCACATATTAAGCTCAATTGACCTGACAATTGGTCAGAGTTTCAGTCATGACCCTGGAGTGAAATTTTGCCTATTGACTCAGGTGAGCGATCCAGGGCCATTAGGCCCTCTTCTTTGTGATATCCTTGGTGCTGATGTGCGTGATGTGGTTCAATGCATATCCATTGTATTTAACTTTTTATTCAAATACATTGTGTGCTGTTGTTAAAACCATATTTTGTACATTCAGTGCTAAAAAAAGAAAATAATTAATATTTTAAGGGCTGTTTGTTACACCGGATATTGTCTTTTGAAAGCGATATTTGCGTCAAGGAAAATAATGACATAATTCAAACATAATTTCAAATAGGGTGGTCACTGTTTTGTGGGAGTAATGGATTTGAATGCATCAAATTATTAGAAAACTTAAAATTTTTGAAAAGGAATTAATTCATTTTTCATTTCAGAGGAAAACAGACTTCAGTAGATTTATCATGTCCAAGATTTTTAGGATCAGCGCTTGACCATGGGTCAGTTTATGTAGCGTCCAGCAGTGGAGTCAAGTCGGAGTTAATCACTCTCTGTGGTATTGATGGTACTTTGATTGAACCACCAGGAAAAGAAAATCGGTAATTTAACCCTTTACTACACGATTAATGGTCTTGAGAAAGAGAGCTTTTTAAAACCCTTCCCTAATCAAAAATCAATCTGTAAGTCAAATTTATTTTCTTGTCTGCAATGTTTTCAGTTTGGACTGGTCTATAATTTGGTCATTTGGTAGACAGTTCACAGCATCCAAATTGAAAGCATTGGTAGATGACAGATCAAATCCTGCTCCAATGATAGGATTTGGCTTTGAAAGGGTAGAAAGCATTGTGGGAAAAGGAGAAAATGCTGGTTTCCAGCATTTTCTTCTTTTCCCACAATGCTTACAAAAGCCTTCTTCCTCAGTGTCATTAAAACTCTTGATTCTGTGGCAATGAATTAACCACCCTGAAAAAGAAAGCTTATGAAAGCATTGTTGGAAAAGAAGAAAATGCTGGTAACCAGCATTTTCTTCTTTTCACACCATGTTTTTTATTCTTTCCAAATGAAATGTCAGTTATTTGATTTGCATTTATTTTGTTGTCTGCAAATGCTTTCCATTCTGACTAGTCTAAATTTTGGTCGTTCGGTTAAGGCTTAATCCTTCTCCACACAATCTGAGTTTTAACGACCTAAAAGAAGGAGGCTTTTGAAAACAATGTGGAAAAAGGAGAAAATGCTGGTAACCATCCTTTTCTCTTTTCCCACAATGTTTTCATCCATTTGAAAGACAAAAAAAAATCATATTTTTAGGAACATTGAAGTTGTCATCTGCAGATGCTTTAAATTTGGACCAGTCTAAAATTTTGTGGCTTGTTAAAGACTTAAAGGGATGTAACTATGCTAGCCATGATGGAACATATGACTGATCATTTGCTTCTCTGTAGAATAAAGCTTAGACTGTTTTTTATTTTGTTTTTGGTCTTTTCGTAGAAAACCAGCAACACAGTCAGACAAGTATAACAGTGGTACCAAATACTACTCCCCAAGAGTGGCAAGCCGTCCATCCCTCACATCACTGTCTAGTAACAGTAGTGTTTCATCATCATCAACAACATCCAGCATGCAGACCAGTGTATAAATGTTTCTATGTATTTCCATAGATTGCTTTGTGTTTTATTATTTATTTAACTAGAACATAGTCTTTGCCATAGTCTTAATGAGTACTGTTTAGTGAGTCTTAGTGAGTACTATTGAGTAAGTAAAGTCAATCACTTCAAGCAAGCAATGATGTGAACATACTTGCTTACTCTTTATTGGAAGAAAAAAATTGTAGAATGGTCCTAATTTAAAGCATTTGCAGAGGACAAATGACAGGTTGCTGAAATTATGGGACTTGCTTTGGCATTGTACAAATCAATTTTTGGAAAAGGAGAAAATGCTGGATGCTAGCAATCATCCCATCATGTTCTCAAAAGCCTTTTTCTTCAGGGTTGTAAAAACATGATATTGTTTGGAAAAGAGTTTTTTCCTTTTCCAATAGTTTTCAAAGCTGTCTTCCTAGAGTTTTAGAAACACAAGATAACTAAGCAAAGGATCTAATCAGTAAATGTATTAACTTGGATGTTTCAATTCACAGATTTATTTGGTCAGAATATATTAATAACAGTATGATTGAACACTGTAGATTAAAAGAACAAAATGTACACTCTGGCCCATGATGTTGTTTGATCTTGATCCACACTGTCTGCGAAGCCAACTAAATTTTTATGTATGAGCCTGAAGGATGGAATTCCTTTTTAACAAAAATTTTGATAGATGCATGTACAAAAAAAAAAACCACTTAACGACGTATATCACAAATTTTTCTAACGGACAGATTTTTTGAAAAACTTTTCACTTACAAAGCTCATCATGTCTCTAGGAGATAACAGTGAAAAAAGATGTGGGTCACCGTGCTCATTTCTGAGAAATTTGCCTTTGCAAAAGGTATATACAGTTTCAAAATTCAGCTTATATTGGATTTAAAGCGCCTTTCTTTAAAAGTCAGTTAAACAGGAAAATTACAGGAAAAATGTTCAAATATACATCAGTTTAATGAAAATTCATATATTTTTGCACAAAAAATATATAAAAGTCTGGTTTTGAGCATGGTAAATGTACAAATATGCATGTTATATATAGACCATTGAGTTAAAAGGGAGATAATTTGACTGAATTAAGGGTTAATCTTGAATAAATACATACTTTCTAACAGACAGATTTTTCTTAAACTTTCCATACTTATAGTATTTATAATTCTAAAAAATAAGAAAAAATAAAAATGACACCTATCCGTGCTTATTTCATCAGAAAACAAGGTTGGAGGTCACTGAGGAAGTTTTTTTTTTTACAAGGAAAAAAATAGAATAAAAGCTCAGCAGACATAGTGGAAAAAGGAGAAATTGCTCAATAAGAGTGATTTCTCCTTTTCCAACAATAATTTTCAAAGTAGAAACAGCTATACTTCCACAGCTTTAAATTTCCTCCCTTCGTTTCCTTGTTTGGTGTGTAACGCCGTGTCAGAAGTATTCTAATTATTTCACGGTGACAGTTCAAAGATCCATTTTTCTCTTCCCTAATACTACCCGAAGAAAGTGCTACTTGTTTCAGTGTACCAATAGTATTACCATTATGTGCAAAAAATACATAGGTACACTTTTAATTCAATATCCATGACAAAAGTACATGCGCAGTAGGATGCGCATGAACATTTGTCATATACGTTGTTAAATATCATATCTTTTATAAGTGGGCCATGCTCTGACAAAAGGGGTGTAATGCATCCCTGTGATGTGTTATAGCAAGTCGTCACATGATGATGGATCCACATAATTTTTAATGTTGTATCCCATTTTTCTGCTCACGACTTTCATAACTATTGGCTATAGATAATAAACTAATTATGGACATTTTACCTTTTTGCACTATGTTTTATGTTTTATAGAGTTTAGACCTCTAATGGCATCGTAGTTTCTTCTATGTGTAGAATTCAAACACAGAATTGAAGTATTGAAAAAAAACTTTCAGGTGAAGTTCATTTTGAGGTGGAAATAAACTTATTGCGATGAGAAAAAGGGTATGATGTGTTCCAGATTAACCCTTTACCACACAATTCTGAGGATGAAGCCTGTTCAAAACATTGTGGAAAAAGGAGAATGATTTCTACCCTTTCAAAGACAAATTCCATCATTTGAGCCACATTGAAATTGTCGCTTGCAAAGAATTTCAATTTTGACAAGTCTAAGATTTTGTTGTATGGAAAAGAGTTGATAGATCATCATTGAATATGTTCTCATTTGTCCAAATTGGATATCATTTGGAGTATTTGTTGTCTGTAGTTACTGATACATGTAATTTGATGTCTGTACTCACTCCTCTGCTTTGTGTTGTCGGTGAGAAATTGTAATCATAACAAAGAAATAGTGTCAATAAAAATGACAGAAAAAGTAGATGTACTTATGTGATTTTTTTTTCCTTTGCAAGCAAATTCTAAATGAAATAAGCTGGCTTTGAAATTATCCATAAAATTCAGGAGAATCTCTTGATCATCCTTGACATCCATAATAAAGTTCAGAGCTTTGTTGTGAGCATTCTTTATCCTTTATCTCACAGTCCCATGTTTTAATGACCCTAACAGAGAACACCTTTGAACAAAACAGTGTCAGAAAAGGAGAAAATGCTGGTGGCCTGCATGGAGCTTACAAACCTGCAAATCCTCCCCCACCAACACACACACATCAAGTGCTACCTTCAGAGAAATAAGTCCTGTAGGTAAAAATGATTTCACATTAATAACTATTTACCTTTTACAAAACAATACTTAGCTTTTACAACACTGAGGAAGACGCTTTTGAAAAACATTGGGAAAAAACTCGGAAAATGCTGATAACCAAAATTTTCTCCTACCCTGTCGAAGAACTTCGTTTCATTTGAGGCACATTTGTCTTTGTTGCCTGTGGATACTTTCTATTTTAGAGGGTCTGTTTTGGATTAGGTTAAACCTCCACTTGAGTTAGGCGAAGCTGGAGCTTAGACTTGTGTGTCTGGTTTACAATCCCTGTACATTAGAGACTGACCAATTGGGCTCAAGTATGCAACAGTACATTGATTGATTGATTGTACGGTGTTTAACGCCATTTTCAACATTATTTCAGTTATATCGTGGCAGCCAGTGCACCTATCCATGCTTTCCTGGAGTTTCTTTTACTAGTACTCCACACAACAATCTTTCCAAGCCACCGGCTGCTTTCCCACATAACCATTATCGAAACAATAGTCGGCAGTGAGAGAGGAATGATTCCTGTCGCAATAACTATCCTCAATCCTTGGAAAGAAATTGGCTGAGCCAGGGATCAAATCAGAGACCTCCTGCTCTCAAGTCCTGTACGCTACAGACTGAGCTACTGGGGCTCGGCACAACAGTACATTACTGTGACAGCAGTTTTAACAATGAAAAATCAGGGGCCATGCTGAAAAACTTAAGTTCCCCCTCAGCTGAGTTTGTGCTCAACTTTAAATTTCAGTCGTCCATCAGACAGTGAGAAAATCTGAAAAATAGACATTAATCTGAGGACAAGAAAGAATGAATAGCTCTAAAAAGTAAAGATTTATTCTATAACGATAATCTTTGTAGTGGGTGTGAATACTTTGTAAGAATAGGACAGTGTGGATTGGGGTCTGACCGCTCGTTGCAGCCTGATCTTTATCTACAACATTAGCAAATGCATCTAGAACTCGCCTTTGGTACCGAAAGGGTCAATGAAGGATTTGGTCAGGTGTTACTGTATATCTCAATGCTTTGAGCACTGACTATTTTGACAACGGGTTCGTTACTGTTTTTAAAGAATGCATCGTTTTCGTCCCTGATTTCGTTCCGTAGTTTTAAAGACGAGACTGTTTCGAGTTTAGGCTAATTTTTACTGTTTAGTATACTCACAACCTATTTGTTTTTGATTAACAAGTAGGCGAATGAATCGTTTTCGTGATTCTGATATATTTAGATAGACTGATAGACAAGAAAACGAGAAATCGTTCACCATTTATGTCTACATTTGAGTAAAGCTCGATCTCACATTTTTACGATGTTCTCCTTTGTAGAGAGTAGAAATAGGTTCCTGGCTTGTGGTTGCGCTGGGATGAAAACTGGGTCCAGCATTTGGAAAACATGGTTTATTCTGCTGGCCTGTAGGCAAATTATGCGATTCGCATTTCTTCTACAGCATGATCCCTGATCTACCCTGTCCGGCACAGGGAGATTTTTCTTTGGCAAAAAGAATTTTGAATCGTAATAATTGGTTGTGTTTACTATCGGTGTGAACGTTCCATTTATTCAATAAGCAGTTTCAGCGTATATACTGTCTCAATATCACCTGCCAGCGTAGGAAATTAACCCTTTACCAAACAATCCAAGCTATTAGCTCTTCGCCTATCTACAAAATCTTAGATTCCACCGAATTGGATGCATTTGCACACGACAACTTTTGTGTAGCTGAAAAGATTATTTCCATCTCTGACATGGTAGGAAACGTGGGAAAAGAAGAAAATGCTGGTCACCAGCACATTCTACTTTTCCCACAATGTTTTCGAAAGCATTCTTCTGCAGCGCTGTTAAAGCACGAGGTTTTGTGGTAAGGGGTTAAAGGACCCTGACAATGACGACATATCAAAACATTGTGGAAAAAAGAGAAAATACTGGCTTCAATGACTCTAGGTGGCGCTGGTCACGTGGAAATGGCCTTGGGCAAGGCACCCTTTACTATACAATCCCGAGTTTTAACGACCCTTAAGCGTAAGTAGAAGGCCTTTGAAAATATTGTCGGAAAAGGAGAAAATGCTGGTGTAAGCATTTTCTCCCTTTCCCACGATGTTTTCTATTCTTTCACAGCCAAATCTTACAATTCCAGCTACATTTAGAGTGTCGTTAGCACATGCTTTCAATTTGGACAACTTTAAATTTTTATCGTCTGGCATAGAGTTAAACCGGAATAGATATAAAAGAGCGGGTCACCACTATGATATGACTGAAACTCTGACGAAAGCGGCGTTAAAAACAATTCAAACCAAGAACAAAACTGTATTATTCTATGGGTCTTTCTTTTGGCGTAAGGGAATGGTATGCAATTGCTTATGACTGATGATTGAATTTTCGATGACCAGTAATCTGTGCGGTCGGGTACTCTTTTTCTTAAAATAGATTTAACCCAATGGCGGGTATGGACAGGGCTTAAAACTGAGAGAAGAGTACCATGTGGCAAATCTCGGGTGATCCACTGGTCAAGCCAAGTTAAATGTAGGTACGGAATCGGTCAAGTTATGACGAGTGAGAAGGAGACTAGGCTACCGTATGTCGATATTGCATCGTTAGTCCCCACTTCCGGTTAACGACATCGTTTATTGAAATTTCGTGTTACCTAGAACAACGCAGCCGTAATTGGCTCTCATTTCTGCCTCACCTGAGCTCTTGAGAACCGTTGCCTAGCAACATATGCCGCTATAGGATTAGTGACAGTGTATCGAAACAAAATTCTGTCATATATTGGAAATTGTTGTTTTCTATTTGTCAATAGTTTAAGTTGAGTAGAGATAATGTGACGGCCACTGTTTTCTGCGGAATCCTTCGAAACGGATATTTTTACGACGTAAAACTTGTTATTCTGAAAGTAAGTACTATCTTATTTTTTAAACTTTAACCGAACAACGATACAGATAGCTTTTGAAAATATCGTGGGTAAACAGCATTTTCTTTTTTACCAATCATGTTTTCTACGAGACATGAACTCCGGTAGCAACGTTAAATTTTTCAGGCTACAAAAACTTCCCGTATGGACGAGTGTATTTCCCCCTTGTTGTGAAGAGTTGATTCAGTTTCTGCCTCAATGTCATCATCGTCTCCAAGTTAAGACTTTGAGTGCTAAATAATGACATGGACTTTCTCACTCGAGATAATAAGTCAGAGCCATTGCAATTTCAAGGGGGTGGGGGGGGGGGGCTTGCCAAAACAGCGGACAGTGTAGGTCAAAGATCAGGTTAGAACTACAGAATCTGTGGTGTGAGCTTAATCTACGCTGTCCGCATAAGTCTGTCTGATTTTAATCCATTCTGTCTTCATAAACAATGTAGGCCTTTATGCTGCGCTCTAGGTGTTAACTCTTTTCCAAACGACAAAATTTTAGACTGATCCAAATTCAAAACATCGCAGACGACAAAATAAACGTATTTCAAACAATGAAATTTGTTTTTGGAAGGGTAGAAACACAATGGGCAAAGGAGAAAACGCTGGTTACCAGCATTTTCTCATTTTCCCACAATGTTTCAAAAAAAGCTTTTTCTTCAGGGTCATTAAAACTCGTGATTGTGTGACAGAGGATTGAAGAAGTCGCACCGGTATTTAGGTGCCTCGGGGGCGGGGGAAAGAACTGATTGTCTTGGTGATAAAAGATGTTTCTCAGTTATCATACGAAAACTTCTTTTATATCACTACTAAAGTGCAGGGCCAGAAACTAGTCGCTGGTTCGAATCCCCAAGTCAGCCAGTTTCTTCGCGAGAAATAGTCATAGTCTACTGTCACTGGGACAGGAATGGTTCTTACGGCAGATCATTGTTTAAACGATGGGTATTTAGGAAATCCGCTAGTGGCTTGGGAAGAATACAGTGCTGAGTGCTTTTTAAACTACAGGAGCCTGGATAGGTGCAATGGACGCCGCGATATAAATGAACTTATTTTTTAAGCACCATAATCAACAAAGATTTCCTTATGAAAACACTGTCTGATAAGGGGCTTCGGCTTGCTTCAAGCATTTGCCCATTTTGCACTTGGACATATCCTGCTAAATAAGTGAAATGAAACTTTTTAGCCGATAGTAAAACACGAAATTTTACTAATTTAAAGGTATTTTTTGGGGCGAAATCTGTCCTTATCGGACAGCGTAGATCAAAGATCAGACTGCACAGAACGTGCAGTCTGATCTTGATCTACACTGTCCGCAAAAGGTCAGTTAGTCGAGCTTAGCAGCCTTAAGATTAAAATATTCGTCACATCATTTGATAACGGAAAACAATCCTTTTTCCGTCAATGGTGTCTTATTCGTGCTACTTTCAAGATAATAACCTGTCTGCCAAATGTGTCATTTGTAGGCGTTGTTTCTAAAAGTAGACAGTGTGATCATGTGTAAATTGCATAGGATAGTTTGCTAAGATTGACGCTTACGCGGTTTTGCTATCGGTATCGCACAACTGCGAACTGCTTCCGGGTCAGTAAAAAAGTAGTCCGGTTTTAAGTATTGACTGCAAGCACTTCTGCAGCGCTGTTTTATCAGAGAAGATGGAAGGCCTTGTCTAAAACGTGTTGCTGGAGTTGATTGTTTTTTTTTTTGTTCAAACTGAGTGCAAGTTTGTTATTTCTTGGGGAACTATTTTGTGTCTGTGACCAGAAAGAGGTACATGGTCTCCACAAGGAGGTGCATTTTTACAGTGATTTTTCAAGAGTAGTTGCGTTTCAGGTGGAATAGCAGAAAAAGCAATCGAATGAGGTGTCATTTTTTTTAACTTCTTGAAAAAAGGCCATAGGGCGATTTCATTAGGCTAGGCACTGCAGACTTTCAACCTGGCACAGATGAAACACAAGACAGACATGTGTCAGTGAACTGTCGGTATGATATTGACTGCGAAACTGTTGAAAGTGAAGTAAAATTATGACTCAAACACTCTTAATAGATAAAGATGGAGAATAAATGTCAAATGATTTTTTTTTATAATTATGCACAATGCCATATTTAAGATCAGCCACAAAAATTATTGGTGTTACGGTGCCTCGAATAATAATGGAAGGCAATATGACGTCAGAATAGACTGCTTTCTTTTATCTAGTTGTATCGTGAACGATCCCTTTTAGCAGACAAATTTCAAAGGTTCTGCAGCACATTTTTTAAAAATAATTATAATGGAAAAATTGCACCATACAAACAAATTACCCTTTAACCACCATGTTCAAGTTACTTGTTTCCACATTGAGAGAGAGAGAGAGAGAGAGAGAGAGAGAGAGAGAGAGAGAGAGAGAGAGAGAGAGAGAGAGAGAGAGAGAGAGAGAGAGAGAGATATATATATATATATATATATATATATATGTTGTTGTTGTTGTTGTCGTTTTCATAGTTAATTATTTCCCTCATAAGCAAGGAAACAGAAATAAGAATAGACTAAAGTTTTCAACTGGGTCAACCCGTAAGTAGACGGACTGTTTTTTGATCATCCGCTATCTTTAAGGAAATGTACACAGATTACACACATGTTACAAACAAAAAAATTTATTTAAAAAGAAAATATTGTGGTATAGGAGCAATTGCTTGTTTCAAGCAATTGCTCCTTTTCCCATAATGTTTTTTGAGGCTATCAATGGTTGGAATGTTAAAGCAAAGACCCCAATCTTATAGTAACGCTTTGAGGCATTCGGCAAAACTCGGGTAATCGGTTAATGCAGTTACGGAAACGACCGATTTGTGACGAGCGGGTTCGTGATACTTGGGCCTTATCTGTTGCCCTTATCATCAAGCGTAGCCCGACTGTCATTCTTTATGACAAATTGACCCACTTCCCTTATCGATACAGAAGCAATATGCTCTTATGGCTTTGATGTTTGGTATAATTTGGTGATATTAGTATCAAGAGGTACTAAATTTATTTTTTGGCTCTTTCGTTCTTTTTAACTCTTTAACAAGCAGCAAATTTCTAGAATTATTCCTGTTTTAAAGCATTTGCCAACGACATATAAGGTGTAGCTCGAAAGAGATAATTGGTCTTTGAATCTTTGAAAGTTCAGAAAACATTGTGGAAAAAGGAGAATATGCTGGTTACCAGCATTTTCTCCTTGTTCCACAATATTTTCAAAAGCCCTATTCCGCGATGTCGTTAAAATATGGGAGTGATTGGTATAGAGTTAAAATTGATTTGATTTGACTTTGATAAAGTAAGTTAACAAAAAAAATTAATTATCCTTCACAGAGAATTTTTTATCACATAAAACCTCCTCCAGCAGTGTATATTAATTAAACATGTTCACATTTCAAACGAGGCGAACAACATCTGTAAACATGGACCCATGAACGGTATATAGACTAAAGGTGATGATGTAGGATATTTTTTTTTGTGTGTCATTCGTTTTATGTGATAAATAGAATTTCACATTCATGTTAATGTACAGACATTTTTATCAAACTCGTTGACTAGAATGTACTTGACATTCGCCAAGGCTCGCGTCTGACATACAATTTTAGTCGTCTCGTTTCAAAAATGATAATAGATCTACATAAACATTCATGTAAGATCCTCTATATCTCACATTTGTTGGCATTTGAGATAGAATTCTATTAAACTCAGCAAGAAAAAAAACGTTATTAAGCTCGCCAATTCCAAAACCAGGCAGATCTAAAAGGTAAACAGAAGATAGCGCGACCTGGCAGCTTCTACCTAGGTTTAAAATTCATTTTTCTGCCAGCGACTAACACTTGAACCAACTGCACAATAACAGATTGTCATCTTCGCGATAATTTTCATATTTTAAAATAGTATGATTTAAATTCAAATTCATTTTAAAAGATAACACCCACATTGTTTACTTTTGGCTGCAACTGAGCCTTTAAGCAAGCACATAGTGAGTGTCCCTTGAACGCATGCTTAAAACAGTTTGGACTCAATAATAAAATGTAACATCTGTTTTAGAGATAAATCTTTACAGCCAGAGAGAAAAGAAAAACGCTGTTAAACTTGTAGAATCTAGACAGGTGTGTGATCATAAATAAATAATCAATATATAAAGGTGTAGATCAATGAGATAAAGAAACTCAAGGGATTTGTCTTGATTTAAACCGGAAACAACCACAGTGATGTCTTGGATAGCCTCCAGAGAATGGAATGCATCTTCTATCCGTCTTAATCTGTGCAACCTTGCAACCGTCAGGGGCAACATCTGGCATGAAGATACAAAAGTGATTACAGAATGATTAAAGTTTCATAAAATGAAGAAGAAACTGGTTAAAAAAAACTGGATGAAAACGAGAAAAGATGTATCTTTAAACATCTAAAGAATAACAAAAATAAAATGGGCCATGCTGTGGCAAAAGCGGGCTTAATGCATTTCCTTGATGCATTATACCAAGCGATCCATCACATAATTATGGATCCATAAAATTTCTTTTTTATGTAACAACCAATAGAATCATGAGGTAGAGTGGTCCTTGGACATACAGAAAATTGACCAATAGCGAAAATTTTCGGCTCAGGTCAGCCTGCGCGGACTGCGCAGGCTGACCTGAGTCGATACTTTTCGCAGATGCATTAAGCCCCTTTTTCACAGAGCATGGCTCAAATAGATTATCTACGTCATTCGGCAATCACATTTTACTGACATGGACCTCCCACAAACGCTTTGTTGAGGTCTTGCTGCAGACTTTGAGAACATTGATACGAAAGGAGAAATTGTTCATTATGAGCAATTTTTCCTTTTACCTCAATGTTTTCATATACATATATATACATTCCCGTGTTAAACCTTAGTTTATTCTTAATCCCTAATTTACAAGCATGTTTTAGGGTCGTCTCCTGTGATTTTGTTTCGTGAGGAAATGGGTTAATCTTTTACAAAAAAATCCCATGTTTCAACGACAAAAAAAAAAGGCTTTGAAAACATTGTGAGAAAAAGAGAAAAAGATGGTACCCAGTATTTTCTCCTTTGTCCCACAATGTTTTTACTCTTTCAATGAAATATCTAATCACTTGGGGGCAATATTCATTTTTTTTTTTTTGTCCGTAAATGCTTTGAATATGGACCAGTCTAAAATTCTGTTGTCACGTCAAGAGTTAATCGATAAAATTAATCACATAAGAGGATCTAATGATACGTATTATCAGTTACGTGGTCTCTTATATGAAAGATATTTTTGCGTAAGGGAAAAATAATCGTGGAAAAATAATGGCATAATATTTAACAATGGACTGAACTAGCTTTTTAGCATGATATGAGCCTGGTTCTGTGAAAAGGGGGCTGAAATGTATCTGCAAAAAGTATCGACCCAGATCAGCCTGCGCAGTCCGCGCAGGCTGACCTTGGTCGAAACTTTTTGCCCTTGGTCAATTTTCTGCATGTCAATGGACCAGTCTATGTCATTGATCAGTTGGTTGTTTATGGCTCATGTAGTGATTCAAGAGCCTGGTAGGATAGCTCAGTGGTTTGCATATCCAACTTGTGACCTGGCGGTTGTGAGTTCGATACCTAGTTGAGGTAAACTTTCTTTCGATTTTTCGCCTCTCACCTTTGATGCATGTGAGAAAAGTAGGCAGTGACTTGGAAAGAAAGTTTAGTAAGTACTGGTGAGAGAATGCCAGGAAACACGTGTGTAGGTACACTGACCGGCGTGATAAGACCCGAGCTGTTAAAACAGCGTTAAACTCCAATACAATCAATCAATCAATCAATCAATAATTCAAATAAAACCTGTTTAAAAGAGGTCATCTCCAAGCAACTAGTATTATGGAAGCACATACTGGGTTCCCTGAGGAAGGTTAATCGGTAGATTGTACGGTGTATACTTTTTGTCGCTATTGCGCCT
Organism: Hippopus hippopus; assembly: GCA_946811185.2. NCBI lineage: Eukaryota > Metazoa > Mollusca > Bivalvia > Cardiida > Cardiidae > Hippopus > Hippopus hippopus. Next base: position 7,076,431 of record OX328109.1, read on the forward strand.
TTATGCAGTTTAACACATTTCGAGTGTTCCAAAGTGGCTGCTTAGTACAGGTTAGACCGTATTTGCAGTGGAATTTGAATTTTAGAAGAAGCATATTAGCACATTATTACCAATATGTGGCAGATTTTGCTATCAAAACTTCTTTTTATACAGTCATATACCGGTAAGCCAAATCGTCTCAGCAACTTGTGATTGTTATTACCACAGTGGCGGGTAATGTTTTAGACTCAAGTTTGTTTGTTTGTTTTGGAGTTTCACGCCGTTTTAGCAGCATAGGTCATATCACGACGGTCAGTGCATCTACGCATGTGTTTCATGGTTTTCTCACACCAGTACTGACACAACTTTCTTTCCAAGTCACTGACTACTTTTCTCAAATGCATCGGAGGTGAGAGGTCAAAAATCGGCGGAAAGAAAGTTTGCCTCAACCCGGTATCGAACCTGCAACCACCAGGTCACGAGTCCGATACGCTAACCACTGAGCTACCCGGCCGGGCACTTAGACTCAAGTGATGCAGGTGAAACTTCAAACATTTTTTCTTTCAGTTATTAAAAAAAAACAGCATTTAATCACAGATAGCATAATTACTCCCCTTCAATAAATGCAAATAGTATTCGTAAATCAAAGTGTTGAGATACTTATGTAGATAGATAAATTGAGGCTATGGCAAGTCTGTCAACAGACCAGCCCGCATAGCTCAATAAGTAGAGCGTAGGACTCGCGAACGTGATACTTCAAGTCACTTGAGGGTGCGGGTTCGATCCTCACGGCTGGCCATCTAAAATTACTAATAGTCTTTCGGATGAGACGTTAAACCGAGGCACCCGTGTGACGGTGCTATACACCCAGCACGTAAAAGAACCAGGCGTAACTTAAGATGGGTTTCGTCCTGTATCTGCACTATCCCCCGTAACAATACTAACAGCCTTCAGGGGGTGTTGCCCATATGGGCAACCGGTGGCGACGATAAATAAACGCAAATTCAATCAATCAATCAGTCTGTCGACAGATTATTCTGAATAGCTCAAGTCGTAGAGAACTAGACTTGTGAACGACAAGTTTTTAGTAACTTTAGGGAGTGGCTTTTATTCCTACGGCTTGCCACTTATAAAGCACTAGTAGTACTTCTGATGAGATGTTAAATGTAACTGTGAAACGAGCATGTTAAAGAAATAGGTGTAACTTAGAATGGGTTTCATCCTGTATTTTGCACTATGCACCTTAACATGAACAGATAACTAAAAGCTTCCTGTGGATGTTGCCCATTTGGACAACCGACAATAACGGTAAATAAATTAAAAATCAAACAATCAATTTACATTGAAAATTTCTGTGCTTCGGTAAGTGCCCAACCTAAGCGCTCTTGTCGTTTTTAGTCTAGTTTATTTCATATAATCAGTGATTTTTGGCTAGTGGTTAGATGAAATTATTAAAGTGTAATAAAGATTTCTTTTATGAATACTTAATGCTAAAAAAGACCCTCATGTCGTTGAAAGAACGACTTGTAGATAATGTAGATCTAATGCTGGAAAAGGCTTCCTGTCTACAAATTATGGAATATTAGCTGATCAGAATCTGGCTAAAAACATTGAAAAAAAAATAAGAAAGCTATTTAAAGAAGTTCTCTCAATCTGCCTTCAAAAATCGGTGAGGCATAATACAGAGGCGTCAAAAGATGTGAACCATGCTTTCATGATTGTATTGTACCAAGCAAGTCATCACGTAATTAAGTATCTATTAAATCCACTTTGTCTAACAACCGACTGAATCGTGAGGTAAATTGGTACTTTGACATGCAGAAAGTTGGCCGAAATAGCAAAAAGGATCGACCTGGGTCAGCCTGCGCGGACTGCGCAGGCTGACCAGGGTCGATATTTTTTGCAAATGCATAGAAAACCCCTTTTCATAGAACAAAGCTCATATATAGATTAGGTTCATTTACTGTTAAACCACATGAGTTTCATTTGAGGAATTTCCGGAGCTAATGTTGATTACCGATTACCATGGAAACGTTGAAAACAAATTCCGGTGAAAACAAATTAACTTTCTGAATTCTAAATTGTTCGCATATTTTCATCAGAGAGCAGTATTCAAAGTTAGTTTGTTGGAGTTTTGGGTCTGTTCTGACTAGAATATTTATCAAAATATTGAACAGTGTGGGTCAATGATCAAGACTACACAATCTTTGTACTTTGATCTTGATCTACACTGTCCAAAACAGCACGAGATCTTAGCTTAAGTTCGCTAAGAGTTGGTGGTGTGATCGGAAATCGGAAATTATCAAAGAACCTTTTAACCTAAAAAAAATCCTCTTGGAAAATGAACGTGGCATTTTCAATTTGTATGAGAGACCATGAGATGCAGCTTCAAGGTTGTTTTGCATAGACTGTCATTCGGTAAACCTCAGGTGATTTGTTGATCAATTTCTCGGCTGAACTACGATGGATGATATTTACGTCGTACGCCTTACATTTCTTTTCGCCGGAAATGGACCGCTTTACTGCTCGTAAAATAGTAAGACTCCGCAAAAATGAAAAAAAAAAACCCGAGTCACAATTTTCAATCGAAGTCTTTCTAGTTACATTTTAGTTAAGAAACAGTATGAAAATTCAATTTAATTTCATTGAACACATTCATTGGCAGTGGTAGATATAACTGACTAAACTTCCCATTTACAAAACAATCCCAAGTTTTCAAATCTGAGGAACAAGGCCTTTGAAAACATTGTGGGAAAATAAAAATGGTGGTCACCAGCATTTTCGCCTTTTCCCATGATGATTTTTTTCCCCTTAACTTTCCAAAGGCAAATCCCATCAGTTGAGCTACGTTGAAGTTGTCGACGTAAGTTTTGAAGTTCGGTAAAGAGTAGACTTAAATTGTTACCATGTACTTGTTTCCGATTTGAAGTGTGCTTTGATGAGACTGAAATAAATAAATTGATAGTTTATGAATGAATAAATGAATAGATGAATAGATAGATAGATAGATAGATAGATAGATAGATATAGATAGATAGATAGATAGATAGATAGATAGATAGATAGATAGATAGATAGATAGACAGACGGATAGACAGATAGACAGATAGATACTAGTACGTAGATAAAAAATTAATGAATCAATGAATCATTAATGAATGGCATTTATCGTAAAAACCTAGGGTTCGAAATATTTGGGGTTTTTTAATGAGGCAGAAAACATCTATTATTTTTTTCTTTCCAAACAAGAGCGCCGCACGCAGGAGTCAACGCTCGTCTGCAGGTTTTTTTTCCATGAAAATTCTTTGTCAAACAAGTCGCAGTTTAAGATCTGACTCAATCTGGGACTGTATTCACAAACCATTATTCATTTCATTCAGTCTGATTCCAGATCTAAGAAAGTAACACAAATTCTGATTGGCTAAACCAAATGGTTTAGCCAATCAGAAGTTATGTTACTTTCAAATTTAGAAAATTTTTGAGATTAAAGATGTTCTTAAGAAGGGTTGGTGAATATGGGCCCCGATCTTGGACCTACATTGTGCGATAATTTCACGTGACTCGGTAATTCTGGTTCAGTTATGACCTTGGCATTGCAATAATTGGATATGTTGTTATTCACGGAAAAATATTAATTCTGTATTCTTAGCAAAGGAATTATACAAGCTAATCCGCATTCCAATTTATAACCCTTCTGCGTTGTGGTACTACTTGTTGTGAATACTTCGGATAATGTAGATCAAGATTAGAATGCTGGGCGAGTTCAATTCGATCCTTTATCTACACTTTCCAACACTTTTGTGAGGTGCTTGTCATATATTCTGGCCAACAAAAACGGTCTGGAAATTAAATTTAAAAAAAAAAAATGGAGTTCCTCTTCCACTGACTGATGTTTGTCCTCTTAACTCTGCATCAGACGACAAAATTTTAGAATCCTCCAAATTGAGAACATTTGCAGACGACAAATTAAATGTGGCTCAAATACGAGTGAGTAAGATTTGTCTTTTTGAAGGGGTATAAAACATTGCTGGAGAGAGAGAGAGAGAGAGAGAGAGAGAGAGAGAGAGAGAGAGAGAGAGAGAGAGAGAAGAGAGAGAGAGAGAGAGAGAGAGAGAGAGAGAGAGAGAGAGGGATATGAATGAAATGCAGATTATCAGTACTTTCTTCTTTTTCCACAATGTTTTAAACAACCCTTCTCCCTTAGAGTGTTTAATACTTGGAATAGTTTGATAAGGATACAGGAGACGATAAGTTCTTTGTTTAAGGAAGAAACGAATACTTAACATTAATTAAGATATAATAAATGAACGAAAAAAAAAACATTATGGCAAAAAGAGAAATTGCTCGTGACGAGCAATTTCTCCTTTTGCCATAATGTTTTTTTTTTTTTTTCTGTTTTAAAAAGTCGGCTTGAAGACGCAAAATTCTCGTCTACAAGAGATAAAGAGTTGGCTAATACGGCGCACGATGGCCGCTGATTAAACTCCCCTATCCCACTATTACTAGCAAGTTACATGATTAAGTACAAAATCCACCGGAAACAGTATTTATCCGTGTTTTTATGGGTAATTATTAAAAAATGTATTATGTACAATCAACTAAGTTGCCTTGATTAAAAGTATCGGATTCGTCGTCGTCGTCATCGACGTCGATTTTATCATCATCATCATCATTATCATCATCATCATCGCCATCATCATCTTCTTCTTCTGCTTCGTCGTCGTTGTCATTGTCGTCGTCTTAATCATCATCATTATCATTATCATCATCATTATCACGACAGAGCGACAACCATTTATAACCACTGAAAACAAGAATAACAACAATCGCAGCACAAACGTTAGAATATTATCGACTATTATCTTTTGCTTGGTGGCATTTTTTAATCTTTCATTTTGATTTTTTTTCCACAGACGTATTTTTATAGCGATTTTCCGCTTGCTACTTTTTAGCGGCAGTTTTGAGTTATGCGCACCGCGTATCATTATATTTATCCTGTACAAGGTAATGACGTGTCATAGCTGACAGGTCAATCTTCGAAGAATATAATTTGCGCAAACAGCGATTATCATAATCTTTTTTTCAATCCACTCAAATATTCTCCAAAACAGTCGTCCCCAGAAAGCGAATTTTTCCTTTATTTTGATATTATCGTTTGATTTTATTATTATTCATAATTTCAGAATGTGGTGCTATGAAGACGTAGAACAAATTTCATCTTGAGAAATGGCGGCCATATTTAATCAGACCACCTTGAATGACAACAGTACATCGATTAACGTTACTTCCGGTTGTCCGATGGATGTCTGGGAAATGCCTGTTTCTGCTACGATAATCGCACTTGTATTCCTCTCGACAAATCTTGCCATTGGTTTGTCAGCCAACTGTTTACTGATTATTATAATCAATTATTCCCCAACCTTGAAGACTCCCGCAAACAGCCATCTTATCAACATATGCGCAAACAATCTTTTACTCTGCCTTTGCATGGCGTTATCACTTGTTTCACTTCTGTTGCCTAGCAACGTGAATGGCAAAATCAACATTTTGACTGGATTTCATGTCTTTCTCGAGTCCAACTGTTTGCTACAGTATTGGGGAACCTTCGCTTCGATCGGATTTTATCGATCAAAAATTATACACTGTCCGTCTGTTTCCGTGAAAAGACGAAGGCAGATAATTACACGATGTTTAACAACATCTTGGGTTGTTTCCCTTGTCGTGTCACTAATGGTGTGCCTCTCTCATCTTGAAAATGACGAGTACGCGTGTCTGACCCTCAATCCATTTCAGAGTACATTTATTTTATGTTTGGATAGCCGCACAGCATCTGTTCAAAGAACTACAATAATTCTAATCAAAGCGATAGTGTTTTGTACTATATTCGTTGTGATAGTTGTTTCTTATTACAAAGTGTTCAGGTCACTTAGGAACGGAAGGACATTCGGTAAGAATCGGGTGTTTCCGACATCGCGCTCGTTAAGTTTACCATCGGAACTAGGTGATATACAGAGCCCAAATATCAACAGCTTCAACGGAGATCCAAGCGTATTCGAGAAAACACCCTATACAGTGTCCGGCAACGTCCAAAATACTGAGAATGATTTTGTTGTTCACTATCAACGAAACGGAGCCATTAACGTTCTGTCTTTCGAAGACATCATTGCCCTTGAAAACCCGATTTTAGCATCAAACTTAAAAAGACAAGGGCAACAGAAACGTGCCTTGCAGTTGACTAGAAGCAACGCCAGTAATACATCGGTAAAATCCAAGTGTCCCGATTTTACCGATATTTCCGCCGGGGGCGATCTCAAACGTTATCGGAATATGACCAACAATGCAGCGCTTCGGAATCACTTCCTGAAAAGAGACAGGGTTGGTTTCAACAGCGCAACTCGGAACAGCTTGGTGATGCTCGCTTCTTTCATAGTGTGCTCTTTTCCGATGTTTATATGTACGATTCCCTACGTGTTGTCCAGAAATAGGGAAAACCATCGTGTGTTGATATTACTGTTCACAAAGCTTATATTCTACCTAAATGCACCGATATATCCGCTGTGGTACTTGATACAAAATCGCCGAGTCAGAAGATGCCTTACACGTGTGATAGAGACGGTTTTAATGAAAGTTGATCTGAGACGATAGGAATAGAGAGCATGGTAACCTACATATAGCTTACTATCAGCGTTTTAACCCACTGCAACAGGGCAAAATTTTAGACTCAACTCTATTGAAGGAATTTACAGACAACAATTCAGTTTTTTTTTAATGAAAGCATTTGTCCATGAATAGGTAGAAACATTGTGGGAATAGAAGAAAATGCTGGTTACCAGCATTTTCTCCTTTTCTCCGCAATGTTTTCAAAAACCTTCTTTCTAAAGGTCGTTAAAGCTCGGTAAAAACTCCAGGAAGGCATGGACAGGTGCAATGACCACTGCGACATAGTTGAAATAACATTTGAAACGGCGTTAACACACCAAACAGACAAACCAATAAATTTAAAACGAATGAATTGTGAGTGACTTGACAGGAATTTGTTTGTGAAAAGGCAGACATACTATAGGAAAAGGAGAAAATGCTGGGTACCTGCACTTTTTTGCTTTTTCCTCTATGTTTGCAAAACCTTGGTAGTCCAGGGTCTTAAAAACACGTATATGTGCGGTACACCGTATAAACTTTTAAAAAGAGAGGTAACTCAAACAATACTAATTGCATTGAGCAATATGAATTATCTCCCTTCTAAAGTTTTTTTTTTTTCCCGTACAAAACGTGGTTTGTCCACAGTCCAGTAGTAAACCCTTTATCTTTTTATCCAGTGTTTTAACGACCTTTTCGAAAGAAGCTTTGTGGAAAAAGAAGGAAATGATTGTAACCAGCATTTTCTCCTTTTCCTACAATACATTTTACCTTTCCTTTTGAAGAAAAATCCTATCATCTGAGCGAAGATGAATTTGTGGTCTATAAATGTTTTCTGTCTGGATGAGTGTAAATTTTTGTCGTTGGGTAAAAAGTTAACGACCCTTTGGAAGAAAGTGTTATAAAAAATTTTGTGGGAAACGGAGAAAATGCTCGTAACCATCATTTTCTCCTTTTCCAACAATGTCTTCAATCCTTCCCAAAACAAATCTTAACATTTTAGTCGAATTTAAACTGACGTCTGCAAATGCTGTCAAGTTTGATGAGTCTAAACTTTTGTCGTTTGTTAAAGAGTGAACGCTCCTTTTGAAGGAAACTTCGTAAAAACTTTTCGAGTGAAGGAAAAAAATTCTGGTAACCTTTTTCTAACAATGCTTTTTACCTCGTCTTTTGAAGCCAACTCTATCAATTTGAGCAAAATTGAAATTTGTCATATGCAAAAACTTTCAACCTGAACGAGTGCAAAAATTAATAAGCCATGCTCTGTAAAAAGTGGGCTTAATGCATCTGCGAAAAGTATCGACCAAGGTCAGCCTGCGCAGTTCGCGCAGGCTGACCTGGGCCAAAACTTTTCGCTAATTGGTCAATTTTCTGTTTGTCAAAGGACCATTTTACCTCATGATTAAGTCGATTATTTAAAAAAGTGGCTCTTATGGATCCATAATTATGTGATGACTTGGACTGGTATAATGTATCACGGAGATTCATTAAGCCCCCTTTTGCCAGAGCGTGGCTCAATTTTTAATAATGTCGTTTGGTAAGAGTAAAAGCATGAAACAAGTAAAAGAAGGTTGAATGCTCAATGCTGAAGTCAAGAATGAGACCAAGAATGTCCTTAAGAGTTATTGGTAAATAGGAATCTAGTTAGACAAACATTCTTTCAAATATCTAATGATAGTCATCCTTGACATGAGTCTTTATTACATAAATGTTTTACCAGGACTATTTGGAAAAGCAGCTACTGGCTTGGATGGTTTGTGTATATAATGTTTTAACACCGTTTCAACATTATTTCAGATATATCAAGGTGGCCAATGCACCCATCCATGCTTTCCTAGAGTTTCTTGTACCAGTATTTCGCGCAATATTCTTACCATTATTCTCACCGTCTGCTTTCCTACATAACCATCGTCGAAACAATGATCAGCGGTGAGAGAGGAATGAATATGCTGGTAACCAGCATTTTCTCCTTTTCTCACAAAGTTTTCTACACTTTCATAGGCAAATTTCTCCCATCAGTGAGAAGTACCAGACTGGTCAGCCTGATCCGATCACACACTACCTAAAACTTTTCATTTCCAGTAAATTTTTCGGTTTTGAGCTTTTGTTACACTTTTCACTTTTTTCGTAAAATTGACTGAAGTGTAGAACCAATACAAATAAATAGAGGATATTTGTTTTTTACGGTGAAAGATCGAAATTTATTTCATCTGGTGAACATCATCGGTAATATTTTCACGAGTAGCGCAGCCACGAGTGAAAATATTACCGATGGTGTTCACGAGATGAAATAAATTTCGATCTTTCACCGAAAAATACAAATATTCTATTTATTTCATGCTTTTAACCCTTTCTGGGAGAAACTTTATCAAGATCCAGTAGAGTTCTTTTCAGTTATTCCCCGTGGCGTACCCCCTCCATATAGCAACGCATTACAGTATTACGTCAAGCGCGAGAAATGTAGGGTAAATGACGTCATATTTCCATGTGGATGTGAGGCACACGCATTTTACCTAGGTAACTAGTACGCGGGAACAACTGTTTCCGCCTTCAATTGAAGAATTAGAATATAAAAATCGGTATTTTCACTGGTCGTACCCGTGGAATATCGAAAAATATTTTCACCATTATTTCTCGATATCCTACCGGAAAGCATGAAATAAAACTAACTATTCGTATTAAAAGATCGTATAACTCTATAACCCTATACTAAACAATCCAGACTTTTAACGACCTTGACAAAGAAGGCTTTCAAAAACATTCTGGGAAAAGGACATAATGCTGGTAACCAGCATTTTCTCCTTGTCCCAAAATATTTCCTACCCTTCCCAAAACATATTGTAATTTTTCAATCACATTTATTTTGTCGTCTGCAAATGTTTTCAATTTGGACTAGTCTCAAGTTTTCTCGTTTAGTACGGGATCAAAGCAGCTAAAACAAATAATAATAATAATAATAACAAGCAATTTCGTTGAAATGATATCCCCCGCCGAAAAAGACCTTTTCAAAAATTTACGCGACCGCGTAACTCAAAATTGCTCCCAGTCGGCCATTTTACATCGAATCAAAAAAACACACACAAAAAAACTACATTGGCGGAACAGGTTATTGTACACACGTATAAAATTTAACGAAATTCCGTCCAATGGTATTGGAGATATTGTCCCGGACGGACACACGGACGGACGGAAGGACAGACGGACGGATGGATGGACGGACGGACGGACAACGCTAAAACTATATCCCTCCGCCTTTGGCGGGGGATAATGATAATAATAATAATAAGCAAATGCCAAAATTTCGTAAAAAATATCTCACCGTATCAAATAGCCTAGATCCAAGATCAGATTGCACGTCTGTGCAGTCTAATCTTGAACTATCCTGTCCGCAAAAACTTAAAAATGGAAATTATTGTGAAGATGACGATATGTTATTGTACAGTCAGTCCAAGTGTTAGTCGCTGACAGAGATATTAATTTCAAAACTAGGTTAAAACCTGTCTTTTGTTCACTTTTTGCCTGATTTTAAAATTATTTTTTCTGCCAGCGACTAACACATGGCCCGACCACTCGATAACAGACTGTCGTCTCCACAATATTTTCCATATTTTTAAATGGTATGATTTAAATTTAAATATATTATGACACCTGCTTTGATATTTTGGCCTTTACTGGGTGTTTAATGCAGCATGGTGGAAACCCATTGCAAAGACAGCCGTGTTCCAGAACCAGTCGAGTTTACATACATCTTTTTCAACACAAGAACCATGCTCTGTGAAAAGGGGGCTTAATGCATCTGCTAAAAGTATCGACCCAGGCCAGCCTGCGCAGTTCGCGCAGGCTGACCTGGGCCGAAACTTTTCGCTATTGGTCAATTTTCTGTATGTCCAAAGACAAGTCCACCTCATAATTCAGTCGATAATTTAAAAGAGTGGCTGTCATGGATCCATAATTATGGGATGACTTGCCCGGTATCATGTATGACAGAGATGCATTAAGCCCCCTTTTGCCAGAGCATGACTCATATGTATTGTAATTATTATTTTGTATGATTAGGAGCTGTACAAGCTTACATCAAGTAAAATTCGTCCTAACCCCTTATCCTGCTAAATAACTTCAAATGAAACCTTCAAGCCGATAGCGAAAAACCCAAGTTTTGCTATTTCAAAGGTATTTCTGGGGGACAGATATCTACTTATTGGACAGTGTAGATCCAAGATTAGACTGCACGTTCTGTGTAGTCTGATCTTGATCTACAGTGTCCGCAAAAGGTCAGTAAGTCGCGCTTGGAAGCTTAAGATTTAATACGGGAGTGGCACTTTAGAATCTGCACTCGGTCAACTTTATCAGAAATTTGATAAAAGTCCGTGCGAGAGATACCATTGCTTTATCAATTTCGAACATGACTGGATAGTTTTCACCACCAATCATTCTAAACTGCTTTCTCGGGAAAGTAACACAATTTCTGATTGGCTAAACCATTTGGTTTAGCCAATCTAAAATCGCGTCACTTCGGATTTTTAAATTTTTGTCTTTGAGAAGTAGACTAAGAATATTAATAAGATTGCCTGGCGAAAATGGACCAAGATTTTGGGTAAAAATACTGGCGAAGCAATGCTTGTTCGTCAATTTAGTTTAAACATATTTATTTTTACATCGATTGAGAAACAAGTTCTTACGACTGATACTAATCTCTCTCGATTCCGTTCGTCGGGTTTCCGAAGTCCAAACACTTTATACTTACCTCAAACTTCACCCAATTATACATATTTTCTTGAATTTTTTAATTTTCTTTGGACGATTCATCACAAGATAAAATGCCACGACTCTAAGATTCAAAGATGGTAAGTTATTAATAATTTTAATTGATTTAGAGGGAGGCCATGTCTGCCGCTGTCCGCCATAATGTCACGTGATTAAATTGCAGCGCCACCTGGCGTGATGACAGAAGCGGAAGCGTAATTGCAACAATTAGTGGGCCCTAAACGCTTCAGAATCCCATCTCGCTTCCATTTATGTTGTTTTTCCAGTGTAAATACATCATCACCTTCACATCGAGAATACAGACGATTACTTATAAATGAACCTTGGCGAGCGCGGATGAGTTTAACAGTCTCGCGCTATTTGTTTACAAAGGCTTTACAAAATTTGATACTAATTTTTCTACGAGCTACAAGATCATAGATACGTCACGCTCGATTACTCTTTAAAGCACTTGTCGCGTTGTAAAACTGTATCATTTTCCGTCATTTCACGCCGGGTACCAAATCTAAATTGCTAAAAAAACGAAGTGCTCCGCGGGAGTTCCCGAGAAAAGATGGATTTTGAATACTCGAGGGACATCTACTGGTGAGAATATGTCGTTTTCCCGTGACGTCGAAAAGGAAGGTTTTCCGAATGACATTGAAACAAACATGATAGTGTATCTTTCGGCGCCATGTGTGAAAAAATGGGTTTTTGCGGACGGTACACATAACTTGCAGTCTGATCTTGGATCTATACCGTCCTAATGTTGAGTCAAGTCTGTAAGATAAAAAATCTTTCAGGGTTTCGATGGATTGCACTTTCAGCCGTAGAAGGAGGTTGACCTTATATATTTCAGGCTGAAAGAGTTAAAGCATTATTGTGGTTACAAGCTTGATTTTATAGTATGAGAGCTTGTATGGTACTAAAGGCCGTTTTCAACATTATTTCGGTTACGTCGCGCCTACTAACACACCTATCCATGTTTTTCTGGATTTTTTTTTGTAAACAAGTGCTTCGCACAATATTTTGCTTGATCCACTGACTGTTAACCAAAATAATCATCGAAACAATGTCGAGTGGTAAGGGAAGACTGAGTCGTGTGGCAACGTCTATTATCAATCACCAAAAAGAAATATGATGGGTTCGGGAATCGAACCAGCGACTCCCTAGTTTCAAGCCCTGTACGTTACCAACTGAGCAACAGTGCTCTGTTTGATTCTATGGAATCATAATGTTTCATAGAATATGGGATCTATACAAGTCCAAAGTTTTCCTCGTATGATTATATTTTCTCCTTGAACATAATTCATTTAATTATTTACCACACAATTCTGAGTCTTAATGACTCTCAAAAAAGAAGGCCTTTCTAAATATTGTGGAAAAAGGAGAAAATGCTGTTAACCAGCATTTTCTCCTTTATCCACAAATTTTCTACCCTAATAAAGGCAGAAATCATCGTTTGAGCTATTTTTCAATTTGTCGTCTGCAAATGCCTTTTAGTTTGGCCTATTGCAAAATTTTGTCGTTTGGTAAAGAATTAAATGCTCAACAGCGGCCAAATGGAAACAATCCGGGGGTAAGACTGCTTAAAAAAAAATGAACAATGCTCTGACAAAAAGGGGCTTACTGCATCTCCGTGATGCATTATACCAAGCAAGCCATCACATTATTATGGATTCATAATATCCATATTTTGAAACTAACGGCTTGGACATTCAGAATGTCCTTGGTCATTCAGAAAATTGACCAACAGCGAAAAGTTTCGGACCAGGTCAGCCTGCGCGGATTGCGCAGGCTGACCTGGGTCGATACTTTTCGCAGATGCATTAAGCACCCTTTTCACAGAACAATGCTCAAATATATATCACTAACAGTCTGACAATATGTTAAAGAACGGTCAGTCAAAGTTTCAGTTGCTGGCAGAAAAAAATTGTAAAACTATAATTAAAGTTGCCAACTTTGCATCTAATTTTTGAAATTCATTCATCTGCTAGACACTGAAACTCAGGAAAGACTGCTCTAAAATGACACATAATAATATCCATACATTTAATGCTATGAATTATGAATGCCTGTATTTTAACCTCAGATTGATCACTTTTAGAAAAAAAATGTAAAACTTAAATTAAAGTTGGCAACTTTGAATCTAATTTTTTGAAATTCATTTATCTGCTAGAGACTGAAACTTTGGAAATACTGTACTACTGAAATAAATTATCAGACACATAATAATATCCATACATTTAATGGTATGAATTAAGAAAGCCTGTATTTTGACCTCCGAATGTTTACTTTTGGCTATTAGTGGGCCTTTAAAAGGGGAGAAAAAGTTGGTCCTTTTACCCTATGCTGGTTACCCATTGGAAAAAAAATCGAAGAGAAGAAATGAGCTGAGAAAAGAATGACTGAATGACTTAACAATTTATTTGAACCATGTTCTGTGAAAAGGGGGCTCAATGTATCTGCAAAAAGTATCGGCTCAGGTCAGCCTGCGCGGTCCGCGCAGGCTGACATGGGTCGAAACTTTTCGCTATCTTTAAATTTTCTGCATGTCAAAGGATCATTCTATCACAGGATTTAGCTGGTTGTAAGACAAAATGGATTTTATTGATACATAGTTATGTGATGTCTTGCTTGGTATAATGCATCAAGGAGACGCATTAAGCCCCCTTTTGCCAGAGTATGGCACATATTTATTGTCTGCAATATGTAATTAGCTGCAGGGGAAAAAAAAGGAAAGACAATTAAAAGAGAAGAAGGCGGAGAACAAGAACATGAAAGGAAAATGATGTCATGTTATCCCTTGACTAAACAATCACAAGTTTTAACGATCTTGGAGGAGAGGAATTTTGAAAACATTGTGGGGAAAAGGAGAAAATGCTGGTAACCAGCATTTTCTCCTTTTCCCAAAATGTTTTCTGTCCTTTTAAAGTCAAAATAATCCTGTAATTTGAACCATGCGAGATGATTAGTCGTATGCCAGTGCTTTCAAATTGGACAAGTCTAAAATATTTCTCGTCTGGTACAGAGTTAAAAGACGAAGGCCTCATTCATATGCACATATTTCCTTCCGCAAGTAAGTTTACGTCAGGGGCCTCCCGGGTAGCTCAGTGGTAAGCGTATCTGACTCGTAACCTTGTGGTTACCAGTTCGATACCCGGTTGAGATAAACTTTCTTTCCGGCGATATTTCGCCTCTCACCTCTGATGTATTTGAGAAAAGCAGTCAGTGATTTGGAAAGAAAGTTCTGTCAGTACTGGTGTGAAACATACGTAGGTGCACTGACCTAAGCTATTAGAACGGCGTTAAACCCCAATAAAAAATTCTTCAGGTGTCATATGACCGCACCGAGCACGGCAGCGCAGTCGGTAATGTGCAGGACTTGAGTCAATGGGGTCGCTGGTTCGAATCCTCAGCTCAGGAAATTTCTTTCAGAGGATTAATGATAGTAATTGCGACAGGATTCGCTCCTCTCTTACCGCTGATCATTGTTTCAACGATGGTTATTTTGGAAAGCAACCAGTGGCTTGGGAAGAAAATGGTACGAAGTACTGGTAAAAGAAAGTCCAGGAAGGCATGAATAAGTGCACTGGTCGCCGGTGTTAAATACCATACTAAAGAACAAACTGAAAAATATAATTTTAGTGATAACAAGCAATTTTTAGTAATTCGCCACTAAAACTCATAAAAAAATGTCGACATGTCAACAAGACATATCACGTGACGTGCACCTGTCGGAATAAATAGTTTGATGACAGGCGGCTCCCAGTTTCAGGCGAGGAGATTAATTCTTTTACAACTGTTCTTATGTATTTTCTAGCCATCATCGACCATGTTTATTACAGTCATTTTATAGATAGAGGATACAGACATCTCGTATTCACAAACCATTCTAGAAAACGTTCTAACCTTTATCCCGCTAAATAAAAGAAATAATAAAACTTTCAAGCAGATATTACACATCCAAATTTTCTTTTAACCCTTTCCCAAACAATCCCTGGTTTTTTACGACCCAGAGGAAGAAGCCTTCTGAAAACATTGTGGGAAAAGGAGAAAATGCTGGTAACCAGCATTTTCTCCTTTTCCCACAATGGTTTCTACTCTTCTAAAGTCAAGTTTCAATTTTTGAGTCACGTTTATTTTGTCGTCTGCAAATGCTTTCAATTTGGACAAGTCTAAAATTTTGTTGTCTGGTAAAGAGTTTAAGGTATTTTTGGAGGGAAGCTATCTCCTTATCGGACAGTGTAGATCCAAGATCAGACTGCACGTTCTGTGTATTCTGATCTTGATCTATACTGTTCGCAAAAGGTTAGCGAGTCGCGCCTAGCAGCCTTAGGGTTAATTATAAAATCCAAAGCTTGCAATCTGATTGGTCGAGACGTTTAGTACTAGACTGCAAAGCACCCGAGGACGACAATTTTAGAATTGGTATAAATAAGCTGAGGTGGTGGAAAACACTGTGAGGAAAGGAGAAATTGCTTGTTTTAAGCAATTTCTCTTTCTCCCACAGTGTTTGTGTGAAATTGCTTGTTCCAAGCAATTGCTCCTTTTCCCACAGTATTTTCCAGAGCCTTCCATCTGCAGATGCCTTACCTCGGTAGCGCAGTGGGTAGCGTACAGGACTTGAGAACAGGAGGTCGCTAGTTCGATCCCCCGCTCGGCCAATTTTTTTCCCAGGATTGATGATAGTCCCTGCGACAGGATTCATTCCTCTCTCACCGCTGTCCATTGTTTCGACGATGGTTATGAGGGAAGACAGCCAGTGGCTTGGAAAAAATATTGTGCAGAGTACTGGTAAGAGAAACTCTAGAAAGGCATGGATAGGTTCACTGGAAGCCGCGATATAACTGAAATAATGTTCAAAACGTCGATAAACATCAATCAATCAGTCGGTCGGTCGGTCAGTCAGTCGACCGACAGACCGACAGACCGACCGACCGACCAGCAGCCAGTCAATTAATCAATCAGTCAGTCAATCAATCAGTCAATCAATCCACCTGTAGATACTAACAAGACATAAAAAAACCCCGACATGTTCCACGTAACTAAAAGAATAGAGCAGGTCTTTTTGTTTTTAAAGATACAAGATAAGCAGACCATGCAGAAATTGGCACATTTTGTCGTATTCAGTGAAAAACTCAAAATACCAAGGGGTAAATTAAAATGGATATATTCTTAAGAAGCTGGGTTAAAAGAATTCAATATATAAAAAATGAAAGCATCATTTCTTTATAAATTTATGATTTATACTAAATTAAGTTCATACGATGTGTTTATAATGAATGTTTTTCATCGGTGAAACCTCATCGCAATTTTTCACTGAAAAACAGGATCAAACGCTTGTTAGAAAAGCGGGTAATCAGCGCGCATGCGCACAGTATGACTTCCTGTCTTCACTTTCATGGTATCGGTGATGAAAGCCGCTGCCCAAATTACTGGATCTGAATTTTCCATCAGACGTAAGATGAGAAACTCGTTATCTCCTTGATTAAAGGCAAGTTTCAAACCAGGAACCACTTCAGAGTTTACAAAACAAGTTGTCTTTGAAGGGAGTAAGAAAGAAAAATAGAATGGTTTAGCCAAGGATCATTAGTAAGAGAAATGCTTTCATTAATTCTTTGCCAGACCACAGTATTTTAGTCGAGTCCAAATTGAAAGCATTTGGGGAAAAAATGTGTGGTTAAAAATATGGGACTTGTTTGTGAAAGGGTTGTTGCCATTGTGGGAAAAGGAGAAAATGTAAACAAAAGATAGAGCAACTTAGCAACTTTTTTTAAAATTTATTTTTCTCTAAGCACCTTACACATGGACTAAAGGTAAATGATTGTCATCTTCACGATAATTTTCATAGTCTTAAAATTAATGGCATGGTTTAAATTTAAAGGCATCTTAAAACCCACATCACTTACTTTTAGCCGCTACTGGGCGTTAAAGACATTTTATTGAAAAACAAAAGTAGAAATTGGGTTGGATCAAAAGTTAATTCATCTTTGAGTTGGTTCGCAGGGCCTAACTACAAGACATTACATAGTTATATAGTTATACGTTCAAAAGAATAATTGGCAAGACAAGAGTAACAGGTTTTAATCTTTATTTTTGTGGACAAATAATTTTAAGCATGGAACAGTAAAAAGTAAATAAAGTAAAAAAAAAGGATGAAAATGAAACTAAATTTTTAACTTATATGTAAAGTTATTTAGACAGATTCAGGCACAGGAATCAATCATGAGGATGAGGAAGAAAAAAAAATTAGAACAATATGAAGGAGAAGAAGAGGAGGAAGAAGAAGAAGAAGAAGAAGAAGAATCAACACCATGAACATGAACGAAAAAACTATAAATAAACTAATGATGGAGTGATATTGACTTATCAAGCAAGAAACTGTGTAGAGAAGCAGCAACTGTTTCATTTATAAAATCATCAATAAAAAAGAGAATAAGAAATGATATCATGAATCGAAAGGAAATTTTTAAAAGCTCCTTGGTAGCCAAAAGTAAACAATGCGGAAATTTTAGATAATATCATTAAAAAGTAAGAAACTGTCGGTCCAAGTGTTATTCGCAGGGGGAAAAAAATGAATTTTAAAACCAGGTAAAAATTGGATTTAAGTTAGAGGCACTTAGCAACTTTTTACTTAGTCTTAAAATTCATTTTTCTGCCAGCGACTAACACTTAGACCATAACAAATTGTCATCTTCACAATATTTTCCATACTTTTAAATAGCATTATTTAATTCAAAAGCGTTTTAACATCCACATCGTTTACTTCTGTCCACCACTGGGCTTTTAAGAGATGTACAAGCAAACAGACGGACGGGCAGATATTTGAAACAGTTCAGATTTGCAAGAGAGAGCTCTGTCATATGGGACGTTTCCATGGTTTTGTTTATTACGCTAAATTTGGCGGGAAATTCAGTGCCAAAATTTTTGACATGACAGTTTATCTTATAAACACGAAATCTTATTTTTAGTAATGCTCACCCTTTTCAAACATCATTACATTTTCTCGTTTTTATGTATTCTTGAACAAAAAAGAAAGGGTAATTAATAAATGATATGTTATAATTATCGCTTTTCAAGGATTTTAATGCCGGGTCTATCATAAGAATATGAACCTGTTTCCAGCGGAGGGTATTTTTTCTTTTTATTTTGATATAACTTTTGTGTCTACATCTAAATCCAAAATTTCATACTCTTCGAGCTATAAGGGTGAAGTGTCCGCCGTTAACCCTTTTCCTAACGAATCGATTTTACTGGCTACTACACGAATAAATATTTTGAAAGCTTTTAACGTTAAATGGGGGTTATATGTCAGAAACCAGGAGTAGAGTAGCGGAGTGTGTAGAACAAGATCAGACTGCACGTATGTGCAGTCTGATCTTGGTCTACACTCTCCGCTTAATACATTTGTAGTCGAGCACGCCGGGGGAAGGGTTAGCTGTCCATTTATTGCTACGAGAGATAAATCACCCTCATTACTTTGATTTTCATGGAGATTTATTTTCTACTTTTGTTTACATTACAACCACGAAGTTATGAGCATGTTTCCCGTCACATGTCATTTTTATATTCATAACGGACAATAGGCTGTCCTAACAAGTGGAACCAGGATTCACGTGACTTATTTATTGACATTTGATTGGTGGCATGGATGCTGTCATGTTATCGACGCCAGTGGCTTTCAGTCGAGGTGAGTCGAACAGAAGCACCGACCGTTTGATAAATTATGTAGAAAGTAAAAAGTCAGATAAGGTCGTCTCTTAAATTTGTGGAATAAATTAGAAAGCGATCGTCCAAAACACAATTTCTTACCCCAAAATATTATAATTTTATTTCTCGCCATGTTAACAATGACCATCTATACTGTTTTATTAAGATTGTAGATGAAATCTTGCACGATATACTTAACTGATCTTTATATAAAGTAAGGTAACACTTTTATACATTAATAACATGTAGATATGTTTTTATCTCTTCATCTGAAATTAAAAGCCATTTTATAAATGTACAAAAGTGTTACCTTACTTTCGAGACACCCTGTTTACACGGAAAAAAGCTCCGGCCTTAAAACATGCATCTCTGGCGGGTAACTTCAGACACGACGGGAAAAAATCCGTATCTTCTTAGTGTCAAATACGGTTCCAAATTGGGTATAATGACGTAACCCGCATGTGGAATAAGTTCAGATTTGCCTTGCAATTTGATTAGTCAAAATGTTAGTTTTGTTTACTTTAAACATATTTTATTATAATAATTTACATACATATATAAATCATAATCACAAACAAGAAAAAGGCGACAGATAGGTTAAGCCACAAGTTTCAAAACTTAGTTATGGCTCCCCCGATTGGTAATTGAAATAAACATGCTTCGCTACATGGCAGAAAAATATTTTTGGCAATTTATCTAAATGAAAAAAAAAAGTATTTTAAGGCTAAGGAAAAACAGAATTAAAAAATGGTCAAAATGTTACGCTATAATATTCTCCGCGATTTGAATCGTTAAAAAAAAGTAACGCTATAATATTCATCCGTCAATTATGTAACGAAGTTTCTACCTTCTTGACCATTATTTTGTTTCATTTTTTTTCTGTTTTCGAATAAAATTATCACTAACTGTAAAATGTTTTAGTTGAAATTTGTAGTTATATAATTAATTGAGTATTATGTTTCTATATCTTTTCTGGTTGAGCTACCGGGCTTGGCCACAGCCATTAGGACTGCACAGGCTGACATAAGACATTTTGCTATCTTTAAATTTTCTGCGTATCCAAGGAACATTCTACCGATGGATTCAGCCGGGTGTTGGACAAAACGGATTTTGTGAATTCATGAGTCATGCTCTGTGAAAAGGGGGCTTAATGCATCTGCGAAAAGCATCGACCCAGGTCAGCCTGCGCAGTTCGCGCAGGCTGACCTGGACCGAAACTTTTCGCTATTGGTCAATTTTCTGTACGTCCATAGACCAGTCTACCTCATGATAAAGTCGTTTGTTACAGGAAGTGGATATTATGGATCCATAAGTGTGTGATGGCTAGCTTTGTACCACGGATCACGGAGATGCATTTAGCCCCCTTTTGCCGAAGCATGGCTCATGATTATGTGAAGACTTGGTTGGTATAATGTATCAAAGAGATGCATTAAGCCCCCTTTTGCCAGAGCGCTGCTCATATAGCAATCGGAAAGATAAATTATCGGGAAAAAAGTACGGGGAAAAAAATAATCATATTTTGCTAGGAAAAAAAAAAAGCATTAAGAAAAAAGAACCAGTTTCTGTCAAACTTGTGATACTTTATCAATATTTATTTTAAATCACGCATCATTATGATTTTGATACTTTATGTAATTAATCTATGCCATTTTAGCACACACACAAAAAAATGCTAGTTCGAAACATTTATTTTTTTCTTTTCAATACAATGTTTTCAAAGGCCTACCACCTTCTTAAGTTGGTAATGAATTAACTTTGTAAAACTCATAAACTTTGAATATTGTAAGTAATGTGAAATTTAAGATAAATCAAACAGAATTAAATGATGATTAAAGACAACATATTATTAATAGTTTGGCAGTATCAATGACTTAATCAAAGTGAAATTTAGACCTCGATTAGGATTAAACCGATTGCAAATTACAAAAATTACACAAATAAATAAACAAAGATCAAAAATATTTTAATTACTATTGTTACACCCAAATTTCCTGCATGTATCAACAACCAAACATGAGTGTTTGCTTACTTCTTCCAAATTTCAGGCCAAAAAAAGTAAAAAAAAAAACCAAACTACAAATACTACATTTCTTTTTAAAACAAAGTCATTATAACCTATCAACTAAATTTTTACATCATTACCATATTAACTAAGTGTCTTTTTGGCAACTGATACTTTTTTCCTGATACATTTGTTCTGAAACTTTTTATCTTAACTTTTTATCCTAACTCTTTTTTCCCCTGATACTTTCTTTCCTTTACAATTTGCTCATATATCTGACTCTGAAAGAGTTGAGAAAAAAAAGGTTTGTCTGTATGAAAAGCCAGGGAATGTGCTAAACACGACAGGGTGGGATGTATATCGACAAAGTTTATGGCGAAGTCACGGCCGGGGCATGACGGATACAAATTACTGGCATAAAGTTTGAAATACTGTCTTGATTTACACTTCATCCCACTAAATCAGTGAAATGAAACTTTCAAACCGGTTAAAAAAGCAAAATTTTGTTATTTTTCAGGTATTTTGAGGGATAAATATCTCCTTATTGGACAGTATAGATCCAAGATCAGACTGCACTTTCCGTGCAGTCTGATCTTAGATCTACATTGTCAGCAAAAGGTCCTTGCGTCGCGCTTAGTAGCCTATGGGTTAACTCTTTTCCGCACAATCCTGTGTTTTAACGACCTTGAGGGGGAAGGCTTTAGAAAATATTGTAGGCGAAAAGGAGAAAATGCTGGTTACCAGCATTTTTTCTTTTTCCCACAATGGTTTCCATCCTTTTAAAGAAAATCGCATCAGTTGAACTACATTAAACATATCATCCGCAAATACTTTCGAATTGGGCAAGTCTTAAAATTTTGTTGTAAAGATTTTGTAGTAAAGAATTTAAACAATTACATTCATGAATCGAGTATATTCTAGGAATAAAATGCCAAAAAAAAAAATGACTAAGTGGAAAAGTGCCCTCTCCTAGCAATTTCTACATTTTCTACAATATTTTCATCACTATCTTGATATACACGAATTTCTGTCTAAATCTTTAAACTTTTTCTCTGGTTTTGGTCGGAGTTTGTATTTTCTGAAAATTGCGGCATGATGTAAAAGGTTTAAGATGCTATCAATTTGATATATAACTTAACAATTTGGCGTTTGACAAATTCACGAAGCTTGTTGCCTGAATATCTCGAGATAATGTGTAATCTTTTTTTTTTTATATTAATGAGCCACGCTATGTGAAAAAGGGGGCTTAATGCATCTGTGAAAAGTATCGACTCATGTCAGCCTGCGCAGTCCGCGCAGGCTGACATGGGTCGAAACTTTTTGCTATTTCTAAATTTTATTAATGTCTAAGGACCATACTATCTCATGATCCAGTCGGTTGTCAGATAAAATGGTTTTTATGGATTCATAATCATGTGATGACTTGCTTGGTATAATGTTTCACGGAGATTCATTAAACCTCCCTTTGCCACAGCATGGTTCATTTCCCCCTTTAAAACGTGAAGTTTAGTAAGCCTTTTATATGGAAGACAACGGCAGCTATGTGGATTTGGGACATGCAGATTTCACTTTTTCAGTTTCTTGGCCACGCTGTGCTGCCGTATAAGACCTTTCACAAGACACTGTGTGGTGTCCATGGTTGTGAGGTAGAGCGTCGACCTCGTAACCAAAAGGTCCTGAGTTCGATACCCGGGAGCGTGTGTCAACTTTGGATTTTTCATTGGCCCACACATTCGGCGCGAGTACTGGTGTAGTTCCCAGGAAGCAGAATCGAGAGAGATTAGTACAAGTTGTAAGAACTTGTTTATCAATCGATGTAAAATAAATATGTGTAAACTTAAAAAAAAAATTTTAGAATCCGTGCGGTCTGATCTCTGATCCACAAGGCCCACTTTGCAAAGAGATTCTGATCAAAAGCAACATTGACATTGCGATCATTTTGGGCTTACATCCAGACAAAAAATGTTGAGTTTATTCCACTCTCTTTGGATTAAAAACCCAGTGGCACCCAAACGATTTGGGTGTCAGAATGCATTTGGAATTAAATCATACTATTTGAAAGTATCGAAATTATTGTGGAGATGACAATCTGTTATTGTGCGGTCGGTGAGAGTGTTAGTTGCTGACAGAAAAATGAATTTTAAACCCAAGCAAAAAGTAAACAAAAGCTAGAGCCACATGACAGTTTTTTACCAAATTTTAAAATTCATTTTTCTGCCAGCGACTAACACTTGGGCCAACCATACAATAGCAGATTGTCATCTTCACAATAATTTCCGTACTTTTAAATTGTATGATTTAAATTCAAATGCGTTTTATTACCCGCATCATTTACTTTTGGCAGCCACTGGGCCTTTAATGGGGGTTTTCTTGTTTCCGGTGTAAGAAAGAAAAAGAGCCAATTTGACATAGAGTTGTTGACAATCAACTTGTTCACACACCACATCATATATTACGATATCTTGAAATATACGTGACAAATGACATAACATTTATCTCAACATGTCTGTAGATTAGACTTGTGATGACATATCGACATAATCTAGGCCTACAGATGACATAAAAGCTAGTTTTACGGTAACATAAAATGTGTTAACAGAGCCACTGGATTGCAATTAGCAGGTTGTAATAGTTACATAGGGGATGATTGAGTTTATGACGTCACATTTAGACAATCTTCGATTCCGGCGTGGTCTGACGTCGGTATAAGTTTTTTTCTTTTTTGCCTGTATATTTTCGAAATCGCCCATCTATGTATAAATGTATTGATCTCTTAAAATCCCAAGACAAAAACTGCAGTCTACCTCAAACTTGCCATCGCAAATAGACTGGAAATATTATATAATGATGAATAATGATGAATAGCGTTTTAAGGCCCGTCGACAACTTAGGTCATATTGGGCGCACTTACTTAGTAAACAATAATGCGAGGTGAAAATAACATACATGTGCAACAACATAAGACAAACATGATAAATGAGGAATGGACGAAACACAAAATGATGCCCCGTTTGTCGCCTTTTACGACATGCATGCTGTCACTTTTGTTCCGCCAGATGAAATGGCAGATGTGACGATCGCGGGACTGCAGTGGTTTATTCTTATACCCCCGATTAAACCACACGGGGTCCCACAGGCCAATTGATTCCCATTCCAAACCCTATTTACATCGAGAAAAAAATACAGGATTTGGAATAAGAACTACCCAGCCTGCTGCAATCCTACGAATTACGAGGAAAGCAGCCGTTTGTCTCTAATTTTAGTCGCCTTCTACGACATGCCGGAAATATTATATAGATATATAGATTTTAAATGTTCACTCTCCACTGCTTGTTTATTTCTAATCAACATATTTTTAAACCTATTTCTTTATTAATGTCTTT
Source organism: Hippopus hippopus (assembly GCA_946811185.2). Taxonomy (NCBI): domain Eukaryota; kingdom Metazoa; phylum Mollusca; class Bivalvia; order Cardiida; family Cardiidae; genus Hippopus; species Hippopus hippopus. The sequence goes on from OX328109.1 coordinate 7,100,887, forward strand.
TTTTGTTAAATTTTGATAGTATCTCCATGTACCACATTGTTTTTGTAAATTGTATGTGCAACTGACGATGTACTTTGTACAAGTCATAATGAAATTCTGTTCTGTTCTGTGAAAACGTGGGGAAAAGGAGAAAATAGTGCTTATCAGCATTTTCTACTTTTCCCAAATTTCTGCGCATAATTAAGGAGTTTTCAGGATTGATAAACTACAAAACAGGACGGATTGTGTCCGAAAATATGTTGGTCATTGCTGTATGATACTCTATCAGTCTTTAGTATTTGAGATATAGAGGCTATTTGGTTTTTTTTTTGTAAAAGATCGAAATTTATTTCATCGAGTGAACATAATCGGTAATATTTTCACGAGTGGCGCAGCCACGATTGAAAATATTACGGATGATATTCACTCGGTGAAAGAGATAAGGGATATTTGTTTTTTTCGGTGAAAGATCGAAATTTATTTCATCTCGTGAACATCATCGGTTTTATTTTCACGAGTGGCTGCGCCACTCGTGAAAATATTACCGATGATGTTCACAAGATGAAATAAATTTCGATCTTTCACCGAAAAAAACTGATATTCTATTTATATCATGCTTTTAACCCGTTCTGGGGGAAACTTACATCAAAATCCAGAACAGTTCTTTTCGGTTATTCCCCGTGGCGTACCCCCTCCGCATAGCAACGCTTTATAATATTACGTCAAGCGCGAGAAATGTAAGGTAAATGACGTCATATTTCCATCTGGTTGTGAGGCACGCGCATTTTACCTAGGTGACTAGTGTGCGGGAAAAACTGTTTCCGCCTTCAATTGAAGAGTTAGAATATAAAAATCGGTATTTTCATTGGTCGTAACCATGCAATATCGAAAAATATTTCACCGATTATTTCTCGATAACCTACCGGAAAGCATGAAATAAATTTCGATCTTTCACCGAAGAAATCATAAAAAAAACCAAATATTCTATCCATTTCATGCTTCAATCCCCTTTTTTGTTGTGACTTTCGTCAAAATCCAGTAGAACTGTTTTCGGTAATTCCCCATAGCGTATCCCCCCTCACACAGCAACGCATTAAAATATTACGTAAAGTGCAAGACACGTAGGGCAAATGCACGTAAGTTACGTCATATTTCCCTCTGGTTGAACGGCACGCGCTGTTTACATGGGGGGGGGGGGGTTTAACTAAAGCGAGGGAACTACTCTTTCCGCCTTCAATTAAAGAGTTATAAAATATGAAATCGGGATTTTTTCACTGGTCGTAACCATGAAATATCAGACCGTTATATCTCGATAAACTACTGAAAAGCATGAAATAAATTTATCATATCATAAGGGTTTTCAGTTGGTATATTCATACCTAAATCATTTTGGAAGTGGGCCTCAGCGATTATGTATCATTTCTGTCATTTAGTACTTATGTGGACCTTGCATTCTGGCTATTTCATTCCCTCCACTGTCATTTCCTAACTTGTTTAAATTTTCTTGTGTGTTTATTTCTAATCATTTTACCATATCGTACACGGTTTTATCTCATTATATTATTATTTTTTACTGAAGAAGACTTTATTCCACGAGCAGTGGACTACATGTATTTGCTTTTCTACGAGATAGTGGACTATTTTCTTTTCTACAAGGAAGTGGACAATTTCCCTTTTTACGAGGTAGTGGCATGTGTTCTTTTTTGGAGGTAGTGGCCTATTTTCTTTCCTACGACGGAGTAGACTATTTTCTTGTCTACGGGAAAGTGGACTACTAGTATTTGCTCTTCTACGAGATGATGGCAGTTTAGAAAGTAAAGGACTTTAATCAACAAGCCCTCTGCATTTAAAACAATGGACAATATGGAAGTATAACTGTAAACTCCGAAGTTTTGATAAAACTTTTAACAAGTTTTAACGACCTTTAGGGAAACAGTTTTTTAAGACATGGTGGAAAAGGGAGAAATTGATGTTCATCAGCATTTTTTCCTTTTCCAGCATTTTTTTTCCTACCCCTTTTAAAGACAAATTCTATCAGTTTCGCCATACTAATTTTGTCCGCTTCAAATGCTTTTGACTTTGGATGTTCCTAACATTTTAATGTCGAGTCAAGAGTTAAGAGATGACAAAGTTTTGATCGGTCAATTGTTGAAACTAACTGTAGAAACAAGATAAATTTGATTAAAAAATGAAGCTATTTTTTGTATGAGAAGGTTTCTAGAAATATGTGGAGAAAAAAATTGCTTGTAACCAGCAGTTTCTTTTTTTTTTTTGCGACTATCTTATGGGAAGCCTTTCCCCCCCATATTTGTTAACCCTTAGGCTGCTGAGCGCGACTAACTGACCTTTTGCGGACAGTGTAGATCAAGATCAGACTGCACAGAACGTGCAGTCTGATCTTGGATCTTCACTGTCCGGTAAGGAGATACTCTTCCCCAAAACATAACTCTGAAATAGCAATATTTGAGTTTTTACTATCGAATTGAAAATTTCATTTTAGTTATTTAGCAGGATAAGTGTTAAACCAAGGGATTGTTCTGTAAAGAGATAGTCAGCGTTTTCTTCCAACCTCACTGTGCTTCCGACGGTTTCTATCCATTTCAATGAAAAAAACTCATTACTTGAGTCATCTTTAAATTGTTGTCTGTAAGTATTTTGAATTTGAACGAGCCTGAAATTTTATCGTCTAGTAAAGAGTTAACCGCACGAAAAAAAATAGACTTGTTCAGTAAGAAACCATATACAGACGACAGAGTGAAAGAAACTAAAATGATTGCTTTTGTCATTGATAGGGTAGAAAACATTGTGGGGAAAGGAGACAATGCTCGTAACCAACATTTTCTCCTTTTCCCACAATGTTTTCAGAAGCTCCTTTTCATAGGTTTGTTAAAACTCGGGATTGTGTGGTAAAGAGTTAAGCCTGTTTTTAGGATTTGGAGTATTTTCTCCTTTTCCCAATATGTTTTCAAAAGCTTTTTTTCCACAAGTTTGTTAAAACTTGGAATTGTGTGGGAAAGAGTTAAGCCTGTTTCTGGGATTATGAGTATTTTCTCCTTTTCCTACTATGTTTCTAAAAGCTTCTTTTCCACGGGTTTGTTAAAACTCGGGACTGTGTGGTAGAGGTTTAAGCCTGTTTTCTAGGATTATGAGTACTTTCTCATTTTCCCCACAATGTTTTCAAAAGCTACATTCAACGCTTTATTTAAACTCGGGACTGTGTGGTAAAGGGTTTGGCCTGTTTTCTGGGATAATGAGTAGTGCAAACGCTTCTTTCCGCAGGTTTGTTAAATTTATATTCAGTATAATTATATTTTATTATTGTGTTATTATTGTTTATATTATTTTCCCCCATGATACATGACTGTCGTTTCCATAACATGCATATATGTACGTATTTGTGACAGTGAGCCTTTGTACTAAAAGTCAAAATAAAGTTCCTGTTCTGTTCTGTACTGTTAAAACTTGGGACTGTGTGGTAAAGGGTTAAAGCCTGTTTTCTGGGATAATGAGCAGTGGACTGGGAAGGCGATAAGATGGTAATTATGGCGGGGGAGCCTGACACGTTAGCTACTGATTGCCGCAAACATTATCTTAATTTATATGCCAATGTGCATTAACTACAATCAGGCCTCGGTCTGGCATCGAAATAGACAGTTCCTATAATCACGGTAATCTCTTTGCTTTAAGCTTAATGCGGCATCATTTTGATTTTTTTTACTAATTAAATTTTCTTGTAATACACAGATCTACAATAACCACTAGATCTACTATATTTTCTGTGTAAACATAGATCATATACAAGGTGACCCACTCCTCCCCCCCCCCCCCCCCCCCCGAAAAAAAACCCAGAACCAATAAAATTCTTAATTACTCATACAAAAATAAAGCAAAATCATTCTGATTTCGTACACTTGAACTTCTGTCTGTGTATGGCTATGCCCAAAAGTTTCAGTAATGTAGGATTCTTTTGCATGAAAAATCAGGGAAAACCCAAGAGAGGATTGCGTGCGATTGATTGATTGATTGTATGGTGTTTAACGCCGTTTTCAACATTATTTCAGTTATATCGCGGCGGCAAGTGCACCTATCCATGCATTCCTGGAGTATCTTTTACCAGTACTTCGCACAATTTCCTTTCCAAGCCACTGGCTGCTTTCCCACATAATCATCGTCGAAACAATGGTCAGCGGTGAGAGAGGAATGAATCCTGTCGCAGTGACTATCATCAATCCTCGGAAAGAAATTGGCCGAGCCAGGGGTCGTAGCCAGGGATCGAACCCTGGACCCCGTGTTCTCAAGTCCTACACGCTACCGACTGAGCTACCGGGGCTCGGCGGATTGCGTGCGAGTGATTGACAATTTTGCGCAACGGTTGCAAGTCTGTCTCTAATGCCGAGGAGGTCATTTGGAACATATTTTGGTGAGATCATAACTTTTGTGCAAAACATCCTGCAGTTTGTGTGTAATATTAAAAATCTGTCACTAGAAGTGGATGTGGTGCGGTTAAAAAAAGGAGTCCAAAGGACGAGTTTTTTTTTTGACCGCATCAAACCCTTTTCGAATGACAGATTTTTAATATCACACACAACTAGTTGGTTATCCTATTTATTGTATTTATATTTTAACCTTTTTTTATTCTAATAATTATCGAGAATAGTACAATATGAGTAATATAGGAAAAAAAGTAGTTCCAGCAAACATTCTAAAACTATATGGTCACTAGTGATGATACCATATTTATCATCACTAGTGGTGTTATTTACTGTGAAATCCCAGTAATTCACTGATAAGAATATATATAGGATATGACATGAGTTGGTATTTGAGATAAAATTTTATTAAACGAGTCTACAAAAAATGTTATTAAGCGAGCCTTTGGCGAGCTTAATAAAATTTTTTGTGGACGAGTTTAATAAAATTTTATCTCAAACACCAACGAATTTCAGCTTCTTTTTATCACATAACTGTATAACAAGAATTATAGTCCATAATGTGTTAAAACAAAGACACACATGTATAATGTGTAGTGAAATTTATATGAAGCTTATTCGCTTCTTTGACAGGTACATTACGAGCGAAAAATAGTCCTAAAGAAACTTACATATATTGGTTTTGTTTTGAATCTAAAAGTGATTAACTTGACAACTTTATCATGATTTCAAAATTTTGACCGTTAATTTCACTCAAAAACCTAGGTCAGCAATGTTTTAAAAATGAGGTATATAATTACAGAGTGCTGACCAAATACAGCACTATTTTCTTATCTCACACGTGTGTGAGACAAGAAAATTCGTAATGGCTGTATTACGTGGAAAACGAGGCGAGTTATGTGACAAAACTAAATATAAAATACCTGCCACCTTTTTATTCATTGAATGATTTTGATTTTGATTTATTTTGTGCTCAAACGAGTTAAGCCACATAGCACCAAGTAACATTCTCACACAAATTCAAGGTATGACCTACATGTCGATAATGTTAAAAAAATGGACAAATGTTTGTAACTCATCATAAATATTCACGCCACGTTATGTAAACAAATCACGGTTGCACGTGTCTTTCAAAAATTCCCCGCGAAAAGGTCATAGGCTGAGGTCATAAACTTACATACTTTTGCAAAACAACGGCGCTCCATTTAAATTCCCCTTTCATACCAAAACGATTTCTAACCTTTAACTTTTTTCAACGCGAAAATATTAGCCATTCTCTATGAAAATAGTATCAACCCAGGTCAGCCTGCGCAGTCCGCGCAGGCTGACCTGGGTCGAAACTTTTTGCTTTTGATAAATTTTCTGCTTTCTGCATATCAAAGGACTAGTCTACCTAATGATTTAGTCTGTGGTCAGACAAAAATGGATTTTATGGATCCATAATCATGTTATGTGATGTCTTGCTTGGTACAACGCAATACAGTGATGCATTAAACCCCCCTTTGCCAGAGCATGACAAATATAATACCGACCACTTTTGACAGCTGGAAATACTATCCACTGAAGCGAAGAAAGATTTTTATCTGATAGACTTTACAAACAAGACCAGACTGCAAGTTCTGTGCAGTGGAATCTTTTTGCCTATGACCACAAGGGTTTACATACTCCTATAAGCATTTTAAACTCTTTACCAAACGACAAAAATTTAGACTGGTTCAAATTGAAAGCGTTTGCTGAAGACAGATTGGATGTGTCAAAAAAAAAAACGATGGAATTTGTATCAGATAGGGTGAGAAAACGTTGTGGGAAAAGGAGAAAATGCTGGTTAACAGCATTTCCAATTTTCCCACAATGTTTTCCATAGCCATCTACCTCAGGGCCGTTAAATTTCGGGATAGTGTGGTAATGACGCTCTCTCACTATTGCGTATCGGCTTGCGTATGTACGGCGTATCGCGATAAGAAAGGAACGCCGCGACAACGCCGTATTAACGTCAAGTTACGTAGCTAATACTCTTTGGTACGTAGCACGATCTCCTTGTACGCGGAGGTGCGACGTTTTTTTAAGTCCGCACTTAAAAATACGTAGCACATGCGTATCAGCTCCGATACGTCATACTTACGTCATACATAAGCCGTAAAAGCGAAAACAACGCAGCAGTGACGCCGTGGGAACGAAGCTCGAACACTTATTACGTCACGCAAACGTATTGGTTCACATGATAAGTAATGACGCTCTCTCACTATTGCGTATCGGCCTGCGTATGTACAGCGTATCGCGATAAGAAAGGAACGCCGTGACAACGCCACAGTAACGTCAACTTACGTAGCTAATACTGTTTGGTACGTAGCACGATCTCCTTTTACGCGAAGGTGCGACGTTTTTTTTAAGTCTGAACTAAAAAATACGTAGCACGTACGTAGCAGCTCCAATACGTCATGCTTACGTTACACATACGCCGTAAAAGCGAAAACAACGCAGTAGCGACGCCGCGAGAACGTAGCTCGAACACTTATTACGTCACGCAAACGTATTGGTTAACATGATTCGTAACCGTGGTGTAAGTGTGCGTAACTGTGGCGTATATGTGGCGTAAAATACATTGTCACTGCGTACCCTCGACCTTCTTTTTGCATCCGTTGCGTATTAGTTGCGTACGAATGACTTATTCCGCGTATTTACGGCGTACGTTCCACGTACATTTCGCTGCTGAGTCGTTGCCGCTGCGTAGGTGTTGCGCTGTCAAAGTATTTGTGGCGTTCTAAGAGAATATACGACGTTTTGTGTTTGAATAATACCTTTTCGCATGTAATATTCTTTGCTTTTTCTCATTATTTCCAAAGTCATGGGCCAGGAAGAATCTGACATTCAAGTAGCTGTTGTTGGTCTAACTTGGGCATTTCTATACCTTGAAGATGCAAATAAATCTCGAACAGCTAGGCTAAGAAACGCCAGACTTGGTGCACAAGGACCGATTGTAAGGAGGAGAAAACCCAAGAGATGGTGGGTGAGACCATGGCTTGACGCTGACAGACGGTTGCAGCACGGACATTACCATCGCCTCATGGCAACGAAGTGAGCACAGTCCTTTTCCATCAGTGACCGCCGTATTTACGCGACGGCAAGGCCGCACATAAGAAAGGAACGTCGTGCTAACGAAGCGGTTACGCCACTGCAACGCGTCAAACGCCACGCTTACGCCTCAGTACGCTTTACTTTACGTCGCTTGAACTCTATAAGAACACAGATACGCCACAGGAACGCCACAGAAACGTCGTACATACGCCGTGTCTTTAATTTTGAACAAAATACGCCTCAGTTCTTGGCGATTGACCCGCGTAAAGAAATTTTATTGCATACGCCCGCTGATACGCAATAGTGAGAGAGTAGCTTAAACAATTCGTGCACAATGTAGAATGTGCATTTGGATGATTTGGTCAACAATGTCCAATATTTTTTTAAGGACCCTACTAAAAGAACCGTTTTGAAGTGCATATCTTTCTATTTAATTATTTTTTCAAAAGTTATCGAAAACGTTCGCCATACTAAGAAAGACGCATTTAACAAAATATTTAGAGCGAGTCAGACAGGATTTTGGTTCCCTCTTAAAGACCCTGTAGCAGTCAAAAGTAAACAATGCGGGCGTTAAAATGCATTTAAATAATACAATAAAAAAGTGTGGAAATTATTTTGAAGATGACAATCTGTTATTGTACAGTCTGTCCGGGAGTAAGACACTTGCAGAAAAATGAATTCTAAAACCGGGTGGAAAGCAAACGAAAGATTGAGTGACTTGGCAACTTTCTACCTGCGTTTTAAAATTTATTTTTTTTTCCAGCGAATAACTGTTTAATTGACCGTACACTAATAGATTGTCATCTTCATGATAATTTCCATGCTTGTAAATTGTATGATTTAAATCTAAATGCATTGTATCACCCGCTTTGTTTACTTTCTGCAGCCACTGGGCTTCTAATGAAGGAAGTATACGCATTTAACAAAATATTTAGATCGTGCCAGACAGCTTCAGGTTTTCCACCTTAAACTGCTACAAAAACATGTCTATGCATGAATGTCAATACCAAAGTATTGCCCAGTCAAAGCCCCTTTCACCTATCAGACAGTGTAGATACAAGATCATACTCCTGTCAAACTACTTGGTATAATGTAGTATGTTACTGTAAAAATACTGTGGTATGTTACCGCCAAAAAATCCCAGTAAAAATACTTTGTTACGTGAATGTAAAATAAGTTGGTGCTTTATTTTAAAAATATTGTAGTCTGATACTGTAAAAATACTGTGGTATGCCACTGAAAAAATTCTACGGTATGTAACTATATAATATAATACGTGTATATAAAATACGTTTGGTACCTTACTGTAAAATTAGTTGCTTTTTGTTACTGCAAAAATACTGTGGTATGCAACGGTAAAAATACTTTGATACGTGATTGTAAAATAGTTTGGTACGTTTACTGTACAATACTTTGATATGTTACTGTAAAGATTCTGTCAAAATACCCCGGAATGGTACTGTAAAAATACTCTGATACATAGATATAAAATATTTTAGTAGGGAACTGTAAAAATGTTGTGGTTTGATTTTGTAAAAATACTGTTGTAAGTCACTTTAAAAAATGCTGTGGTGTGGAATATCAATTTGAAAATACTGTGATAGTTACTGTACAAATACTGTGGTATGTTGTTGTAAAAATACTGTGGTATGTCACTGTAAACTTACTTTAGTATGTAACTATAGAATTTCTTTGGTATGCTATTGTAAAATCCTGTGATATGTTACTGGAAAAATCCTCTGGTTTGTTATTGTAAAGAGAAAAAAAAAAGCTGTAGTATGTTACTGAGAAACGATGTATGTACAGAACTGTAAAAAATATCATGCGTAACTGTAAAATACTTTGGTGTGTCATTGTAAATTTAAAATACTGTGGCATGTGACTGAAAAAAATACTGTAGTTTGCCAATGAGAAAAGTACGGGATTTTTTGAAACTGTAAACTATTGTATGTTACTCAAAAAGAAAACTTTTATACATCAATGTAAAATTAAAATACTGAGATATGTTACTGTAAAAATACTGTCGTAAATTATTGAAAAAAAAATTACTGTTATATGTTACTGAGAAAATACATTTGTATTTGCTGTGAAAATAGTGCGGTATTTTAGTTTTAGATATATTGGTATGCTACATTAAGAACACTGCGGTATGTTCTTGTACAAAACGTTGGTATGTAACTGTAACAAAAAAAAAAAATGTTTGTAAGTGAAAAAATACTGTGGTATGTTACTCAGAAAATAGTGCGATATGAGACTGAAAAAAAAATGTTGTATGTAAATTTAAAAATGCTGTAGTTGTCGATTTAAAATTAAAATACAGTGACATGAAAATACATTTGTATGTAATTGTAAAAAATTGATAATATTGTAAAGTACTGTATAGTTACTTTGATTTGTCTATGTAAAATTTAAATGTTATGATATGTTACTGAAAAAATGTATGTGACTAGGAAAGTACGTTGGTGTTTCACTAAAAAAGATATTGTATGCTAGGCCCACTGTAAAAATACTGTGGTGTGTCATTGTAAAATTAAAATATTGTGACATGTTTCCGAAAAAACTTAGTATGTGATACTAAACAAATATTGTATTTTACTGTAAAAATACTGTGGTGTGTCAATGTAAAATTGTTGCAACCACCGGTCTTGAAATGATCGAGGGACATTTCCTCTATACAGTGAAGACCTTCATGTAGCTGTATGCTGTCCAACAGGGCATCTGACGTCGTGCTTAAAAAAAATTTTGCGCAGTTGCGATATACTTTGTGAGGACATCAAGATTTTCATAATATACAGAAATCTTTTCCAGGTTTATTTTTTTTTTCCTTTTTCGAATACGACAAAATTTTTTGAAAGTGAGGTCAAGACCCAGATTATTTTTTGTTTAGTGCTGAATTAATGAAAAGGACCTTTTCATTTAGTTAAAACATCCGACATATTGTCATTTCAAGGATGTTTCGGCCAGAATACATGTAAAGAAGTAGCAGACAGTGTAAATCCAAGATCATACTGCACGTTTTGTGCAGTCTGATCTTGGGTTACACTGTCCGCTAAAATCAACTTAGTTTGGTTTCATTACTTATGGATTAACGTTTGCTGAGAAAGCGCAGAAAAATAAGCGGAAAGGATAAACAAAGCGTGGTGTGTGTGGAATCCTTGCCTGTTATTTGGGTTAAAAAGGTCCCAGATCGCTCATTATTCATAGCCAGTGCCTCGGAGTTTTCATTTAATCTGCATCCGCCGTATGTGTTTGATTGTTTACGCTGTAGAAATAGTGTTTATATAACGTGTTAATTTGCGAGGGAACTAGCTCTGTACGGACCTGTCAGTGCACTATCGGCCCAGGCGAAACGTTGAAAGATACATGAAATGTTACATATGTCAGACAGTTTTTTTTTTGTTTCTGTTAGATTTCGGTGTTGTGCCCGAAAACGATACTTCGAACTTGCAACGCCATTGATTTTTGGTTTTACGGACAAAAGCCTGAATCGTCTGTTTTTTATAATTGATAAAAAAGAGCCATATTCTGTGAAATTCATCTGCAAAAAGTATCAACCCATGTCAGCCTGCGCATGGGTCGAAATATTTTGCCATTGGTCCATTTTATGCATGTAACGGACCATCCCACCTCATGATTCAGTTAGTTGTTTAAAAAAATTTTTTTTCTGGATCCCTGATAATGTGATGACTTGCCATGCATAATGCATCACGGAACTGCATCAATACCCATTTTGCCGGACAGGGGTCAAAACTTTTTGCTTTTGTTGAATTTTCTGCATATTCAAGGACTGACTATCTCATGATTCAATTGGTTGCTAGACAAAATGGATTTTATGGATCTATAGTTATATAATGAATCGCTTGGCATAGTGCATAACGGAAATGCATTAAGCCCTCTTTTGCCAGAGCATAACTCCTTTTCTTTTGTTATTTTCTGTCATCAGGCCTAACGCCTAATAACAAAATTTGTAACAGTAAAAAAGAGAGAAATAAAATACTGATATTACGTACAATCTGATTTTCGTATTCATGCAAGATTACAAATGAAAGCATATTGGCAACAGGAGAATTTTCTAGTCACGAATATAGACTTTTCTATGTCTGTTTCTGCTATATTAACATAATTTTAGCAAGTTGCTTAGTTAAAAAAACTCCGAAAATTTCCACTGAGCCGTAAAAAGCCAAAATATTGCAATTTTAAAGTTGATTTCTGCGTGAAAAAAATACTGTATCGGGATCTAAGAACAAACCGTACGTTTTGCGCAGTCTGAGCTTGTACTAAACTGTCCGAAAAAGCGCCCCGAGTTGGGCTTAGTAGCTATGAGTTGATTTTTTTTAAAATGATCAACTGACATTGCTTTATCATTTAAATAACATTTCTGAGTTTACAACGTCTCAACAGACTGCATTCAGATCTTCTTTTGTGTCATTTTTCCCCCGGCGTAGCTGATTGCGCTGGCTTTTGACTGACTTCTTGGTACTGATAAAGAATGAATAGATAGTAATTTGCGATTGGTCAAAAATGTGCAGATGTTTATTCGGCGGGCCCCTGCTGCCATATTTGCTCGCACATTTATAAAACACCTATTTACAAGCTTTGCTACTGCCAATCGATACCCCGGGCCTTGATTTATACCATAGCAAATCATTGTAATAGAGAATGATCCTTTTCTTGTTCTATTTGGAAATATAATAGTTTCATAAGCGCCACCGATAACTCAATAAATACTACTTTTCAACAAATGAAGAACGGTGAGGAATGGAGGCAATTGCTAGCTAGGTTACCTTTTATTATTTTATTTTATTTTGAGCCACAAAAGAGTTTCAATATTCAAATTTCAATGAAATATATGTGACTGAGAAGATGGGATGTGATTTAGAAATGGTAGAAAACATTATGGGAAAAAGAGAAAATGCTGGTAACCAGCATTTTCTTCTTTTCCCACAATGTTTTAAGCAGCCTTTTTCATCAGTGTCTTTAACATTGTGGAAAAAGAGATAATGCTTGTCACCAATATTTTCTTCTTTTCCCACAATGTTTTCAGAAGGCTTTTCCTTCAGGGTCTTTAACTATACAAAACTGATGACTTATCTATTGTATATGTCTTTCAAATAGTTATTGGCGAGCATTATAACAGCAATGATTAAATAAATAGAATACAAAAGAAGGAAAAAAAAAAAGAGATGAAAAATAAGAATCATACAACCATAATGGTTCGAAAAAGAGCCAATATACAACCATACTCCAACCTGAAAGAGGCCTTTGCAATAAAAAGACTAAAATGTAAAACCCCTCCCTCGGTCAGAACCCGGGGGCACACAGTGCAAACCAAAAAAGAAATCATGAGAATATATACATGTAAATACAACATAGAAAAAAATATAAAGAAATGTGATAAATGAAAGAAAAAAGACTAGGCAAATTAATAACAAAATCCTTACACGAAAACGAAAAACAAGGAAAATTTGACAAATGATGACAAAATGACAATGAATGAGTGAATGAATGAATGAAAGAATGAATGAAATGCTTGTAATGAAAACGAACTACAAGGCAAACATGACAGAAGGAGGAGTGAGTGAGTGAGTGAGTGAGTGAGTGAGCGAGTGAGCGAGTGAGCGAGCGAGTGAGTGAGCGTGTGAGCGAGTGAGTGAGTGAGTGAGTGAGTGTGTGAGTGAGTGAGTAAGTGAGTGAGCGAGAGAGCGGGTGAGTGAGTGAGTGAGTGAGTGAGTGAGTGAGTGAGTGAGTGAGTGAGTGAGTGAGTGAGTGAGTGAGTGAGTGAGTGAGTGAGTGAGTGATTGAGCGAGTGAACAGGTGAGTGAACGATTGAATGAGTGAGTGAGTGAGTGAGTGAGTGAGTGAGAGAGCGATTGAGTGAGCGAGTGAGTGAATGAATGAGTGAGTGAGTGAGTGAGTGAGTGAGTGAGTGAGTGAGTGAGTGAGAGAGCGATTGAGTGAGCGAGTGAGTGAATGAGTGAGTGAGTGAGTGAGTGAGTGAGCGAGTGAACGGGTGAGTGAACGATTGAGTGAGTGAGTGAGTGAGTGAGTGAGTGAGCGTCAGCGAGCGAGCGAGCGAGTGAGTGAGTGAGTGAACGGGTGAGTGAACGATTGAGTGAGTGAGTGAGTGAGTGAGTGAGTGAGTGAGTGAGAGAGCGATTGAGTGAGTGAGTGAGTAAGTGAGTGAGTGAGTGAGTGAGTGAGTGAGTGAGTGAGTGAGTGAGTGAGCGAGCGAGTTAGTGAGTGAGTGAGTGAGTGAGTGAGTGAGTGAGTGAGTGAGTGAGTGGATGCTAACTAGAACAATGTCGTTCTTTCGAAATTACCAACATTGGAATTAGTACCAATGTTGAAAGACAAAATGAAATGTAACATATGTCAGATGTATGTGTTTCTTGCTGTCAGATTTCAGTGTTCACAAACGAAACTTGAAACTCGAAACTTTGAACTTGCGGCATCAAGACTTGTCATTTACAGAGAAAAATCTAAATTCTGTAGTTTCATGCTGATTTAAGACAGATAACTTTTGTGTATATTCGTCAATTAAATCTTTTCCATACAATGCTGACTTTTAACGACACTGAGGAAGAGGACTTTTGAAAATATTGTGGGAAAAGGAGAAACTGCTGGTAACCAGCATTTTCTCTTTTTCCCGCAATGTTTTCTACCCTATCACGGACAAATTTTGTAATTTCGGCCACTTTTAATTTGTCGTCTGCAAATGCTTTCAATTCGGACCATTTTGAATTTTTGTCGTCTGGCACAGGATTAAACCTGGTAAAAATCCTTGATGTTGTAACATCTAACGCCCCCCCCCCCCCCCCCGCCACCCTGTTTTCTGAAATTCTTAAAAATGTCATGCTCTGGCAAAGTGGGGTTTAATGAATCTCTGTGATGCATTATACTGAGCAACGTATCACATATTTATATATCCATAAAATCCAGTTTGTCCACCAATCGACCTAATCCTGAGGTAGAATGGTTCTTGAACATGCAGAAAATTTACAAAAAAAAATAAAAGAGTTTCGATCCATGTCAGCCTGCGCGGACTGCGCAGGCTGACATGGGCCGATACTTTTTTCAAATGCATTAAACCCACAGCGCACGACTCATATTTATGTATTAGATCTGTGCATTAGCATAAGTATATGTACTAAAAAAAAACTAAGAATCAATAATTTTATTGACTTACTTTTCTACTTTTTTTTTTAACCGTTTACCGAACAATCCTTGGGAATTCCGTATCTGAAATGTTGTGGGAAAAGGGAAAAAATACTGGTTATAAGTATGTCGGCTTTTCCTTCAATGTTTTTAACCCTTTCAACGAAAAATTCCACCATTTTAGCCACAATTGATTGTTGTTTGCGGGTGCTTTCAAAATTAATTTATCAAAAATGTTGTCGTCCGATGAATAGTTAGATATTTAAAAAAGGAATTATCAGGGTCAAAACTTTTTCTTTTTTAAGTTTACTGCTTGCCCAGGGACCATTCTACCTCCTGATTCTCTCGGTTGTCAAACGAAATGGAGTTTATGGAATCATAATTATGTGATTGCTTTGTTGGTTCATTGCATCATGGAGAAGCATTAAACCCCCTTTTCACAGAGAATGGTTCAGAAGTTTCATGTGTCAAAGGTATGTTGATGGCTGTATCAGAATTCTCTGTTGAGCCTTGACCTGTTAAATAAGTGAAATGAAACTTTAAAGCCGATAGTAATAAACCCAACTCTTACTTTATCAAGTGTATTTTAGGGGGAAAGGTGGTATCGCCTAATCGGACAGTGTAGATTAAGATCAGACTGCACAGAACGTGCAGTCTGATCTTGGATCTACACTGTCCGCAAAAGGTCCGTGAGTCACGCTTATCAAAACAAAACCCGAAAAGAGAAACTTTGATCTTGTTGAGGCAACGGTTATCATTTTACAGAGAAAATGTCGCTCCAGGCGTTTCGTACTGATTTAAGGCAGGTGAGGTTTGTGTATATTTGTAAATTAAACATTTCACGAAAAAGCCTCAATATTGAGTTATTTTGGACCTTAAGGATAGGGCACCCTAATGGGATTTCATGTAACAACGCCTTTCATCGCCGAAAAAACGTACAGATTCGGCTAGACTCGGGTAATCCGTAATCGAGGCGGGAAAGCGGCGTCTATCGGCCGATCGATTACGGATTACCCGAGTCTTAGCCGAAGCCGTGCGTTATTTTGGCGATGAAAGGCGAGGTTACACGAATACCCTATCCTTAATATTTCCATACATTCTTACTTAAACTGTTTTTTTTTTTTGCAGAAACAAACCCCCAGTGAAGGCCAAAAGTAAACGATTCGGCAGTCAAAATGCAGACAAATTTACCTCATACCATTTTTCTCGAAGTATGGATATAATCATTAGTCTTACAATGTGTCAGGAAAATCTATGGCAGAGAAAAAAAAAACCTGAAATCAAAGGTCCAAACTTTTATTCTTGTTTTATAATGCATTTTTCTGCCAGCGACATGAACTTTTGACAGATTGCACTGTAACACATTATCAGACTTCTAAATTTGTCTGGAATTTTACCTATGAATTGTTTACATTTCGCAGCTAGTGGGTCATTCAGTATCCTTGTCGTTATTTCAAAATGGACGACATTGGAATTATTATAAATTTTGAAAGACGAAATGAAGTGACCCATGCTTTGGCAAAAGGGGGTTTAATGCTTCTCTCTGATGCATTATACCAAGCAAGGCATCAGATGATTATGGATCCATAAAATCCATTTGATAAACAAAGACTGAATCGTGAGGTAGACTTGTCCTTTCACATGCAGAAAATTTACCGATTGCAAAAAGTTTCGGCCCAGGTCAGCCTGCGCGGACTGCGCAGGCTGACCTGGGTCGATACTTTTTTTGCAGCTGCATTAGGCCTCATTTCACAAAGCATGGCACAAATGTTTCATTTGTCAAAGTTATGCTTGTTGTCGTTAGAAATATGTGTTCACAGAAAAGAACTCGAAAAGTGAAAATTTGAACTTGTCGGGGTAAGAGTTTTCATTTACAGAGAAAATCTTGCTTCTAGCATTTCACACTGATTTAAGGCAGATAGGTCCTGTGTATATTTGTAAATTAAACTTTTAACGAGAAAGCCTAAATATTGAGTTATTTTCGTCCTTCATAGTTTCATAATTATGTTCCTAGACTTGAACGTTTATCTAAAACATATACATGTAATTGATTAACGTTTTGATCTGGTTCGATCCAATTTGGAATCACTATTATCCGTTTAAGTTTCTTTCAAGATCTCAGTTGCCTTTGCAGGCATTTTAGACTCAAAATCAGGCAGCACAAAGCCTCCAGGCTTATCTTAAATCTTTACTGTCCGCTTTGCCGAAACTTTCTTGACGAACGCTACTTTATTTATGTCCATTTTCCACACCGTTCCGGACAATATCACATCTATGTCAGGGCGGCTGACACAAAATTTTTATTTACTTATTGGCACATCGTACATACAATACAATTTCTGTTTTGTTAAACATATTTATTTCACATCGATTGAGAAACAAGTTCTTACAACTTAT
Source organism: Hippopus hippopus (assembly GCA_946811185.2). Classification (NCBI taxonomy): domain Eukaryota; kingdom Metazoa; phylum Mollusca; class Bivalvia; order Cardiida; family Cardiidae; genus Hippopus; species Hippopus hippopus. The sequence goes on from OX328109.1 coordinate 7,117,923, forward strand.
ACTAATCTCTCTCGATTCTGCTTCCTGGGAACTACACCAGTACCAATTTTTGGTTATAAAGAATTATAATGATACAATTGGAACAAAACTTAAAAAAAAAATAAGTACTTTCCTCACGCACAATAATTTCCAACCTGAAAATGGACAAATTTCGCCATTTTAGCCATTTGGATAATTATGTCCGGCTCTGCAACTGCTTTCAATGTTGACTAGTCAATGCATTCAATATTGACAAAAACTGCAAATTTCTAACGTCTAGGAAATAATTAACTAGAAGATAGTTTTCGGCCAGTATTCACAAATTAATAGATCGGCTATTTTCGAAGAAAACGACGAGTTCTTGTCGTGGCCCTGGAGTCGTCCTCGTCGGCATTGTCGTCATCGTGCAAACTTTGACATTTTGTAATACCTCTGTTATTACTGAAGATATGTGCTTCAAACTCTGACAAGTTATCAATTAACAAAAGGGAAACTCGAGCAATAGGGGCAAGTAACTATCAAACTATTTTTTACACAGTTGTTCCCGTTTTTCGACTTAGAATTTTCACTGAATATCAAGAACTTGTAGGGAGCGTTGGCACTCGCATGCAGTACTGCATTCTTTGTCTAATTCTAAATTTGTAAATTAACGTAATTTCTGGTTGGCTAAACCATTCGGTTAGTAAATCAGAAATTACTTTAGAATTTAGAAACTCCTTGAGGATTAGACAAAGAAAGTCTTTGGGGAAAGTTGGTGAAATGTGTCCTGGATAATGTAACAGATGCTTTTTATCATACATCGAGGACAATGGTGATCTAACAACGAGCAGAAAAGAAAGAAATAATTTATTAGAATATTTCAGCAGTTCAAAATATACAAATCATATCATACAACGTATATCTACAGGCACAAAAGTGAACTAGGAAGGCATTTGAAAACCTTGTGGAAAAAGGAGAAAATGCTGTTTACCAGCATTTTACTATCTGAGGAGGCACTTGAAAACATTGTGGGAACATCGTGTTACCAGCATTTTTTACTATCCGAAAGGGGACAATTAAAAACCTTGTGAAAAAAGGAGAAAATGCTGGTAACCAGCATTTTCTCCTTTTTCGACAATGTTTTCTACCCTTTCAAAGACAAATCCATCGCCTCACCCTAACTTATTTTTTAGTCTGCAAATGCTTTCAGTTTGGACAAGTCCAAAATTTTGTCGTTTGGTCACGAGTTAAATGAACAAGAGGTTCACCGCAGTCTGACTCGCTCCACTTGCCATGAACCAAGTACATACAGGTAAAAAAGATATTGGCAATTACAAATGGCTGTTTCTCCCAACGGAATTGCAGAATGAATTCTCTGCAACTTTTGAAAGAATGGGATGGAAAATGCAGATTTAATTGCTTGCAATAAAAACCCCTATGAAATTATGTTTATTCTATAAAAAAAAAAACACAACGGAATTGCATTTAAAATTCTATGCAAATTTTGAAAGGATGGAGTGGAGTGAGTGGCAGATTTACTGGCTTAAAAAAAAAGGCCCTATAAGATTATATTTATTTATATAAAAAAAATTGGGTAATCATTAAGTTTCTTCTCTGTCTTTTAGTTTTACAAAGGATTTGCACCTTTTGTGATGTCTACCATTTTTGACAGTTCCCAAAATGTTAAACCTCATCACGTACTCTAGAAAATGTGGATGACAGAAACGCCGACGGACGGAAACCAGCCATTGACATTTACTGTACCGTACATTGGCAAGCTCAGCTAAAAATAATTATCACCTCGTACAGACACTATTTCAACTTAATACAACGAACGGAATTTCGAGAGAGAAAAATAAAGTTGCAAAAAGAGATTGGCCATGCTCTGTGAAAAGGGGGCTTAATGCATCTGCAAAAAGTATCAACCCAGGTCAGCCTGCGCAGTGCGCACAGGCTGACATGGAGCGAAATATTTTGCTATTGGTCAATTTACTACATGTCAATGGACCAATCTACCTCATAATTCAGACTTTTCTTGATTAAATGAATTTTATAGATCCATAATTATGTGATGACCTGCTTGGTGTGATGCATCACAGATATGCATTAAGCCTCCTTTTGCCACAGCATGCTCAGATTCAAAAATAAATTTTCGTTACGATTACAGCCGACTCTGGTCAAAGATGAGCATCATATAGCGGACGGTGTAGATCAAAGATCAGACTTCACGTTTAGTGCAGTACGATCCTTGTCCGCAAAAGTTTCGGCCCTGAAGAAAAAGCTTTAGAAAACATTGTGGGAATAAAAGAGAAAATTCTGGTCACCAGTATTTTCTCATTTTCCCCACAACGTTGTCCACCCTTTCGATGACAAATCTAGCCATTTAAATCGAATCTAATTTGTCGTCTGCAAGTGCTTTCAAATTGGACAAGTCTAAAATAATTGTCGTCTGGTTAGGAGTTCACTAGACAGAATCAAGGATTAGAAACAAATGAGCCATGCTCTGGCAAAAGGGGGCTTAATGCATCTCCGTGATCCATGGTACCTCTAGCAAACCGTCAGATACTTATGGATCCATAATAGCCACTTTTTTAATATCGGACTTAATCATAGGGTAGACTGGTCCTTGTATATACAGAAAATTGACCAATAGCGAAAAGTTTCGGCCCAGGTCAGCCTGCGCGAATTGCGCAGGCTGACCTGGGTCGATACTTTTTCGCAGGTGCATTAAGCCCTCTTTTGACAGAGCATGGCTCATTTAATAGTTCGATGACAATCGAGAATCACATTTTTCACCAAAATTTCGTTTATATATACTAACTCTTTTCCTGCTAAATAAGTTAAATCTAACTTTCAAGCCGATAGTAAAAACTCGAATAATATTACTTCAAACTTTTTTTTTTGGAAAAAAATTTCTCTTTATCGGACAGTGTAGTCCCAAGATCAGACTGCACGTTCTGTGCAGTCTGATCTTGATCTACACTGTGTGCAAAAGGTCGGTGAGTTGCGCTTAGCAGCCTAAAGGTTAACATCAGGTAACAGACAGAATAAATTAAAGATCGGACTTCACGTTTTTGTGCAGTAGGATCTTTGTCTACGGCTTGCGCAAAAGCTATCAAAGGCGTTATAGACTCTGAAAGAGAAAGCTCGATAAAACATTGTGGGGGAGAAAGGAGAAAATTCTGGTTACCAGCATTTTATCATTTCCCCCATAAAGTTTTCTACCCATTTGAAGATTAATGTAGCCATTTGAATCGAATCTAATTTGTCGTCTGCAAATGCTTTCAAATTGGACAAGTCTGAAATATTTGTCGTCTGGTAAAGTCGATAGTAAAAACCTGAATAATGTTACTTCAGACTTATTGTTTTTTTTTTGTCAAGAAAAATTTCTTGTTATCGTACAGTGTAGTTCCAAGATCAGACTGCACGTTCTGTGCAGTCTGATCTTGGATCTACACTGTCCGCAAAAGGTCATTGAGTCACGCTTACCAGCCTAAGGGTTAAAAAAAAAAACGATAAGATTAAAGTTCATCGGGCATCAAAGTTATACCCAAACCCGGGGGTCGAACTTTGACTATAGGGTGGTTTTAAATGTGGGTGCCTGTATGGGCTTGTATAGTCCATATTTCGACTGTACGGGGTGGGGCGTGACTTGGCAGCCATTAAGTATGTGTCGTGGGCGTATTGGGCGTACGCGAACGACTCCGGCGTGGGATAGGTTGTTGGTAGGCGGATGCTGGGGTTAAAGTTCGGGGCGTAATTCGTGGCAGAAATATCACCGGGAGATACCTCCTTCAAGTCATCTGCTGAGAGAAAAGAAAAAGTAGCAAATTATTGTATTTTCTAACCCTAAACTGCCTCTTTCAATGCCAAATATTTTAACTCGACCACTTTTGACACCATAAAAAGCAATCCAGTGAAACTCTGACAGATTTTCACCTTATTGGCTCAACCAAACAAGCGGACGGTATAGATCAAAGATCAGACTACACGTTCTGTACAGTCTGATCTTGATCTATCCCGCCCGCAAAACCCCATGTTTTCGCCTATGGCGCCAAAAAGGTCAACAAATGAAACGAAAATTTCTACACAATAATGGGAATTCAAATATTACGTTTTTCAAAATTGAATTCACTGGAAAGAAAATACCGTATCGGACAGTGTAGATCAAAGATCAGACTGCACGTTTTGTGCAGTCTGATCTTGATCTACAATGTCCGCCGAAGGTCTGCGAGTCGCGCTCAGCAGCCTAACCGTTAAAACTCTTTACCAAATAACGTTAGCAAAGTTAAGCCTCGTAATAATTATGTTAAGCGTACAATATTATGGTGAATGCAAGACCAAATCACATGAGGCATGCTCTGGCAAAAGGGGGCTTAATGCATAATGCATCTTCGTGATCCATGATACCAAGCAAGTCATCACATAATTATGGATCATAAAATCCATTTTGTCAAACAACCGACTGAATCATGAGGTACACTGGTCCTTTAACAAGCAGAAAATTTACCAATGGCAAAAAAGTTTCGTTCCCGCAAACTGCACAGGTTGACCTGGGTCGATACTTTTTGCGGATGCATTAAGCCCATTTTTCACAGAGCATGGCTCATATCACGATGGAAAAATCAGGCGCGGAGCTAGGAGGAAGCTGGGAAACCAGGGTGCGTATTCACGGACCCATTCTGAATTATATAAATGGTCGAATTCTAAATTTAGAAAGTAACGGAAGTTCTAATTGGTTAAACCATATGGATAGGCCAATCATTACTTGCATTACTTTACCAATGTTGAAAATTCTTGAGAATTAGACAAAGAAGCCTGGGATTTCAACATTACTTGTCAAATCGCCTCTAAATAGAATGCACTTTTCCAGTGAGTAAAACAAGACCAAATAATTTCAAAATTAATAGTAACTAGAATATTTCACAAAACAGAGGACAGAGTAGATCAGAGATCAGATTTCACGTTCTTTGCAGTCTATTCATGATCTACTTTGATTAAAAAAAATCAACGAGCTCAGTTCTTGAAGATTAAGTTTGATCGAGTCGAAATAAAGAAAGAGAGAAAGAGAGAAAGAGTGAAAGAAAGAAAGGAAGAAAGAAAGAAAGAAAGATAGAAAGAAAGAAAGAAAGAAAGAAAGAAGTAGACTAATGTTTCATATTTAATACATTCCTGGTTATGCCTACGGAAACAATTATTTTCTCACCTTTAGGAGAACCTTTTCTGGTATTATTATTGTTGTTGCTAGAACTGTTGTTGTTGTTGTTGTTGCTCATGTGCAATGAACTCGGCCTATGATGGTTTCGGACCTGCCCACATTGATTCATCTGAGACAAAACATCGACCATACTGCAAAAATACAGAACAGAAAAAATAATTATTTGATTCTTTGTTTTGTATTCAACATCGGTTAAAGAAGAAGAAGAAGAGGTTGCTCCTGTTAGGTCATTTCTCCTATTTCCACAATGTTTTAAGCCGTATACAAGGATGAGATTTACCCCTTTATCACAGAGTCCTACTTTTTAACAACCTTGGACTTTTTAGCCAGGATTTTTTTCCTTTTTCCACATTGTTTTATCCATTCCAAGAAAAATGACATCATATATTTACATTGACTTGTCGTCTGCAGATTCTTTCAATTTGGAAAAGTATAAATAGTTTGTAAGAAGTCTGCTGCAAATTCTTGCAAAGGGTTAATTTGTTCGTCAGCAAATATTTTCAATTTTGGATAGTCTAAAATTTCGTAAACGGTAAAGAGTTTACCCAATACTCACCAGTCATTTGGGTCCACGTCTCGAAAACCTTTGGCAAACGGGTTGCTGGCAATCTTTAACTGTGTTATCTAAACGAGAAAACATTTTTTTATCGTCATAAGTTTGGACTATACAACGTCTGTAAATAGTAAAATTCCAAATTTTGAGATTCTGAGCGGGGTCCACAATGTCTTCTGTTGTCAACATTGCACAGGCATATTTGAAGTATTTTCTTCGGAGATGAATTACAGTACAATCGCGATAACCCATATTTCCTCTGGAATTCGCAAAATTCATGGATTATCGCCATGCTCGGCTTATCAAAAAGATCAATGCAAAAATAAAACTGCATACAGTTCAAAATCGGGAATTACAAAGACAATAGAAAGGGTTTTTGTTCCTTTATTCATAATCTTTAAAGGTTAATATACTGACAGAATGATTTCTTTAAAGATACATTTATACTTGTTTTCAGCCAGTTTTTAACCCTTTTCATCTTTATTTCATCAAATTTAATCATCGTTGTATCCTCATGCCAAATGTTGCCCCGGACGGTTGCAAGGTTGCATAGATTACGACGGATAGAAAATGCATTTCATTTTCTTGGGGCCATCAAGGAAATCACTGTTGTGACGTTTCCGGTTTTCAATTGAACATTTCCGATATACGTTTTTATCCCTTACACAATATATATCGGTAATTTATCTATGTTTACGCAGCTGACTAAATCTGGAACCATTTTACACTCTATCAAATTTTTGCTGCAATTTTTCTTTCTGGCTGTGAGGATGTATCTTTAAATACATAAGCACAAGCAAAACTGTAGTATCTATACATGTACTTACTCTGTGATTTTGATAGGCTGTTACCGCCATGAACTTGGTCTCCGGAAAAATGAAAGTTTTGTAATTCTGTGTTTTTGAGCAGTCTTCTGTTTTCGGGTAAACATAAACAACGTGAAACCGAGGCTGAAACTTGTGCATGGAATTCAAGATGATCTGAAAAGAAAAAGAATGATACTAAATAATACATGTATGAGCCATGCTCTGTGAAAAGGGGGCTTAATGCATTTGCAAAAAGTATCTACCCAAGTCAGCCTGCGCAGTCCGCGCAGTGGATACTTTTTGCTATTGGTTAATTTTTTATGTGTGTCTAAGGACCAGTCTATCGCATGACTCAGTTGATTGTTTGAAAACAAAAAAAGGATCTTTTGGATCAAATATTTTGTGATGACTTTCTGGTTATAATGGATTACATGCATGTATTAAACCCCGTTTTTGCCGGAGCACGAATTAATATAAAAACTGATTATTTCAACCGATTATTAAAAGATCCCTTGATTTAATGACGCTAAGTAAGATGGTCTTTTCAAAACTGTGTGGAAAATGGATAAATGCTGCTGAAAGAGAGAGAGAGAGAGAGACAGAGAGAGACAGAGAGACAGTGACAGAGACAGTGACAGAGAGACAGAGAGAGACAGAGACAGAGACAGAGAGACAGAGAGAGATGTAAACAAAAATGTGAAATGCCAGGTCACGTCAAGTCAAAGCAGGTCCGGCTTTTTCCAAAGTTCTCTTATCATTTTATCTAGTAATCACCGAAAACCCATCTAGATTCATTACAGACTTGGTGCTGTGGTGATACCCAACTGCGGACCACTGCCAATCATATTTGAAAGTGTACATGAACCGCGCGAGAAGTTCATTAATGGACTGTTGACGGATCGGAGAAAAATGTGTCAAAACCGTGACTTTCCGGCAGGTAAATACAAAGAATGCAGCAAATAATACCCCTGATATATAAAGACTCTAACATTTTAATACCCAGTCATAATGTCCACTTAATTGTTTAAATAATTTATAAGGTTCATATAATTATGTATATGTCGTACATTGCATGGTTTGAAATTAATTGTTATGACCATTGAGCTTGTATGCCAACGAGTCAATTTATATCCTATGCTGAAACTGAATAAATGCACAAGTTTTGTCAGGTTATATGCTATAATAGCCATGTGTAAAGTTAGACTCTCAATTAGAAAAAGATCAGTTCATTTTTTTTTTCGTTGAAATTAATTGTTATGACCGCTGAGCTTGTATGCCAATGAGTCAATTTATATTTTTGGCCGAAACTGAATAAATGCACTACTTTTGTTAGGTTATATGTTATAATAGCCATGTGTAAAGCTAGACTTTCGAATAGAAAAAGATCAGTTCATTTTTTTTTTCGTTGAAATTAATTGTTATGACCGCTGAGCTTGTATGCCAAAGAGTCAATTTATATTTTTGGCTGAAACTGAATAAATGCACAACTTTTGTTAGGTTATATGCTGTAATAGCCATGAGTAAAGTTAGACTCTCATATTAGGAAAACTCTTTTCATTTTTTTTTTTCGTTGAAAGTATCAAATAAATGTACAAAAAGCCTACTTTGATTTTCTTATATATGAAGTACTAATCTAATCAAAGCGCTGACGCACTGAAGGCAGCGAGTTTCTTTACTGGCACTGAATACATGCTAATAATTGGTGTTTTCTATGATTCTTTCCTAGTAAACCAAAACAAACCGAACTGGAAAGTTCTCAGAGAACTCGTAACCTTGAGATTAGGGTGCGAGTTCTTCAGGGTCCGAGTTATCGAGCAACCAGGTATGTTATTGAATAAATGTGCCTGTTGGTGGAAAGGCGTTAACACGGCACAGTTTCTGTTTTATTTAAGCTGAAAATCTTTTCTTATCTTAAATTAAAGAGACAACAGAAACATGATGTTTTAATTTTTTCAGAGAACTTATGTATCAAGTTGAACTGCTTTGTCTGAATATGCATGGCGGAACTATTTTGTTAATGTACGAAACTGGTTTTGTTTACAAGCGTATCCAGGCAAAACCTGCCAGAATCAAAATTCTGACCTAGATAAAAATGGTAGGCTTCAAAAATCAGTATATAGACCAGCCCGCATAGCTCAATAGGTAGAGCGTAGGACTCGTGAACGTGATGTTTCGAGTCACATGAGGGTGTGGGTTCAATCCCCACGGCTGGCCACCTAAAATTACTAATAGTCTTTCGGATGAGACGTTAAACCGAGGTCCCGTGTGACGGTGCTATACACCGAGCGCGTAAAAGAACCAGGCGTAACTTAAGATGGGTTTCGTCCTGTATCTGCACTATCCCCCGTAACCATACTAACAGCCTCCAGGGGGCGTCGCCCATATGGGCAACCGGTGGCGACGATAAATAAACGCAAATTCAATCAATCAATCAGTATATACATGAACACGTGATGTGGGAACTATGACAGCGGGGTAAACCCGCTGCCAAAAAGTCTTCTTTTCTACAGATGTTAAAAAGTACTCTGCCATTTTCTCTTAAAGCCCTGACAAGATATAAAAAAATTTAGACTCGTCCAAACTGAAACCATCTGCAAGTGACAATCTAATTAAATGTGTCTCACAGATATGACTTGGCTATCTAAATGTAAAGGAAAACATTGTGGGGGAGAAATGAGAAAATGCTGGTTACCAGCATTTTCTCATTTTACCCCCACAATGTTTTCAAAAGCCTTCTTTCACAGGGTCGTAAAAACTAAAAACTATGGATTGTTTGGTAAAGGGAAAACCAGAATTATATTTCGAGGAACTGTAAAAGTTATTCCGAGGATTAGATCATTGCAGTGAAAAAGGAAAACCCGTGCCCTGTAGAGAGGGATTTTAATGTAAATGCAAAAAGTATCTACCCAGGTCAGCCTGCGCAGTCCGCGCAGGCTGACCTGGGTCGAAACTTTTTGCTATTGATAAATTCTTTGCGTGTCTAAGGACCATTTTACCTTAGAATTCAGCCGGTTGAATCCAAGTTTAAGTGATGACTTGCTTGGTATAATGGATTACGAAGATGCATTAAACCCTCTTTTGCCTGAGATTGGATCAAATCGTTTGATTATCATTTCTTAAATATTGTATCCAATCATCATAATAAACAGATTACCTAAGCCATTTCTAACCAAATTCACTATGCACCATTTTTCTTTTTTTGCGGAGGGGTGCTGATTAACATCAGACTACACATTCCAAGTTCTCTGTTCCTAGAATAACGTGCAACGGTCTGGTCACTTATCCAGGCACTAATCATAACGCCGTTGCTTAAAGGCCCAGTAACGGCCAAAATATCAAAGCAGGTGTCATAATACATTTAAATTTAATTCATACCATTTAAAAGTATGAAAAATATTTTGGAGATGACAGTCTGTTATCGTGTGGTCGGGCCATGTGTTAGTCGCTGGCAGAAAAAAAGAATTTTAAAATCAGGCAAAAAGTAAACAAAAGACACAGCTACCTGGCAGGTTTTAACCTACTTTTGAAATTAATTTCTCTGTCAGCAACTAACACTTGGACCGACCGTACAATGACCGATATTTTCGCCTCCACTGGGCCTTCAATACAGACAGGTAGCTGCTAACTGTCTGGATACGTTAGACAAAACTAGAACATTTCTACTGAAATTCCGGAAAAATAGGGACACGTTTTTGCTTTCGATCCCATTTCTTTTGCAAACTAAAGCATTACAATATCTAATTTCTTTTTGCAAAAAATAAAAAAAAAAAGACATAACACGATTAGATGATTTTGATAAAAACTGTCTCGTATGTAATGGGATCCGGTGATTGACACGTAAACCGTAGAGATAACGTGTGTTTGTTTCAAAAAAATAGACTGTGTCTAGTTCCAACTAGGGAGAGCCGATTGGTTCCAGCTGTTTTGCTGGGGAAAAAAAAGTAGACCGGACCATAGAAAAAAAACCTTCTTATTTACCATAAGCGTCTATGAAAGACTCAGATCCTGGGTCCGTATTCACAAACTAAATCTAGGGCTAGAGTTAGAAGGTAACTCAACGTCTGATTGACTAAACCTAATGGTTTAGCCAATCAGAAGTTGTGTTACTTTCAAATTTAGAAAACTCTTGAAAATAAGAATACGTCGCAACATTTACATACCTTTATTAAATGCCAATGATTAATGTCTATCGTTGCCATCGGTTGCCCTATGGGCAACGACGCCCCCCGCCAAAAAAAAATTGTTAGTTATGTTACAGGGTGCGATACAGGACGAAACCCATCCGAAGTTATACCTGGTGCTTTAACGTGCTCGGTGTATAGCACCGTCACACGGGACCTAGGTTTAACATATCATCTGGAAGACTAGTAATATTTTTTTGGGGTGACCAACCATCGGGATCGAACCTATACCCTAAAATGGCCCGAGATTTGTCGTTTACAAGCCTCATGCTCTACTACTGTGACTAGTTGGGCATGCTAACTATTTTTAATATGGTGCAGCAGACCACAATCGAAAAGGAAAATTGCCCAAGACAAACAGCACCGTCAGGTTGTTTCTCCTTGTCCGACAATGTCTTAACATATGCCCAGCCCTCTGGCAAAAGGGGCGTACAATACATATCTGTGATACATGATAGGCCTACCATGCAAGCTATCATTACAAAAAATATGGATCCATAAAATCCATGGTCTGTGAAAAGTAGGTTTAATGCATATGCAAAAAGTTACGACACATGTCAGCCTGCGCGGTCCGCATGGGTCGTAACCTTTTGCTATTGGTAAATTTTCTGCATGTTCAAGGACCAGTCTGTTTATATACATAATGAATTTTATGGATCCATAATTATTTGACTTGCTTAGTAACAAGCATCACGGCAATGCTTTAAGCCCCCTAATCCCTGAGCATGCCTCGGTTATCTTCGTCATACGTCAACGATTTGATGACTTGCTTGGTAACAAGCATCACGGCAATGCATTTAACCTCCTTTTCCCATAGTATGGCTAAATCACATTTCGTCAAAGGTCAACGATTAAAAATCTTTTTACTACACCAACATCAATTCAGTTTCCCTCTTTTCTGTGACCCGATTCGATTATAATATCGCTTTTATGCACTTATTCACATTTTCTTCCTCGATTTTTCCTCGTCTTTGAAATTTCCAACCCCTCACGTTTACATTACATTAAACAAATACTGAGTCAATCACGTGGGATAAACTGACAGTGATGTATTGCAGCTAACCGAATCTGACCGCAGATTACGGCACCGAGACGACAACGATACACGATTCTACCATTTTTAGCCCCTTACCCTTATTTTATTTTATCGTGAAAAAGTGACATATCCTATACAATTACGGTATAATTATTTTTCTTTTCAACATCCGGAATGAAGAAGCAAATCTTTCAGTTGTGAGAAATTTGAAAAAAAAAAAAGAAAAGGAAAACATCTAAGAAAAAAATGTAAACAAGAGCAAATTTACACCTAACATATTTGAAAAACAAACAAAAAAAAAAGGCGATGTAAATTTTAGGATATCAACATATAGTTAATATTTAATGTATGAGCCACGCTCTGTGAAAAGAGGTTTTAATGCATCTGCGAAAAAATATCAACCCATATCAACCAACGCAACTCTTTCCTATTGGTCAATTTTCTGTATATCAGAGGACCAGTCTACCTCATGATTCAGCTGGTTGTTAGACAAGATTGTTTTTATGGATTTATAATAATGTGATGACTTGCTTGGTAGGTCTATAATGCATCACGGAGATGCATTAAGCCCCCTTTTCATAGGGCATGGCTTATACATATTTTTTCTTTCTTTTTTTTAATAGTAAAAATAGTAAGCAAACCTTTCATTTGTGAGAAATTTGAAAAAAAAAAGAGGAAAAAATAATTTTTTAAAGCATTGTCTACAGGAATAAATTTACAGCTGACATGTCTGAAAAAGAAGGTGTAAATTTTGATGATCAACATAAGTTGATATTTAGCTCTTTACCAAGCGACAAAATTATAGACTGGTCCAAATTGAAAGAATTTGCAGACGACAAAATAAATGTCGCTCAAATGCTGATTTCTATCTTTGTTAGGGTAGAAAATGCTGGTTACAAGCATTTTCTTTTTTTCCCAAAAATGTTTTCAAAAGCGTTCTTCATCAGTACCGTTAAAACTCAGGGATTGTATGGTAAAGGGTTAATACACATATTCCAGAATTTTCTACATTTGAAAGTTACACATCTTCTGATTGGCTAAACCATTTGGTTTAGCCAATCAGAAGTTGTGTTACTTTCAAATGTAGAAAATCTTGTAGAATAAGACAATGAATATTCTTAAGAATGGTTTGTAAATACGGGCCCAGGTCCCGTATTTACCCTACACTTATTAACTGTGTTCTAAGTCTTTCTAAATTAAGAAATTAAAAATATTTCTGACTGGCGAGCCAGAATGGATTAAACTAGCCAGTAAGGAACCACAATTACTTTAAAGTTCAGAAGAGTCTTTGGAATAAGAAGAAGTAGAATCGTTTGTAAACACGGACCTACGTTTCGTCTACAGGTGTGAGGCGTGACAATTATAACTCTTACTCGATAAACCTTTAATTAACACTTTATATTGTTGCTTGTTTTTGGGAATACAGGTTTAAAACCAGAACCGTAATGAGATAATATAAACATTATTGTGTTGAGTTTTTAAATTATCTCGTCACGGTAAGTGATTTTAAACTTGTTATCCCAAACACAAACAATAATATAAACTGATAATGAAACGTTTATCGAGTAAGAGTAATACTGACATACTCTCTTACTCGTTCTATAATAACATTTTTTTTATAAACTTTTCATTTATGTTAGGTCGCAATAGGGGCATAGCTTAGGAACCTCTATCGACTGTAAAGGGGACTAGTTCTAAGATTTTCCTCATCACGCCAAACACAGAAACAGAATCACTAAATTTAGTAAATTAATACCTTGTAAAAACATCAATTCATAAGAGAAGTGAACGAAAAATAAAAGGTATTTCTGTGAAAGGAAACTTAATCTATTTATGTATTTTTTAGATTCTGTGCAGGATTTTCGCAAAGGCTGGTGGGAATGCAAAATGATCGATAACGCGCTTCGATTCCGCGGATTAAAGTAAAGAAGGTACACGTACGATGACGTCATATCTGGTCTCATAAAGATAGACGGAGCTATCTATTGTTAAACAACCACTTCGATACATAAACGCAGGGGTGCGATTGATGAATTATGAGAGGGGAGGTAACTCTCCTCACCAAATACATTGGTCATTTCTGAGCAGATCAATTTGGACCAGTCTAGAATTTTGTCGTTTGGTAAAAACTTAAAAAGTGGTTTCAGCAGTTAAAAATGGGCGGTCAGGGAAAAACACCGTACAACTTACATGACCGTTATCGTCCATTAGATTATTGGTGAGTTTTAATTTATCAAATGAGATGATCTGTTTCATCCACTGGCCCCCTTTAGCCGGTGAATCCGGATGCACGTGTATTCTCCCCGGCATGTAAGGGTCCGCCTTCCCTGCGACGACCCAACTGGAACTATGGAACGAGTATCTGCAAAAATATACACAAAGAGCTGTTGTGTGTTCTTCAACATTAACAATTAAAATAATTTTCAACATCTTGGAGAAAATATATCTGGCTTTTGCAGACGTTGTAGATCAAGATCAGACTGCACAGACACATCATACAATTTCTTTCCACAAGTTTGTTTATTCAATCCTAAACAGAGATATTCGTTTTATCCGCTTTTCAAATGTAATAGAATTTTTGAAACGTTTATAAATTCAGATGACAAAATTTTTCACTCGTCCGAACTGAAAGCACTTGCAGACGACGAATAAAAAATGGCTAATCTGATTAAATCAGCCCAAGAAAGTGTAGAAAACATTGTGAAAAGAGGAGAAAATAGTGGTCACCAGACCTAATGTTCATACATAATGTAGAGATGACTGCACAGATACATACAGCTTCTCAATTTTGTTCATTCCGGCCCCAACTTCGATAAAACCGACTATTCGAATAACCGAGTTTTTCAGTATTTACAACTTCGGACGACACAAGACAAGTCTACAATGAAAATGCTTGCAAAGTGGCTTTACTTTCGGATTTTGTAGGTAAAAAGAGTAGAAAACATTATGGGAAAAGGAGAACAAGCATTATCCCCGTTTCCTACGAGGTTTTCAGGTGCTTTCTTATAGACAATACTTATTATTCTAAAAGGAAAAAAAGTGTAATAGATGATAATAACTGTTGAGTCACATTCTAGCTAAGGGGGTTTAATGCAGCTCCGGTATGCATCATACCGAGCAAGTCATCACATCATTATTGATCAATAAAATCCATTTTGTCTGACAACCGACTGAATCATGAGGTAGAATGGTCCTTTGACATGTAGACAATTTACAAATACCAAAAGGTTTTGACTCATGTCAGCCTCCGCGGACTGCGCAGGCTGACCCGAGTCGATACTTTTTACAGCTGTACTAAACCCCCTTTTCACAGAGCATGACTCTGTTAAATTCAGCTTGCCCGTTATTCGAATTATCAAGTCCTCAACTCTTTACCGATACGTCAAAATTTTAGACTCATCCATAATGAAAAAAATTCTTAGATCCCAAATTAGATATGGCGTATAATACGATCGGTTGTTACTGAGGAAGATCACATCTTCAGAAATGGAGAAAATGTGGTTACCTGTACTTCGTAATTTTCCCATGTAGAAATTTATTGTACGGGCTCAACTGATAGGAGTGGTCTTTATCAAGGTTGAAAACATCGTGGGAAAAGGAGAAAATGCTGGTTACCAGCATTTTCTCCTTTTACCACTGATGTTTTCAAAATCCCTCGTCAACCCCCCCCCCCCCGCCCCGGGTCGTAAAAGGTTTTCAAAAGCCTTCTCTTTCCCCTCCCCCCCCCCCCCCCGCCATCTTTACCCACCCGGGATCGAAAAGGGTCGGGGCCGTTTGGCCTTCCTTACCTGTATCTTTTGTCATCACATGGCACAAAGTCCATCATCACCATATAGTCAGCTGAACTGTCCAGTCCGAACAATCGTACTTGGAACGTGGGAAACATCCGTCTACAAAAAAATAGAATACGAGATTGTTATTATCCCCCGCCAAAGGCGGAGGGATATAGTCTTAGCGTTGTCCGTCCTTCCTTCCGTCCGTGTGTCCGTCCGGGAGAATATCTCCAATATAATTGGACGGAATTTCGTGAAACTTTATACGTGTGTACAATAACCCATTCCGCTGATATACTTTTTTTTTTCCGATTCGATGAAAAATGGCCCACTGGGAGCAATTTTAAGTTACGTGGTCAAGTAAATTTTTCGGCGGGGGATATCATTTCAACGAAATTGCTTGTTTTTTTTTTTTCATTTTGGTAATTCGCCTGAAGACTTTGCCTTTGAGAGTCGTTAAACTCGGTGTTCTTTGGTAAAGGGTTAAAGGGACTGACGATGTTATTAGTGAACGGTAAACATGTACCATTAAGGCCAAAGACAGTATAATTATAATTGGCCTGCAACATGCAAAAATGGACATTCGGACATTTGCGTAAAGTGTCGTCTCGGATCAGCCTGCGCAGTCCGCGCAGGCTTATCCGAGACGGCACTTTACTACTACATTAGATTTTGTGCTATAGTAGACTTGCGCAAAACAGAAAATTACATAAAAACGGAAAGTGTCGTCGCGGATTAGTCAGCGCGGACTGCGCAGGCTGATCCGAGACAACACTTTACGCAAATGTCCGAATGCCCCTTTTCGCGTGTTGCAGGCCATATATCATTTATTCGACTTTTCTGTCGGCTTACTTTTAAACTCTTCCTCGGAAATATGGGGTTTCACAAAATCAAAGGAAACTTAAAGAATTCGTGAAAAAAAAAAATATCCGTTGAAAACTCATACGAATTTCAGTACTATGGGAGTTTATGGAGAATTATCAAGATATCCAATTTATGTATCCCGTTATTGTAAGAATTATCAAATATTAGTGCAAGGTCGTCATCACAGAATTTGAGAGGCATTTGTAAATTTATGTGATTTACAGGAAACTGAAGACATTCATCACTTTGTTTTTGTTTGCCTTAGACTATATATGCTCCATTAAGAAATAAATAGCCTGAAAAAAAGTTTTACTTTAGACAGTCATTGTTTAATGCAACTGACGACTTTTGAAATATTGTATGATATGCGGTGGTAAGCATGAACCAAGCATAAAGAGTCTGGACGGTAGCATACTAGATAGCATACAATACACAAAATCCAGTACGTGGTAAATAAAACCACAGGGAAGCATGGGTTAGGCGCACTGACTGTCGCGATATAACTGAAATAATGATGAAAACGGCGATAAGGCATCAAACAAACAAATAAACAAACAAAAGAACGAACGAGTACACGACCGAACAAACAAACAAAGACCAAATGCAATTCTCTTAAAGGTCTTTTGAAGATACGTGCACCTTGTACTCAATGGGTTGAGGGAAATCTGCCTACCACACTAAATTATTCCGATCGTTTCATTTTAAACCTTTAAAGGGACATGGAACTAGATCTCGAAAAGCGAAAATTAAAAAAAAAATCGAACTCGGCAGTAAACTTGATTTCGTTCTGATGGACGAAGTTATTTGACTTGTCTGTGAAAGATCCAGATAAAACAAAACAAGAAAAATATACCCCCTTTTTATATAAGAATTACCTTGTTTTTATCTATAGCGAATAGCGTTAGTAACGCTATAAATCTAAATTAGGAGCACGCACCATATTTTTCGCTCCCGCGTATACGGATTCAAAACGATGAGGACGCCGTCTTTACGATAGCGGAAATGTCTACCTTAAAATAGCTGAAAACGAAAGTGCAAAAAATTGCACTTTGATTGTATAACAACGAAGATTTCGGTAAAAAGCTTGTAGACGTACACAAATGATGACAAACTAAAGAAGAAAAATATTTGAAATATTGGAAAATGTTATTTTTCAACATTAGTTAAAGTATTGAAGCAAAAGGAGCAACGGCTTGTTACAAGCAATAAGTACTTTCCATAAATGTCTGCAATAGCTGTTGACTGCAAAGGCGTACCGGAATAATATTACAAGCAACCATTTCCTGCTTTTTTTTTTAGTCAGAGCTCCAGATAAGAGGAAGTGATGGTATTCTAAATCCATTATTTCTCTTTGAAACCCTATGTTGTGGGTATTCATTAGAATCGTCTCGATGAGACGATTCTAATGAATACCCACAACATAGGGTTTAGTGGAGAATAATTGATATTTTCAATTTTGAAATTAAAATCACGCCCTCTATCTGGAGCTCTGTTTTTAATCATTTCGTCTGATCAGTTTATGTATTTTGAACACTTGCAGCACTAATTGGATTTAAGGTTAGGTAGTCTTAATCTTTAGCCTGCTAAACAGTGTAGACAAAAGATCAGACTACACAGAATGCACAGTCTGATCGTTTAACTTCACTGTCCGGTAAAGCGTGATTTTTTTTGCAACAAAAAGAACTTTGAATTCGTTGTGTTTGGCAATGGAATTTTTGCAGTTTCCTGCAAATATAAATTTAATCTATTTGACAGTCTAAGGGTTTAAAGCCCAACAGATGCGTTATAAAACAAGAGGGCCATGATGGCCCTGGATCGCTCACCTGAGTCAATAGGCAAAATTTTACTCCACGTGCATAATTCAATTTCTGACCAATAGATAGGTCAACTGAGCTTAAAATGTGGCCTCTAGAGTGTCCACATGGAATTTCCGTAAGTTGGCATAGTGACCTACTTTATCACCATAGGTGACCCAATATAGAACTCATCACAAATTGATCAAGACAAACATTCTGAACAGTTTTCAAGTTAATTGAGCAATAAATGTTGCCTCTAGAGTGCCCATAAGGTATTTCTGTAATTTGATCTAGTGACCTAGATTATGACCCCAGGTGACCCAATTTCATACTCACCCGATATTTCATCAAGATAAACATTCTGACAATTTTCAAGCCAATTGAGCGAGAAATGTGGCCTCTGCAGTGCGCTAAAGCTATTTCTTTAATTTGACCTAGTGACCTAGTTTATGACCCCAGGTGACCCAATTTTGAATTAATCCTAGATTTCATCAAGAGAAACATTTTACCCAATTCTAAAATCAATTGAACAATAAATGTGGCCTCTAGAAAGCCCTAGTTATATTTCTTTAATTTGACCTAGTGACCTTGTTTATGACCCCAGTTGACCCAAATTCAGGCTTATGTGAGATTTTATCAAGATAAACATTCTGACCAATTTTCAAGCCAATTGAGCAAAAAATGTGGCCTCTAGAGTGCCCACAACGTATTTCTTTAATTTAACATACTGACCTAGTTTATGACCCCAGGTGACCCAATTTTGAATCACTGAACATGTTGTGCTCCGGTGGGCTAACAAACTTAGAACAGGTTCACTACATACCAAATATCAAAGCTCTCCGCCTTCCAGATTCAGCAAAGAAGAATTTTAAAGTCTTCCTTCTTTGTTCCTATGTTTGAACTTGTGGCCCCCGGGGCGGGCTAGTTTTGACCCCCAGGGCATGAACAAACTTGGTAGAGGTTCGCTAGGAGATGCTACATACCAAAAATCAAAGTTCTACGCCTTCCAGTTTCAGCAAAGAAGAATTTTAAAGTCTTCCTTCTTTGTTCCTATGTTTCGAACTTGTGACCCCCCCAGGATGGGGCCAGTTTTAATCCCAGGGGCATCATATGAACAAACTTGGTAGAGGTCCACTAGGAGATGCTACATACTAAAAATCAAAGCTCTATACCTTCCAGTTTCAGAGAAGAAGAATTTTAAAGTTTTCCTTTTTTGTTCCCATGTTCAAAATTGTAACCCCCAGGGCGGGGCCGGTTTTGACCCCAGGGGCATCATATGAACAAACTTGGTAGAGGTCCACTAAGAAATGCTACATACCAAATATCAACGCTCCACACCTTACAGTTTCAGAAAAGAAGATTTTTAAAGTTTTCATTCTTTGTTCCTATGTTTCGAACTTGTGACCCCCGGGGCAGGGCCAGTTTTGACCCCAGGGGCATCATCTGAACAAACTTGGTAAAGGTCCACTAGGAGATACTACATACCAAATATCAAAGCTCTACACCTTACAGTTTCAGAGAAGAAGAATTTTAAAGTTTTCATTCTTTGTTCCTATGTTCAAACTTGTGACCCCCGGGACGTGGCCAGTTTTGACCCCAGGGGCATCATATGAACAAACTTGAGAGAGGTCCACTAGGAGATGCTACATACCAAATATCAAAGCTCTACACCTTCTAGTTTCAGAGAAGAAGATTTTTAAAGTTTTCCTTCTTTGTTCCTATGTTTCGAACTTGTGACCCCTGGGGCGGTGCCAGTTTTGACCCCAGGGGCATCATATGAACAAACTTGGTAGAGGTCCACTAGGAGATGCTACATATGAAATATCAAAGCTCTACGCCTTCCAGTTTCAGAGAAGAAGAATTTTAAAGTTTCCCTTCTCTGTTCCTATGTTCAAACTTGTGACCCCCGGGGCGGGGCCAGTTTTGACCCCAGGGGCATCATATGAACAAACTTGGTAGAGGTCCACTAGGAGATGCTACATACCAAATATCAAAGCTCTACGCCTTCTAGTTTCAGAGAAGAAGATTTTCAAAGATTTTGCTATTTTTTTCCTTTTGGTTGCCAATGGCAACCAGAGTTATGGGTGGAATTCAATCTCTTTAACAACTTTGGTAGAGCTTCACCCAAGGAACATCCCTGCCAAGTTTCATCAAGATTGGCCCAGTGGTTTAGGAGGAGAAGATATTTAAAGAAATTGTGGACGACGGACGACGCACGACGCACGACGGACGACGCACGACGGACGACGGACATTGGGCGATCACAAAAGCTCACCTTGAGCACTTCGTGCTCAGGTGAGCTAAAAAAAAAAAGAAAAGTGAAAAAAAAAAGTTGACATACGTAAATGAAAGAAACACAGTTTGAGAAAAAAATCTACGTAGACATAGAGAAAGTATTGCAGCTTTCTCGTCCGCCAAAAATATAGACAGTTGTTTATAGCAGAAGAAAATGTAATATAAACTTTCAGACTTGCAAGCTGCCCGAAGGGGGAGATGAAAACCCGAAACACGCAGGTGCGTCTGTTGATATAATCAAAATGGGTTCATTGATTGAAACGGGCCTAAAACTGTTATGAGCCAATTTAGAAAATTAGCTAACTACAAAAGCAAGTATGAACGACATTTGGAAGAGGCTCGTATAAATTCCATCTTTTTTTTCTCCTCTTCTCTCTCCCGCTCGCTTAACTCTTTTTAGTTTTTGGTCTATGATTTCCCCCTTTTTTTCTGAGCCATATCCATGTAAAAAGGGGGGGCTTTGTATCGTGCATTTTTTGAGTTCCTGATTGTCTTAGATTATTAGTTTAAACATCTCCTTTAGATTTTTATGAATTCAAGTTATGTATAGATGCAAATATCGTCATCTAGAAATCTTTCAATAAACAGTAAAAAATAAGATATATTTTAATATACAGTAATAAGATACATGTATATTTCAATATACAGTAAGAAATAAAATTAATATCTCTAAGTGCATGATGCAACTGGAGATATTTATTTCTTATAGTTTATGTACCAAACGGAAAAGAAAAGCAGGATAAACATT
The DNA here is from genome assembly GCA_946811185.2 of Hippopus hippopus. Classification (NCBI taxonomy): domain Eukaryota; kingdom Metazoa; phylum Mollusca; class Bivalvia; order Cardiida; family Cardiidae; genus Hippopus; species Hippopus hippopus. The sequence continues at coordinate 7,139,151 of OX328109.1, forward strand.
CTATAGGCTAAAATGAAAAATATATATATTTATTTTTGATTCAATATTCAAATATTGTCAGACAAAACGTTTTTTCGACAAATGGAAAAATTTCATTACGATACGACTAGTAAAGCTGACAAACATTTTCGGCGACACTCCGAATTACTTTTATTTTTCGAGAGCATTTCAGTTGTTATCGCTTAAATTGTTTACTCTGCGTCTCTTTTTCGCTTTAGTATAAATTTAAGGTTTCTCGATGATAATTTTTGACATTCTTTAACAGGTTTAGACCTAGACCTTGCTTCCAATGGACGACAGTATATCGGATTATCCTTTTCCAAAGCAAGTCGTCATGGCGGTAACAAACCTGTAACGACTAGACGCTCGTTTCTTTTTTTAAATCTATCTTGTTTAATGCCTCATCAAACAGTCTCGAGTTTAAACGAACCTAACGAAAAAAGCTTTTGAAAATAGTAAATGGTAAAGGGTTAAGTAAAAAATTCATGGTCTCGATTAGACTGTGTCCCAATTAAATGCCACAAATAAAAATGATACGTTCAAGACAAAACAAAATACGATTGATATTAGTCAATATGGTACGTTTTCCCGCGTTTATTTATCTGTTACCCAGATGGCATTGTAATGCAAGGTTCGCGCTTGCGGAATCTGCGGATTTTCGAGCGGTATTGTGACACAAGCGGCGAATAAAGGTTTTAACAGACAGGGAATGCCAAACAAGAAGAAATATAAAACAGACTGGAAATTAGAGAACATGCAATTTCTGCTGGTTTCTCCTGCACTGACGTTTTTTTTTTTTCCCACTGTTCTTTGATACAAAAATCTATGTATAAATTAAATGATTATTTTTCATTCAGTGATCAATATTAAAATGTTTTTAGCTGTTTTGCCGAAAATACCTGAATGTTTTGGGGCGTTTCGGATCGAAGATCAGACTGCATGTTCTGTATCTACACTCAGGTCCACTAGAGGACATAATGACATGCATGTAATTGAATAGTGTTTGATACTTCTTTAAAGATACATCCTTACAGCTAGAGAGAGAAAACGCTGTTAAAACTTTAAAGTATGAAGAACGGCTCAGCTGTGTAAACATAGATAAATTACCAATATATAGTGTAGGGAATAGATAAAGTTAAAGGGATTTGTCATCATTTAAAACCGGAAACGACAACTGCGATTGCTTTGAAGGCCTCCAAAACATGAAATACATTTTCTATCCGTCGTAATCAATGCAATCTTACAGCCGTCAGGGGCAACATTTGGCATAAAGATACAAGAATGATTATAGTTTCATAAAATAAGGATAAAATGGGTTAAAAACGGGCTGAAAACTGCCTGAAAACGAGTAGAGATGTATCTTTAAAAAAATTATTTCAGCCACATTATGGCAACAGCTCACTTATTCATATGTCTCCGGTTCCTGGTAGCCAGCATTTTTTTTTTCTTTTTCCACAATGCTGTCAATCCTGTGAAGGAAAAATCTCATCATTTGAATCACGTTTGATTTGTCGTCTGCAAATGCTTTCAATTTGGACAAGCCTACGAGTTTGTTGTTTTGAAGTACGGGATGATTCGTTGAGGATGCTATCATTCTCTCAAGTAAATAGAGTCTTGTCGTCAGGTACAAGAAAAGAAATATGGCAAACAAAAAATTTGCTCGTAGCGATGGGAACAAAATGAAAGATTTGAGAATATTCTTACACCAACAAAGATGTAGAAAACACTTTTCCAGACGACAATTTTTTTTTTAGATTTGTCCAAATTGTGAACAATTGCAGACGACAACCTCTTCTCGGAGATGTAGCTTAAATCATTTGTCTTGCCTATAAAATGGTAGAAATCATAGTGGGAAAAGGATAAAATACTGGCCACACTGACGAATTTTTCCGTCCAGCATTTGTTAAATTTTTCTCTTCCTCCATCCCTTCCCCCCCCCCTCAAAAAAAAAAGAAAAGAAATTTCGCCAACGAATGAATTGCCAGTAACAATAAGAAAAAGAATTAACGAAAAATTACTTGAAGTAACGTTACAGAAAAATGTTCAATTTGAGACTCTGAAAATTACTTCACTTTATTTATTTGAACAAGAAATCTTTTCTTGTAATAGGATTGAATTTTTTTTTCCAAAAGCTGTTTTCGAAAACTGCCCTCAGCAGGGTTGTAAACGCGTAAACATGATTGGCAGCGTAAATACCATTATAATAGCTGAATTCATAACACAGACATTTTTAAATAGGAAATACAGACAAAAATATTACAGTTTCAAATTTGTTTTTACCAGTTTGTGTGACACAAAGCGCACAGACAGTGTAGATCAAAGACCAGACTGCACGTTCTGTGCAGTCTGATCTTGATCTGCACTGTCCGCAAAAAAAGCAATTAGAAGTCCCCATGATATATCGCAGATATCGTGGGGGTAAAAAAAAATTGTCGTGTTGAATAAACCCTGCTGTAATTGGTAACGACATTTCCGTATAAATGTTTAGACGTTTCAAAAACACCATGTCATTGACGAAATTAAATTTTCTATGAACTTAATTGACTGCCTTGTCATGACTGCTGAAAGTTAGAAATGTTTAATTTAATGTCCAATCATCTGTCCGTCTGTCTGCAGTCTGCAGTTGTCAATTGTTTCAATGTGACTGACTCTCTCTCTCTCTCTCTCTCTCCCTCCTTCTCTTTCTCTCTCTCTCTCTCTCTCTGCATGACCATCTGTCAGTATCCCTCTCTCATTCCACCAAGCTCCGGTAGCTCTGTCGGTAGAGTACAGAACTTGAGATCAGAGGGTCGCTGGTTCGATTCCCGGCTCGGCCAATCTCTTTTCGAGGATTGATGGTAGTCATTGCGACAGGATTTATTCCTCTCTCTTCGATGACCATTGTTTCGACGATGGTGATGTGGGAAAGCAGCCAGTGGTTTGGAAAAAATATTGTGCGAAGTACTGCTAAAAGAAACGCCAGGAAAGCATGGATAGGTGCACTGACCGTCGCAATATAACTAAAATAATATTGTAAACGGCGTACAATGTTTTCCATCCTTTCTAAGACAAACATCACCATTGCGACAATATTGAATTTGGCGTCTGGAAATGCTTTTGATTTAGACCGCAGAGCTCCAGATAAGAGGGAGTGATGGTATTCTAAATCCATTATATCTCTTCCAAACCCTATGTTGTGAGTACTCATTAGAATCGTCTCGATGAGACGATTCTAATGAGTACCCATAACATAGGGTTTAGAGGACAATAATTAATATTTTCAATTTTGAAATCAAAATCATTCCCTCTATATGGAGCTCTGGAGACCAATATAAAATTTTGTCATATGACAGAGTTGAATTCTGTCTTTGCTTCTTATTCTTATTATCGTAAATGGCAATTTCTTTTTATTTGTTATTCCCTGCCGAAGGCGGAGGGATATAGTTTTTGCGTTGTCCGTCCGTCCGGACAGATATCTTCTAAAATACTTGACGAAAATTGACTGGACAAAATTTTATGGAACTTCATATTTATATTGTTTATCATAAACCACAGACAATCATTATTTGTTTTTATTAAATAGAATGCCATGTCATTGAAAAAGGGGGCTTTGTGTATAATTTCATCATAATGGATCAAAATCCGTCCGTCCGGACAGATATCTATCTTCTAAAACCCTTGACGAAAATTGATGAAACTTCATATATGTGTTCCTTATGATAGTTTGCCGATATACACATTTTTTAAAAATTTAATCTCGTGTCATGAAAAAAGGGTCTTGATGTAAGTTTTTACCAAAAAGAGGCCTTTTTCCGCGGGGGATATCATTTCAACGAAATAACTTGTTTTCATTACGTATCTGCCGACTTGCAAAAATTCACAAAAAAATAATTCCGAGCCAAACGGCGTTGTGGAACTACTTCTCTTCAGAACTATTTTTTCGTTGCGGTAATGTAGTTTGGCAACAGTTATTCCGGTTACCAGCATTTTCTGCTTTTCTTACATTTTTCCCCAAAAGCTTCTTTGCTAGGGTCGATAACACTCTGAATTGTATGGTAAAGGTTTAACCCTTTACCACACAATCACACCTTTAACGACCCTGAGAAAATGGACTTTTGAAAACATTGTGGGAAAAGGAGAAAATGCTGGTAACCAGCATTTTCTCCTGTTTCCACATTGTTTTCTAACCTTTCAACCACATCCTTCATAGTGTATATAACATTTAATTAGTCGTCTGCAAATGCTTTCAAGTTTGGACAAGTCTGGTAAAAGGTTTAATAAATTGTGCTACAGGTTTGGTGCCTATTCTCGTGCCATCTTCCCTGCAAGCCGTGTTTAAGTAAGATAACGCCTCTTGGCAGCTTCTGACATTTCCCTGCCCAGATCGAACTTGCTCCATGGCGTCTTAATGAGCGGATTAATTACAACTAATTAATGATATACGCGGATGATCCCTCCGATATTAAACTGCCCCCAACCGGGAAATATGGAATAATCAGTCCATTGTTGTTTTTGTTTGCGTGAGTGTGGCAGGTAACACATTTTTGTGCATGCAACTCAATAAATGCAGCATAAAATTACAAAAAGAACCATTAGCAGACAGTGTGGAAATACAAAAAAAAGCACATACAAAAAAAAAATCAAAAGAAAAAAATCAAAAATAAATTGCTAAGCGTATGAATAACATTCAAATAATGGTCTGACATAAATTTGAGCCATGCTCTGTGAAAAAGGTGCTTGATGCATTTGCAAAAAACTTTCGACCTAGGTCAACTTGCACAGTTGTTAACTTTTGGCTACTAGTGTGCCTTTAAAGGTATATTTTTTTAAAAATAATTCCGAGTTTTAACTATTCTGAGAAAGAAAACTTAAAAAAAAATATTGTGGGAAAAGGAGAAAATGCTGATAATCAGCATTTTCTCCTTTTCCCACAATGTTTTCTTTCAAAGACAAATCGAGGCACGATTATTTTGTCGTCCACAAACGCTTTGGGTTTGGACTATCCTAAATGTCGTCATTTAGTAAAAAAAAATTTAGTAAAGGAATAATAATATAAATATGGAGGACAAAAAAGGAAATAGAACAGGATTTGAGTCTGTGGGATGTGCATAAAGTTTTTAACATTTTTCAAAAAAATCTAATTTTAGAAACTTCCATAAAGAAAGGTTTTAACAGGCGAAATAATTAAGGCGGATTGAATGCTGCTATACGCCTGTAAAATGATATAAAGCACATACTGGATAAAGGGGAAAATTGCTGGTTACATGCATTTTCTCCTTTCCCACAATGTTTTCAAAAACATTCTTCAGGACCGTGAAAACACTTGATTATAAGTCTTGCACCTGTGTCGAACTTACAATACAAAATTAAAAACTTGATAATCATTCGCTTTAAGATTTTATAAGAAGAAAAAAATTACTGATTTCCATGTTTTTTCAACAATTTTATCGAATTTCATTTTCATTTCACAAAATCAAAGCGTACTTTATATAATTATTGTCCATATTGTATAGAATTTATCCTAGAAAAAAATACTTTTTTCCTCTCCATCTGAAGTAAAAAAAATATGAAAAAATCCGTTTTCCCCCTCCATTTGAAGTAAAAAGTAAACATAATTTATGAAAAAAAAATCTACAGAGTTATGCTAGTCAAAATGACATGTAAGAGAAAAATCGGAGGGGGATGAATTACGGTACACTGTGTCTTGAATTAAAATATTTCAATAAAATTATACACGGAATAAAAATTATAAACTGTATGTAAGCCATTGTCTGAAGATTTTGGGCTGTCTGAAAACGTTCTGTGGATGTATATATGCATAAAAATACTCGCCAAAATATTCGCTCTTTTTCAATCGATGTTTCCTTTTCATCAAATAAGTAATTCAGCAGAACTGAAAAGCGGCCCGAAAATTGTAGCACTTTACCATGCAATAATACGACAATCATCCCATAAAATAGTACAAAAATTTCAAGATGAAATTATCCGCAACGAGTTTGTATTTGATCCGGAACCATTTATCGCCCAGGCTCGTCTGATCATTACAGGGTGTACTTGATTTATCACCACTGACCAGTAGGGGCGCTCGATTTCACAGTTTGTTTACAAATCTTCACGCTCATTAGTCGCGTGTTTCCTATGTTCCATTTAGATTCATTTTCAGTTTTGAGAAATTGAAATATTTTAAAGCAACCAAGAAAGCTAATTGAAATTGAAATATCATATAGATATAAAAATGCAAAGGCTATTTAAACAGTCAGAGAAATGTATCAATTGACGAAAGAGGTGGATTTTATCAAGAGGTTAAAAGAAAATAACACTTCTAGAGATATTTATTTATTTCGCTCAGGGAAAATCAAGTGGAAGTGCACACGACACGTATTGCAGATTATTTCATCCCAGGGGAGCACTCGTATGAACGGAGAAAGCACCGGGAACGCTAATTTCGTTAGCATCGTTCAATTAATCAAATCTCGTGGCAAGTGAATTTATGCGAGAATTAGACGAGATTTTAATTTATATACAGATCAACATATTGCTTTTTATTAGGATAAATGTAATGAAATTGAGCAAATTCCGTCCTCTCGTGGCTATAATCTTTCAATTAGTCAACAGTGAACTGTTGTTTGGTGCAGTGAACAATTTTAATCTTTTATCTAACTTGAACAGTATTACAGACAAGCTTTTATTTCATTAATTTCTCCATTTGATACTACGCTTTGGTTGATCTGTAGTGTGTATTCTTAGTTTATTTATATGTCTATTTACACATAATCTGACTCACAAACACAAACAAAAATAAAAACAACATTCAAAGAAAGAAAATGAAACGAAGGAAAATATATAATACTTTTAAGTTTTTGATTATTTACACCAGTGGCGCCTTGACCACAAACAGTACAGATTTTGTTATGACATCTACCGAAATCTAGACTAAATAACAGACAGGAGAAATGTTTGAGAGAAAAAGGTTTTTTTGGGGTCAATTATAATTAATACTGGAAGCATAGCTAGAACGCCACATTTGCTTGTAACAAATAATAGCTCCAAAATCATCTTAAAATATTTCCCCCAAATCTGTCAACTATATTTACATGTATATGAAAATTCCTGTTATGCAATGATGGTTCAAGGTAATAGATTTTGTTTTGCTATTATTTTGTAATAAGATATTGCAGTATCTGTAACAAATAGTTAAAGCATTGAATGTAATCAAATGGTTTATGTATCACAAAAATTTTGTTGTAAATACTTGTCCTGTGTTTATATCTTGCGTTTTTTTTTTTTTGTTTTGAATATTAACGGCATATAGTCAAAAATGTTTAACAAAATTGAACAGAATATTTACAATGGAGATTTCCGTCAATTAATCCTTAAATATGTTCAGTTGAATAGTTATACTGTGATCTGGAAAAACAATCGGCTCTTCGTAGATTACATGTACTAAATATCTTTCTTAGTTTTGCGATCGACCAGTTTCCATGACTAATCCATAAATTGTATGTTAATTTTTAGCGTGTAGGGAATAAAATAAGATGCTGCCTTTAAATTAATAAGAATTAAAATTAAATTCAGATGTTTTTAAAATGATGAGCAACAAAACTGGTGTGCATAGGAAACGTTTTTTTTTTTTTTCAAATATACGTTTTTAAAGTTTCTCTAAAACAGAATATCATACTTGTCTGACTTATCCAAAATTAAATAGATATTTATGAAAGACAAGCCTTTTATCCATCGATGAATGTGTACTATTCCTTATTATTAACATAAAATGTAAAATAAATGCAAAAGAAATAAAAAATAAAAACCTTTTCATGCATTTTCTTTATTTTACATTTGTGTGAGTCATTGAATTTTCCGAGTGCTCTTCGCTTAAGCACAGTCAAAAAATATAATTCATTATCTTATACATGCTTGCCTTTTGATTTTAAAACCTTAATATGCTTTCAGTATTAAAATAGAACCATACATTTCCTAAACATTTCTTTTACAGTGATTTTGCTTTTCTTTTCAGCTCCTGTCTAGAATGAATTTTAAACCAATTGTTTATCAACATTGTCTGAGATACTGAAATATTAGTATGCTGGCGAAACGGATAAGGTTGGATGCTTCGTAAGTTATATAAAGTTTGGCTTTGAAACGCAGGAAAGAGCCGTAATCAAATTTTGAATAGATTTTATATGAACACCTGAATAAAAAAAAGATGAACTCTACTGGTAGTGTGGTTAGTATTTAACGGATACATGAAATTTTCATTGAATATGTAGGTAAGACAACCTATTGCATGTTTCTCTTCTGGTGGCTATGATTTTGTGCAATTTGTCAAGCAAAGTGTAAAAAGAAAACTTACCGCCCGGCCTTCGTGACGATCATTTCCGTCCCAAGCTCGTCAAACTCGTCCCATAAGGACTTCATTTCCAACTGACAAGTTCCATTTATTAACTTATTATGTAATGGTTTATTGCTGTCCTCAGGTCCCAGTGGGTCACTACACATTGTACACTCTCCAGTTTTAGAGTCATTATTTTGATTTACATCCGTTTCCGGTTTGTTTGATTCCAAAAGTGAATCTGTAAGATTGCTTCTCGGGGCAATATCTGGGCTACTTTCTATTCGTAAAGGATCGTACAGAGGTCGCCCAGTTCCGGCGTTCATCAAGCAAGCTACAAGATGAAAAAAGACTTGTTACATAATTATTAACTTAAATACGTGTATGTGTAAGTCGTCCTTACAATAATGAGTAGAAATGTGACAAAAAGGGACTTATCACCAACACAATCATGCAAAAGTATCTAAAACCAAGGGGCAATAACTTTCCAATGCCTACAAAACACATATCCTGAATTAGGTTTTGCAAAATCTACAGCTATTGGTAAATCATTACACAAAGTTTCAATCTAGTGGCAGCAAAACTAAGAGGCCAAAGTTTGCGATACGAAATTCAAATGTTACGTGCATTTGGTGCACGTAGTTTAAGGGGGCGATAATTCTACAACTCTAAATTCTTTACCAAACGACAAAAATTTGGACTTGCCTGAATTGAAAGCATTTGCAGACGACACATTAAAAAAGTCTCAAAGTTAAGGGTTTGTTATTGAAAGGGTAGAAGGGTTACCAGCATTTACTCCTTTTCCAACAATATTTTTAAAAACGATTTTTCTTGAGGGTTTTTGAAACGTGAGGTAAGACTTGGGATAGTGTAGTAAAGGGTTTTAAATTCAGAAATCCAAAAATTTTTTTTTTCTCATGAACAGTCTTTGCTTAAAATTTCAATACAAACTTGGAAGGATAGGTAGTTTGCTACAAAAAATGTATCCATTCATATTATTCGTATTAATACTTGTTAAAAGAATGGCAAACAGAGAAATTGGTTATTACAGGATATGTTTCTCCTTTTCCAAGATTTTTTTTTCAACAAGTTTGTCTATATGGTTGGCATCTAAAAATAATTAAACAATTGAAAACATCTTTCAATAATTTGAACATTTTGATTAGCTGCTTTTTAGCTCTGAACATTTAAAAAGTAACAAGTGGAAGTTGCAGCGAGATAGAAAGAGTACTTTCAAATAATACTTTAATAGTAGATGGTCTAGTCGAATTTTTGAACGGTTTCGAAAATTAAATGAAAAATAAATAACTTGCTTTTGCGTGTGCAGAACTAAACGAAACGTATATATTTTAGCTCATTACCCATGCAGAAGAACGAAAAGCTTTTTGGAAAACACTGTGGCGAAAGAAGAAATACTTGTTATACTTTATCTTCTACAATGTTTTGAAATATATACTGTAACGATATGTGAAACTTAAACGGGGCATTACATGATTAAGTCAGATCTTGACCCCATTTTTCGCGGGAGAAAGTTTATATTTTGCAAGAAAAAAATATAAGGGCATGACAGTTTACGGGGGGTGGGGGAGCGGCGGGGGGGGGGGGAGGTTCCTTAGATGGGAATCGAATAAACGACCTACAAAAACCGTAATCAGCAACTCTACCTACTCAACTCTGAGCTATAGAGCAAACCGATAGAGTTTCCTGTAAAGAATATACTTATCCCTTGTCATTTTATACAGCTATACCCGTTACTAACAGAACAAGAAATCTTATAGCAAAATACAAAAAATAGGTCAGTAATTCCTCGTGTTTCATACGTGTGCTTCTTTTTTAGTTTTGATTTTTAAGCCATCATTTAAGGTAAAAATTAGAAGCCTTTTGTTAAGATTTTCTTAAAAAGAAAAAAACAAAATTTTCATAACAAAATCTTGTCTAATGCCCCTTTAACCCTTTACCAAACAGTCCCTGGTTTTCACGACCCTGAGAAAGAAGCCTTCTGAAAACATTGTGGGAAAAGGAGAAAATGCTGGTAACCAGCATTTTCCCTTTTTCCCACAATGTTTTCTTCCCTTCCCAAAACAAATTTAAATTTTTGAGTCACATTAATTTTGTCGTCTGCAAATGCTTGCAATTTGTACAAGTCTAAAATCCTGTCGTTTGGTAAAGAGTTAACCAATTTTGATATCCGTATTTCACACTGGTATTTTTAGAGTCGTCTGCCACTAGTTTATTTCTGGAGGTAACAATTTTATCTGTCTGCACCAGCTTCCTTTTTTTCCCCCTAACTTTTTAGTAACCAAGCGACATGGTTTTAGACTTGTCCAAATTGAAAGCAATTGCAGACTACACATCGATTTCAAATAAAAAAAATGGTAATGTTCTCCAAAAGCGTAGAAAAAAATTGTGGGAATAGGAGAAAATGCTGGTCACCAGCATTTTCTCTTTTTCCCCCGCAATGTCTTCAATGATTACCGGTATTTTCTCCACTTCCCGCAATGTTTTCAAAACCATTTTTTCTTTTTGCTTCGTTAAAACACGTCTCGGTGCACGGAGTCAGAAGTCTAGACAGGCGATGATAATCTTATTCTTGACACAATAATTGGATAGGCGATGATTTAGTAATCTTATTCCTGACACAATATTTCTCTACTAAAACCTAGGTTGTTTATACTCATTAGAAAGGGTATCATTATCACTAATAACCGGTAATACCTTTAGGAAACTAACTCGTAGAAGACCACTCTAAAATGGTATCTGATCAGATTGGTATTTCTATTTACGCGCAAAGCGGATTCTAAATCTAACATATAGATAGAAATATATGAGCCATGCTGTGTGAAAAGGGGGCTTAATGCATCTGCGAAAAGTATCGGCCCAGGTAAGCCTGCGCAGTCCGCGCAGGCTGACCTGGGCCGACACTTTTCGCTATTAGTCAATATTATGTATGTCCAAGGACCAGTCTATCTCATGATTCTGTCAGTAGCTAGATAAAAATGCATTTTAATGGATCCATGATCATGTGATGACTTGCTGGGTACCATGCATCACGGAGAGGCATTAAGCCCCCTTGTGCCAGAGCATGACTCAAATGTAGAAAACATGAAGAAATTACCCAGTTTCGGTACTTTTTCATACCATGCATCACGGAGAGGCATTAAGCCTCCTTGTGCCAGAGCATGACTCACATGTAGAAAGCATGAAGAAATTACCCAGTTTTGGTACTTTTTCTATGAAAATTTTCCCGATCCGTGTGTTACGGGATGGCAGTTATTTCGTAACAATGGACGAACACATTCTTTTACACAAAAGAAACACAGTTCCGAAGATAGCTCAACTGGTAGAGTCGATCAGACATTATCCTGAAGGTCGTGGGTTCGACTCTTAGTGGAGGGAAAATTCTTTTTGCTGTACTTGTTTTTTTGTTCTGTTTGTTTTCCTAAAAATATTAGACACGTCCAAATCCAAGGCAACTTCAGTCGACAAAACAAACTTGGTTCAAAGGATTGGATTTGTCTTTTAAAGGTTATAAAACATTATCGCAAAAGAGCAAAATGCTTTTTACGAGCATTTTTTCTTTTTCTCACAATGTTTTCTACAGTTTTTTCCTTAAGATCATTAAAACTCGAGATCGTTCGGTAAAAGTTTAACTCGTTGGCTGCCAGCTAAATAAACTCTACATTTTTTCAAGGTCTAAACCTATATATCCATTCTCTGGGAAAAGGGAGTATAATGTGTCTCTATGACGCATTATACCAATCACGACATCATATAATTATGGATCCTTAAAGATATTTTGTCTGATAAACAGCTCATTCTTGAAGTAGAATGGTCCTTGAACAAGCAGAAAATTTACCAAAAGCAAACAGTTTCGATCCATGTCAGCCTGCGCGGACTGCGCAGGCTGACATGGGTCGATACTTTTTTGCAGGCGCATTAAGCCCCCTTTTCCCACAACATGACTCTTATATCATCAGTTTTAAGACTGTTTTTATCGAAGTCCGCATCAGGAAGTGAACGATGTAGATTCAAGATCAGCCAGCATAATCTGTGCAGTCTGATCCCGATCTATACGGTCAGAGAAAGTTATTTGGGCTGCCACCGGCAGTGAAAGAATAAAAACCAACCAGCATAAGGAAATGTGTTTTTTGGCATGGACGGCTATGATGTCGTCAAGACTGTATCGTAACCGAGACTTTTTTTTACAAATCTTAGAAATAACAATGCAAAACATGTCATAGAAATCCGGGAAAGAAGTCGGCAGATATCACTAGGGGGGTACCATCGCCACGATTTTTACCCCTATTTTTTCTTCAATATATCAAATTAAAATGCAGAAATTGTTAAGACTCTTATAAATTAGAGACCTACTTCTAAACTATATTTCCGAAATAGTGCTTGTTAAAATAAACCATAACGAAGATAATTTTCTCTAATTCATAGAAGGTGAGATACTGTCTCGACCTAAAATACATGTATTTAAAGAGGCAGTTACTGTCACTAAAATGTTTTTATATTTTTTTACTTTCTAGCGTAGCCGACTTTGCTAGCTTTTGGTGTTGATATACCGGAATGAAGAAATAGTAATTTGCGATTGGTAAAAAATGTGGACATGTTTATTCTGCGGCACCCTGCAGGCCTATTTATGGGCAATTTCATTCTTATTTCAGTACCTTTAAAGTAGTCTACATTTTTTTTTTTGGTAAGAAAGATATTTCTTGTTCCCTCTTTTATCATTCCCCCCTTCTATAAACGAGAAAATTTTCACAGAAATCGGAAGAAAAAATCAGAAAAAAGGCTAAGACGTCGCCGTCATGATTTTTTTTATCCAGAATTGCAAAAAGGTCGCTGCAATACATTTTTCTTACTGCACAAACAATTCTCAACAAATTAAAGCAAAACTGATGGATACCAAACAAAACAGTTCCGTGGAAGTTTACGATGGTCGCCGATCCACGGGGCAAAAAACTCGAATTTCGTTTTAAAACCAAAGTTCATAACTCATCATTGAATACTACCTTTTACAGGGCATCTTAAAATGGGAAAAAGAGAAAATGCTGGTCACCAGTAATTTTTCCTTTTCACACAATGTTTTTTACTTGTTTAAAGAAAAATTCCATCTTTTGAGTCATGTTTCATTTATCGTCTGTCAAGGCTTTGGATTTGGGCTAGTCCAAAATTTTGTCGCCTGTTAAAGAGTTAAGTGAAATTCGATTGTTTTTATTTCGTTTTTATGTCGACAAGGTAATTAATTTTATGGTCAAAATTACTTTGAATTGAGTATGAAGTCTACTAAATTTAATCTATGATATAAATCCACAAAACAGTAAATCAACCAATTACACTACAAAACGGCATTTTATAACCGCGGCGTTGACAAGCTTTTGGAAAACGTTAACGGGAAAAAAAGAGCAATTGCTTGGAATAATGTATTGCTCCTTTTTCCACAAAGTTCTTTTTAATGCTTTTTGATAAGAAATATAATTTCTTTCCTTAAAAATATCTTCTTTTGTGTAAAATTTGATATAACCCTTTTTTTCCCCCAAGAACTGAAATGGAATGTGTTTTTAAACGTATAGAAAAAAAAAAATCCACACTATATAGTAATATGGCTGGTCGATGAAGTTGCTTCTGTAATTGACTATATGATCAACGCGTAGGCAAGTCTAACAATTGCCATCTGCACGGAAAACGTATACGATACTATACAGTAACCGAACTCCTAAATTGTCCTTGCCCATTCTCCCCTAATGCGGCGTTCTTTCCTATTTTCTTTCTCATGTCTTGTTATGGCATTTGGTTATCTATACTCACTTTTTGAAATAACTTTTTAGATTTGAAATATGTATGTGTATGGTACGAAACGCATGTGTATGCACAAGTATTGAATAAAATCTTGAATCTATATCTTCTACGGGTTGACTCTTTCCAAGAAAACAAAACTATAAACCCGTCCATATTAACGCTTTTCCTGCTAAAAAAGTAAAATGAAACTTTCAAGCCGATAGTAAAAAACCAAGAAGTTGCTATTTCAAAGGTATTTTCAGTGAAAGATAATACCTTATCGGACAGTGTAGATCCAAGATCAGACTGCACGTTCTGTGCAGTCTGATCTTGATCTACACTGTCCGCAAAAGGTCTTTAAGTCGAGCTTATAGCAGTCTAAGGTTAAAAGTTACTGCATTTGAAGAATTTGAATGCGATTTTAATGATGACACTTTTCTTGAAAAAAAAAAATGGTAGAAACTATTGTCGGAAAATGGAAAAAAATGTTGATTACCAGCATTTTCTCCTTTTCCCCACAATTTTCACAATGTTTTTTTCAAAGCATTTTCCACTCACAGTCGTTAAAATTCCAGGCTGTTTGATAAAAGAAAAACAAAATAAACCACCAGCCCTACCTTCCATAGTTTTCATTCCATTTCCGTAAGGTGCCCCTTGGCCCCAGTCAAAACAGCAATCACTGCTTCGCTGGGGCGGCACGATCGAATACCCAAAACCAGCCCCAAACCCCAACTCACTCAAAGGCCCTGACATAAGACTGTTGATACTAAATGCATTCGCCCGTATTGATAAAAGAAAAACAAAATAAACCACCAGCCCTACCTTCCATAGTTTTCATTCCATTTCCGTAAGGTGCCCCTTGGCCCCAGTCAAAACAGCAATCACTGCTTCGCTGGGGTGGCACGATCGAATACCCAAAACCAGCCCCAAACCCCAACTCACTCAAAGGCCCTGACATAAGACTGTTGATACTAAATGCATTCGCCCGTATTGACAAAGCGCCCGATACATCCATACGCGGATAGATTCGTTCCTTATCCTTGATAACACTACCAGAAGCCGCTGACGGATGCAGCCAACGGTTTGCAATCCTAGGTGATAAACACTCGAGGAAAAGTGATAGTGAAAACTAGTTCTGTCTGTTAACTCTGTGGTTCTGTGACAACTCAGTTCTCACTTCATCCCGCAGCCAAAAAAAAATCCGGTCCGCCTTTCTCCAATCGTTTTACCCCACCTCCTTCCAAAACAGACACGTGGACGGATGGTCTATCGCAAGTATTCACGCCTCCACTCAATGGTATTCCTACGCAACACTGTTGGAATTTTTCTCGCCTTTTTTTTTTTCAGTGAAATTTTACAAATTATTTCGTTTCTCCACGAATATGTAATCAGTCTATCGATCATTATACGCCCCATTCGCATTAACGATCTGTGGCATTGCTTGGCAGCACGCGCGAAAGGAATTGTGGGCGTGGTTTCCTTATCGCAGAATCAGGAAAGGCGGAGCTGAACAATTATCTGATTCGATAACAAGCTGGGAATTCCACAGAGATGTCAAAAAGAGGCAGAAACTGACTTTCGTTCCAGGCAGATGGGAGGTTACAAAATTGTTCTCCGATTCGCGATGAAAACATAATGTTACAATTACGCTTCTGCTTTTTTTCTTCACAATCCCGAGTTTTAACGACCCTCGGGAATTAAATCTCTTGAAAACATTATGGGAAAAGGAGAAAATGCTGATAACCATGTATGGTGTTTAACGCCGTTTTCAACATTATTTCAGTTATATCGCGGCGGCCAGTGCACCTATCCATGCTTTCATGGATTTTCTTTTACCAGTACTCCACACAATTTTCTTTCCAAGCCAGTGGCTGCTTTCCCACATAACCCACATAACCATCGTTGAAATAATGGTCAGCGGTGGAAGAGGAATAAATCCTGACGCAATGACTATCATCAATCCTCGGAAAGAAATTGGCCGAGCCCGGGATCAAACCAGCAACCTCCTGTTCTCAAGTCCTGTAGGCTACCGACTAAGCTAGCGGAGTTCGGCTTTTCCTATCATGTTTTCTACCATTTCCAGGACAGGGCTCATAAAATTGAGTCATATACTCAGTTCCATACATAAGTGTGTACTTAATTTTCTTTTATTTCTCGTCGCATGTTTTACTGAAGACCAACAAATTTGGTATCATACTTTAGTTCAGAGTCTGTAGAAAACGCCAGGCTAATCAGATTTTGACTAACAGAACGTTTAAGTTAGGTTTTTGCAGTTTAAATGAAGGTGGTACTAAAATCAAAGTTGCAAAAGTACTCAAAGCCTAAGGTAACATGAAAGTTAGGTTTTGGCCACCGCTCTCGTTCAGGAATGGAATAACATTCCTGATGCAATGATTTTACGTTATGTAAGGTCTATGCGACGTCGAATAATGGCCTGTATCGACAGCAGAGGTGGCCATACAAGATATTGATTGAAAAATTACAAGAACTTTAAGAAAAACCTAACTTTAATGTTACCTTAGTCTTTGAGTACTTTTGCAACTTTGGTTTTAGTACCACCTTCATTTAAACTGCAAAAACATAACTTAAACTTTCTGTTAGTCAAAATCTGATTAGCCTGGCATTTTCTACAGACTCTGAACTAAAGTATGATACCAAATTTGTTGGTCTTCAGTAAAACATGCGACGAGAAATAAAAGAAAATTAAGTGCACACTTATTTATGGAACTGAGTATTTAGATTTTTGTCTACAAATGCTTCTATTTTTGACGTGCCTTGTTTTATGTTATGAGGTAAAGAGTTCACTCATAAACACTTTCTGAAACGATCCCGTTGTTTTGACGTCTCTGAAGACGAGGGCTTTTGAAAACATTGTGGGAAAAGGAGACAATGCGGGTGACCCTTTTGCAGTAAATCACATTCATTTAGGCGCATGTAATCAAAACATTTTGTTGTCTACAAATGCTTTCAATACGGGCAGGTCTGAATTTTGTCATCTGTTGAAAGACCCAGTAGCGTCCAAAAGTAAACAGTAAGGATGTTTTAATGCATTTAAATTCAAACTATACCTTTGAAAGTATGAAGTTATAGTGGATTGTAATGCTCTGTCCGAGAGTTAGTTGCTGGCAGAAAAATGAATTTTAAAACCAGGCAAAAAGTACACAAAAGATAGATTGACTTGACATTTGACAACTTTTTACCTTGTTTTGAAATCAGACTTCTGCACGCATGCGACAAGCTCTTGGACCGACCGTACAATAACCAGACTGTCATCTTCACAATAGTTTCTATACTTTTAAATGGTATGATTTAAATGCGTTTAAATACTCGTATTGTTTACTTTTTGCCGCTGAAAGACCTTTCAGGGCTGAGAGAGAGAGAGAGAGAGAGAGAGAGAGAGACAGAGAGAGACAAAGAGAGAGAGAGAGACAGACAGACAGACAGCGGGGACCACTCAATCGATAAACTGACCAAACCATTATGATACAGTACTCACTGTCTCTTTCCAGAGTAACCTGTGCAGTGGGGTCAACTCCAGTATTGCGTTGATAAATACGAATTAGTCCTATTTCACGTTGGTTTTCATTTAAACATCATAGAGATAACATTTTTTTCATAACATATACATCATAATTATATGATATGTATGTCATATGTATGTTATGATGGTACCAAAAATATTAATTTATTAATTGGCTTGCAACACGCGAAAAGGGGCGTTCGGACTAATACGTAAAGTATCGTCTCGGATTAGCCTGCGTGGACTGCGCTGGCTGATCCGAGACGACACTTTCCGCAGAAGTCCGAATGCCCCTTTTCGCGTGTTGCAGGCCATATTAACCTCTGTACCAAACTGTCTTGTAAATTTGCCACCCGAGGAAAATATTTCAAAACATTGTGAGAAATGGAGGAAGTGCTGGTAACCAGCATTTTCTCCTTTTCAAGCAAGTTTTTCTTACCTCTCAAAAACATCAAAATCCTATTATTTGAGACATATTTAATCCGTCGTCTGCCAAAGCTTTTCCATATGGATGAGTCTTAAAGTTTGTCATCTTGCAAAGCTATAAGATAACAGGAAGCTAGGTCTACATTCACCATTCATTCTTAAGAACATTCTTTCTCTCATCCTCCAAAATTTTCAAAAGATGAAAGTGACACAACTTCTAATTGGCTAAACCATTTGGTTTAGCCAATCAAAAGTTGTGTTACTTTCAAATTTAGAAAGCTCAGGAGAATAAGACTGAGAACTTTCTTAAGAATGGTTAGTGAATACGGACGTACTAATGTTTTAATTTTTGACTCAAAATTATTTTTCTATGGATTCAAAATCAATACAGTAGATCCCCAAAAAATTAACTCGCTTTAGTTCCAAATTGATTTACTTCCGTTGAAGACTAACTGTGTGAACTCACTGAGCACCGTAAATAACTGCAATTAACAACTTCGACAATGAAAATTGCACCACACAATGTTTACGTTGTCCTGTCAAAGCCTACAGCGATGCAACATTCCACCGTGAATGATTGATGATGCGGAGTTATTTTCAGTTTACAAACAGTGTATAACCAAGAAAATAGAAATAGACCGCAAATGTCGTGTCAAAATTGTTGCCGTGCTCGTCGGTGCAGGTTTGTTAATTCATAGGCTGCTAAGCACGACTTACTGACCGTGCAGTCTGATCTTAGATCTACAATGTCCGATAATGACATATTTTCACCAAATAATTAGCTTTGAAACAGCAAAATTTGGGTTTTAATTACCGGCTTAAAATTTTTATTTCACTTTTTTAGTAGGACAAGAAAAATCCATCATGCAAACACAAAGTGTTCGTGCGTTCATTCAGTTCAGATAAGAACCCGTCCAGGTAGCTCAGCGGGTAGCGTATCTGACTCATGACCCCGGGGTTGCCAGTTCGATCCTCGGTTGAGGGAAACTTTCTCTCCGGCGATTATTTTTGCCTCTAATCTCTCTGATGCATGTGAGAAAAGTAGTCAGTGGCTTTGAAAGAAAGTTGTGTCAATTCCCGTGTGAGAAAGCCAGGATACACATGTGTAAGTGCACTGACCGCCGTGATATGACCTAAGCTGTTAAAGTGGCGTTAATCTCCAATACAAACAATCAAATCGGATGAGATGAGCCATGCTCTGGCAGAAGGGGGATTTATGCATCTCCGTAATGCATTATAATTGGCTTACAACACGCGAAAAGGGGCATTCGGACATTTGCGTAAAGTGTCGTCTCGGATCAGCCTGCGCACTTTACGACTACATTAGATTTTGTGCTACAGTAGACTTGTGCAAAACAGAAAATTATATAAAAACGGAAAGTGTCGTTTCGGATTAGCCTGCGCGGACTGCGGCTGATCCGAGACGACACTTTACGCAAATGTCCGAATGCCCCTTTTCACATGTTGCAGGCCATATTGTACCAAGCAAGTCGTCACGTATTTATGAATCCATAAAACCCCTCTTGTCTAATAACCGGTAGGATCATGAGTTAGTTTGGTACTTGGACATGCAGAAAATTTACAATTAGTAAAAAGTTTCGACCCGTATGTGATGACTTGCTTGGTATAATGCATCACGCTGATGCATTGAACTCCTCTCTGCTACAGCGTGGCTCTTATTTATGCATAGCACCAGATATGACGTCATCATACCTTTTTGAATATGATTCCACATAATCGGTGCCATTCGGAAAACCTCCGGTCATCCGTTAATAAAATCCCTTGGCTGTATTACGATGGGTGACATGTATCCAAGACACTTCTTCGCAGAAAATAATACGTTTTACTGCTTTAATATTCATATAAGTCCACTTAAGGTCTACGGCCCCTAACTCATCGGTAAACGTCGACGTTTTAGTAACGGCTATTCGGCCAATCTCGGCAGCTTCCGTCTTTTAATATGAACGTAGACTCCCTAGTTCATCGGTAAATATCGTGTAACATCGACGTTTTCGTAAAGGTTATTCGGCCAATCTCGGCAGCTTCCGTCTTTTAATATGAGAGATAGGGACCGTAGACCTTAAAAAGAACCATGTCACATATTTCAATCGAAAACATTAAACACATCTATGAGAGATAGGGACCCTAGACCTTAAAAAACCATGTCACATATTTCAATCGAAAACATTAAACACATCTCCTATGACAAAAAGTTTGTTATTTCAATTGTTTAATGATTTTTATCAATTTCGATGGATCTTTTGCTGACAGATTTAAATAACTTTATTAACGAGCGACAGCGAGGTACGGGCGAAGCCCGTAACGAGCAAAGCTCGTTTTGCGGTAACACCGTTCTAGATTTTTTTAAGAATAAAATTCCGAATGGGTTTTAGTCTGAATCTAGGTGGAGATGACTAAAAAAAGAGTGTTTTTCGGTTGATCGCACAGCGTCACACGTATCACAATCTTTCGCGTATTTACTTGATTGGTAAAAAAATAGAACAAATGATCTACCGATCATATGATAACTAAAAAAAAAATCATCGTCAGTTAAATGTGTACAGATTATTTAGTTTCAAATTTACTTTTAGCTTTCTATTTTTTTCTATTAATAATACTCCATGCTAGGAAATAATGACGTCATGCTCATGGGCGAAAATCAACGCTAAAGGGGTCGAAAACACGGGCTAATTGTCTTTTTCTCGCCCCTCTGATGCGTCCTTCCCTTCTCTCTCTCAACCCTATCCCCCGGCCTCTCTCCTCCGCTTCTCTCTCACCACCCCTCTCTTGCTTTCACCCAGTCGCTCTCTTCCACTTCTCTCTCCCCAACCCCTCTCTTCCATTTTTCTTTCCCCCACCCCTCTCTGGCTTTCGCTCTCTTTCTTTTCTCTCTCTCAATATTCTGGCCCATCCCTCTCCTTCTTCTCCCGATTGCTGTCTTCTCTCATGCTTCTCACTCTCCACTTGCCTCTCTCTCATTCCTGTCTGTCAGAAGTCCAAGGAAAACAAGTCTGTCAGTAAAGAATGACCGTTAAGGAAGTAGAAACAAAAATACTTCCCGAATTGTTAGTCTGTGGCAGTTGTCAGTCACAGTAAGCAAGATTTCTTCGCAGTAAAAGTTTGTTCTTGTCGACATAAGGCGAAGCTTAACCTCGAGATGGCCGTTACTAAGGATTTAATACAATCCAAAGTCAGCCGTTCCGAGATGTCTGTGTTCGCCCCTATTACAGTCAAATTAACGTTGCAGTGTAAGTCTAGTTTTTGTCAGTAAAGCACAGCATAACCTCGAGTTGGCCGTTACTAAGGATTTAGTGTAATCCGAAGTCAGCCGTTCCGAGATGTCTGTCTTAGCCCTAACATAGTCAAGTTAGGAGTTAGTCGTCAGTAAGTGTCAAGGTTTTGGCCACATAATGTAGCCACGGTCGTGGGTTGCATTTAGGGGACAAAAAAGGACTAAACTTGACGGGCCTATGTAAAAGGTATCAGATGGTGATCCCGTGAGAGATCTCACATCTGATTGGATTTTGAGTTAGATTGTTAGGTTTACTAGATCTATGTGTTTTTATATGATTTCTATTTTTCATGGAAACGGTTTCCAGAAGAATTTAAAAAGGTGAATATTTTCTTTTCATTTTTTATTGTTATCATTTCAATTGGTCTATTTAATTCAAAATCCTAGACGACAATGTTCTTTGAACATCATCTCATTTGTTATTTATAAAACAAAGTAATAAACTATCCCAGAATGTATAATGCCCCTTTACTAGATCTATTCATTACATGGCTTAAAGTAATTTTCGCACCTTTTTTACAGTTAATCCAGTTCTCGATCACAACTCATTTAAAGCATAAACACTTCAACTCTACCAAAAGACAAAAAAATGAGACGGGTCCAATTTGAAAGCATTTGTAGACGACAAATTAAATATAGTTCAAATGATGAGATTTGTCGTTTAAAGGGTAAAAAGCATTGTAGGAAAAGGAGAAAATGCTGACCAGCGATTTCTTCTTTTCCAACAATGTTTTCAAAAACCTTCTTTCTCTGGAAAGTTTTAGCTAGGGATTGTTTGCTAAAACGGTTACAGACAGGTTGGTATCAAATATAAATTTTCTTTTTTCTTTCAATATTTTAGCTAGATTTTGATCTGTATAACCAAAAGCAAAATATTTCTAAGCAGTATTTGATGTCAGTATGTAGTAACCAACGTCAAGTGTCAGTCGGTAACGTACTGTGGTGGTTTGAATGTTTCAAGGTGCCATTTATAGAGAAAGCGGACTTTTGAGTTTGTTATTCTTTTTCTAATAGATCTGTATAGAATATAGATCTATATTTATTCATATGTTATGAAAGATTGTTAATAGACCTGTTAGATTTTTTTAGTCATAACTAGATATCCAGATCTAACAGATATTTTAAAAGAAAATGAACCGTCCTCTGGCAAAAGGGGGCTTAATGCATCTCCGCGATGCATGACACAAGCCCAAGTCATCACACAATCTTATGGATCCATAAGAGCCACTTTTTTAAACATCTGACTTAATCATGAGGTAGACTGGTCCTTTGACAAACAGAAAATTGACCAATAGCGAAAAGTTTCGGCCCAGGTCAGCCTGCGCGGACTGCGCAGGCTGACCTGGGTCGATACTTTTCGAAGATGCATTAAGCCCCCTTTTTACAGAGCAAGGCTCAAATATATTTCCAAGATTGATATTCTAACTAGTCATTGCGACAGCACTGATTATTGTTTCGACGATGGACATGTAGGAAAGCAGATAAGAAAAAAGAAAGAGCAACGAATGATTTAAATAGGACAATCTACGCACGCTGATAAAGAAACTTCAGGGAAAGCATGGACGGGTGCACTGACTGCCATGACGGCTGCTCTGGTTCGCATGGGTCACATGTATACATCTAGATCTACGAGAGAATAATATATTCTATAGCAATGACTTTTATTAACTCTAAAAATCAGTTTTGGCAAAGTCGTGATTCGAACTCAAAACCGCATGATTTCAAAATCTAGCTTGTCGTTTGAATGATTAGATCTATTTATCCCACAAATGATTAATGTCGCTCGTATTAAGGCTTTGTTTTTTTCATATTACAGTTGTTGTTGTCGTTGATAGGAAGAATTTCAACGGCGCGGCCATGTTTATGATCATGTGATTGAATGTAGATTCAGGGGCGCCCTCCTCTATAAAAATGATGTTAGGTATAGTTACGGAATTGACCGAGTTGTGACGAGTGAATCGACGCGATTCATTGATTGTGACTTTTCCACAAGCCATTGCGAAATTCTTGCCCCGTCAACATTCGTCCTCTTCTACCTAATATGGCTTGCAACACGCGAAAAGGGGCATTCGGACATTTGCGTAAAGTGTCGTCTCGGATCAGCCTGCGCAGTCCGCGCAGGGTAATCCGAAACGACACTTTCCTTTTTTATGTAATTTTCTGTTTTGCGCAAGTCTACTGTAGCATAAAATCTAATGTAGTCGTAAAGTGCCGTCTCGGATTAGCCTGCGCGGACTGCGCAGGCTGATCCGAGACGACACTTTACGCAAATGTCCGAATGCCCCTTTTCGCGTGTTGAAAGCCATATATGGGTAATGCTATTTTAAAAGGGGGTTTAATGCATCTGCAAAAAGTATCGACTCATGTCGGCAGGCTGACCTGGGTCGAAACTTTTTGCCAGTTGTAAATTTTCCGCATGTCGAAGAACAATTCTGCCTTAGGATTCAGTCGGCTGTTATAAAGGTCGAAACCTTGAAAGTGGGGAAAAAAAAACTTTCTTTTCCCACCAGGAAGTGGAAAATTTAATAACACGGTGAATATCTTCAACGAATCTGATTGGTCCATACTATTTTTAGCAGAGCGCAGTTATTACGAATGCCAATTCTTATGATTCAATGTCCAGTCAGACTAATTAGATTAGTTTGTTTGATTTTTAATGGAGTTTTAACAGCTTAGTTCGTATCACGGCGGTCAATGCACCTACGCACGTGTTTCCTTGCTTTCTCACACCAGTACTGATACAACTTTCATTCCAAGCTACTGGCTACTTTTCTCACATGCATCAGAGGTGAGAAGCCAAAGATCGCCGGAAAGAAAATTTGGCTCAACCAGATATCGAACTCGCAACCACTAGGTAACTACTAGTAGTCAGATACGGAACCATCGAGCTACCCAGACGGGCTAATCAGATTGGTAGTTAGCAATTTCTTCTTTTGCTACAATGTATTTATAAGTTTCAGGTTATTTCACCTCAATCGTTTTTGATATAACATAGAGCTCTACTTTACAAAATGGCTTCCAAAGTTATCTTCCGAAAAATTTTGGTTCAACCTGAACAATCTTTTTTTTGCAACCTTAACAATTATCAAGTAAAAAAATATTTACGTATTTCAAGCCACAGAAGAAAAAAAAATGTTGTGGAAGAGAAATAATTAACTCGTCAAAATCACGGTAGGGAACCCGCGTGCTCTATCTTCACGAAAGTCGCCATTGCCGTCCCAGCATGCATTGCGATTCTGAAAATAAGGGGCGTATAAATCAATCACACTTGAAAGGCTTTTGATCTGATAGTTACACTTGTTTGATAAACATATCATAGATAACGACTGCCAGAAACCGTCTCATTAACGCTCCAAGCTCCTTTCACGACTTTGGTTGCCTTTGCGGCCAGTGTAGATCAAGATCAGACTGCACGAAACGTGCAGTCTGATCTTTGATCTACACTGTCCGCTTTGCTGAGATTTTGAAATTGCAATTATTCAGGCTTAATTTTTAGATTAAAAAAATGTTCGTTGGGCTTATTTGGCGCTCTAAAGGTTACAATAAAATATGGGAAAAGAAATGGAGGGAAAGTTCGAGCAACGGAAATTAAACTGTTAAGTGTACGTACTGCTTATATCTAACCCTTTGCCAACCGACAGAATTTTAGCCATGTCCAAATGAAAAACATTTACAGATGACAAGATGAGTCTGACTCAAACATTGAAATTATTTTTGATTGGGTAGAAAACATTGTGGAAAAAGGGAAAAAAATGCTGGTTACCAGCATTTTCTCCTTTTCCCAAAATGTTTTCAAAAGGCTTCTTCTTCAGGGTCGTTAAAACTTGGAATTGTGTGGTAAAGGGTTAAGATGGAATATATTACTTATAACAAGAAGACGTTTTTATTTGAGCCGAGTTTTTATTCTGGCAAAAGGGGGCTTAATGCATCTGCGAAAAGTATCGACCCAGGTCAGCCTGCGCAGTCCGTGCAGGCTGACCTGGGCCGAAACTTTTCGCTGTTTGTCAAATTTCTGTATGTCAAAGGAACAGTCTATCTCATGCTTCAATCGGTTGTTATACAGAATGGATGTTATGGCTCCATATGTATGTGGTGACTAGATTGGTACAATGGGTCCCTGAGATGCATTAAGCCCCACCCCCTTTAAAAAACGAAAACATGAATAAGTTCAACGGACAAATAGTTAAAGTTTTGCACCTGTTATTCTTTAGTTGGCACTAATGTTTTTTAATTTAGTTATCTATGGTTCCCTTGCTCAAAGCCAAACTAAAGCATGGAATATATTTATATTTACTAATTTCGGTTTGGCTCCCAATTTGATCAGGGATCCTGCGTGGCTCAGTGGTAATGTGTTGGACTCGTGACCTGGAGGCCCCCGGTTTGAGCCTCAATGGATCGTTTTTCGTGGGAGTGTCTTTAGGCAAGATAATGCAGAGCCCCAGTCTTTTACTGGTTAAACCCAGGAAATATATGAACACGTGAGCTTTCGCCGTGATATGACTGAAATAATGTTGAAAGCGGCGTAAAACAAAATTCAATCAATCAATAATCAATCCCAATTTGATCGGTCAAAATGCTACATCATAGTATTCGCCTGATATTCATTAAAAAAAAAAAAACAGTAACTACCCACTAAGCCAGGGTTTGTTTGAATATGCATATTCGACTAGAATTGTCAATAACTGACTATGTTGAAAACGTATTCTACGAAATGAATATTATTTCACACCTACAATTTAACGTCCAATGAAACTGCTTTAATACTACCTCGTGAGTACAGAATATCTCATCCCATATTGGACGCTGTAGAGTCCAATATGGATTTTTCAGAAGGAGACAAGAGTCCAATATGGATTTTTCAAAACGAGGCTAGAGTCCCGAATATCGATATTTGAACGGAAGAGTAGTCTACCGAAGTCCGTTGTCAAAAAAGCAATTTCAAAACCCTCTTTTGATATGTTTTGATTTTCTTAATTATTATTATTTAAATTGAAATGGCCTTATACTTGTCGTTTACTTTATAGTCAATACGGAAGTGTGAAATAAAAAGGTCATTTAACAAGCTTGGGTACAATACTGAATTCAATTGGATTCGTACACTGCAGAACCAGTGCATATTTTGGACTCGGCTGTCGCCTCGTTCAAAATATAGACTGGTTCTGCAGTGTACTCATCCAATAGAATTCAGTATTGTACCCAATCATGTTAAATAACCTCATATTATGTTATGGTAACTTTCTTAGGATTTGAACCATTTTCTGTGAAAAAGGGGTTTAATGCATCTGCCAAAGAGCAAGAGTCGACCAAGATCAATCTGCGCAGTCCGCTCGGGCCGACCTGAGTCGAAACTTTTTGCTTTTGGTAAATTTTCTGCAAGTCCAAGGACCGCTCTTCCTCATAATCCAGTCAAAATGGATTTTCTGGATCTATAAATATGTGATGACTCTTGGCATAGTGCATTACAGAGATGTATTAAATCCCCTTTTTCCACAGGGTGGAAAACAGTATTTTCTTCTCTTTCTGATAAAAGACCCATAATCTGTGCCACATTTAATTTGTCCACTGCAAATGCTTTCAATTTGGACCAGTCTAAAATTTTGCCGATTGGTAAAGAGTTAACTCTGTATCAAAGGATCCTCTGTTTTAATATACCAGTGAAAAAAGTGTTTTGGAAACCTTTCGGGAAAAGGAGAAAATAATAACCAGCATTTTCTCTTTTTTTTCTCAATGTTTTCTCTCATATAAAACAAAAACCTCATTATTTGAGCATAATTTCATTTGTTGTTTGCAAGTGCTTTCAACATTGTGGATTTGCCTAAAATTTTGTCGTTTTGTAAAAATTTCAGAAGGTTTAACCCTTAACCTGCTACATAAGTTAAATAAAACTTTTAATCTGATAGTTAAAACCTAGATAATGTTAATTTGAACTTATTTTTTGAGAAAGAAATATCTCCTTATCGGACAGTGTAGATTTAAGATTCGACTGCATGTTCTGAGCGATCTGATCTTGATCTACACTGTTCGCAAAAGGTCAGTGAGTTGCGCTAAGCAGCCTCAGGGTGAAGGGACTGCCAATTCCTGATGAAAGATATTTGTGTTTTCTGCAGAATATACTCACTTTAGAAAAAAAAACCTTGTAACATTTAATTTCATCATTAATTTTTATATAGTAACTTAGGCTATCAAAAAATTAATGATAAATACATGTATCTGGATAGGCAATGCCTGGTCAAAGCTTTACATCATTCAACAACATGATTTTTTCAATGTTGTATAGATCAGGTAAAATGTCTCCATTGTCAAGTGTTAATTTTTTCATGTACACAGCTAAATCACATAGTGAAAGTTTTCTGGCATAGTCAGGTGAAACAACTTGTTGGAAAATATCAAAATCTTTTAATTCTGCCGTCATAAACTTTCATTAATAATTAATATGATACTATTTCACTACAAGACACATGGGAATCTGGGCTTATCAGCCAAATGTTTGCCTCCACCACTGACCATGTGTATTTAAATGAGAAGCGTGTTCTATTTTTAGCCTAACTGAAATCCGTCTGTAAAAGCCAATTTCTGTCCTCATATTTTAGGACAGCGGTACATTTGAGCTCTGTTATAGCGCGTAGTTGATAAAACATTCGCCCAGCCGGTAGACACTTTGCGCGAGCCCTGTCAGCGAGATGGTCAGTGATTTGATACAGATAAATACATCCTTACAGCCAGAGAAAGGGGAAAAAACCGCTACTTAAATTTGATAGACTTTAGAATGGTTTAGAATTTAGTTAGCTGTATAAACATAGATAAATGACCGATATATATGGTGTAATAGATAAATAGATATGAGCCATGGCAAAAGGGGGCTTAATGCTTCTCCGTGATCTATGGTACCAAGCAAGCCATCACATACTTATGAATCCATAATATCCACTTTTTTGAAGAACCGACTTAACCATGAGGTGTACTGGTCCTTGGGCATGCAAAAAATCAACCAATAGCGAAAGGTTTCGACCCAGGTCAGCCTGCGCGGACTGCGCAGGCTGACCTGGGTCGATACTTTTCGCTGATACAGTAACCCCCCTTTTTACAGAGCATCGCTCATATACATATACCGGATATCTTTGATTTTCAACTAGAAACGGCACAACAGCGATTTCTTTGACGACTCCAAGAAAAAGAAATGCATTTTCTATCGGTTGTAATCTATGCAACCTTACGTTTGTCAGGGGCAACACTGGGCATGAAGATACAAGAATGATTATAGTTTGATAAAATGAAGATGAAATGGGTTAAAACTGGCTGAAAACTAGTATAAATGTATCTTTAACAACATGCTGTATTCTGGCATATTTTAAAGTCAAGACGAACGTGTACGGACAATTTATATCGTACTCATTAGAAGGAATTTTGCTACATGGCGAGTTTTAAAGCCAGTTGTTAATTATTCTTATTTTTTTGGACACTGAAAAATATTTAGCTATGTATTTTTACCAAAATATATGTATATCCAAAATATTGCCAATTTTACAGCCGGTTGTTCCTTATTACCTTGGACATTAGAAAGAATTAGATGTATTTGTACCTTAATATAATGCATACCCAAAACATTGCGAGTTTTAAAGCAGGTTGTTCATCATGTCCATGGACACTAGAAAGAATCGGATACATTTGTATCTAAACATAATTTATATCCGAAACATTTCGAGTTGTAAAGCAGATTTCTATCTGAACATGTTTATTACATTCCATGATCACATGATTTTCCGACTCTCCCTTTTTTTGGCAAACAATACTGCGAAAGCAATAAAAACTAAGGTGTTACGAATGTTTGAAATCCGAGTGAGGCTGGGAAATCCATCATGGCGGGCACTAGGTTGATCGACTGGAGGGTTCGCATGGCGGTAATTTGTGAGTGTTAATAATCGTTATTCCATGCGGAACAAGAACATTAGCGACGTATTTACCTACACTTGTTCTTTGTTTGTTTACAGATGTATGCTTTTGAAAGGAACAAAAATCCTTTTCGCAACTTCTTGGTTTCCTTGCGGTTAGTTTATTATTTTTCTTCATTCGACTTGCGCGCATTACATTTGAGCTATTCTCTGTAAAAAGGGGGTTGAATACATCTGCAAAAAGTATCGACACATGTCAGCCTGCGCAGTCCGCGCAGGCTGACATGTGTCGAAACTTTTTGCTATATTGATCAATTCCCTGCATGTCAAAGGACTATCCTACAGGAGGATTCAGCCGTTTGTCAGACAAAATTAATTTTACAGATAATAATTATGTGATTTCATAGATTATAGATTATGTGATTAATAACTTCGTATAATGTATCACAGAGATGCATTTAACCCCCTTTTGCCAGAGTATGACTCATAACCTTTAATTCACACAACTTTCTCTCCAAGCCGCTGGCTGCTTTTCTACACAAATATCCTCGAAACAATGTTCAGCGTTGAGAGAGGAATAAGTCCTGTCTCAGTGAATTTCATCAATTCTTCGGAAAGAATTAGGCCGAGCCAGAGAATCGAACCACCGATCCCTGGATTTAAGCTCTTTATATTACAGAGCGAGATGCTAGGCCCGGCGGGAGTCTCTGAAAAATAGCGATAATGAATATGACTCATTTTTTGACATATCAATACGTGTTGAAACATTGTGGTAGAAGGAGAACTTTGCGCTTATAAGGAACCCTTTCCTTCTGTCAAACCTTCTATGAGTTCTCTGCTACCCAATAAAAGGTCTTCTGTTGTGATGGTTTGGTAAGAGACAGGGGACTTACTTGACAAAGTGTAACCCATACGCTGCTAAGCGCGGTTCAATGCGCTTGTGCAGACAGTGTAGATCAAGGTCAAACTGCACTGAACTATTACTACAGTCAGTGCTCTGTTTAAAAATAACATGATTCCCATGGACACTGGCATAATGATCAAGAATGCATGGGCGATGAATCTGTTGATGCATAAATTTTTTCATGTGTGTTGAGTTACCTCCCTTGTCGCATTGAATGCCGCTGATATTTTGACCTGCAAACGAGAGAGAGAGAGAGAGAGAGAGAGAGAGAGAGAGAGAGAGAGAGAGAGAGAGAGAGAGAGAGAGAGACCCTTAATTTCATTTTAAGGTAAAATAAGTGAAAAAAAAAAAACATGAAAACGACAAGCTTTTGAGCATATTCATATTTTTACATGTATCATTAAAAATCTTTATAATATCGCTATTATAATATCGCTTTACTATAAATCGCATTGTAGCAACATTGCGAAACTGCCTAAAGTGTCTTAAAATAAATGAGCGCTGCTCTGGCAAAAGGGGATTTAATGCAATTCCGTGATGCATTATACCAAGCAATTCATCACATCATTATGGGTCCATAAAATCCATTTTGTCTAACAACCGACTAAATCAGGGGGTAGAATGGTCATTGGATATGCAGAAAATTGACTTTAAGCGAAAAGTTTTGACCCAGGTCAGCCTGCGCGGATTGCGCAGGCTGACCTGGGTCGATACTTTTTGCAGATGCATTAAACCCCATTTTTTTAGAGTGTAGCTCAATACCTAACTTTTACAGAACAAACATACAATGCAAGGAAAATATATATATTTTTAGCCATATTAATGCATGTACATTTTAGTATTTTACGTAGAGTGACGTTATACAGGCAAGTAGATGAACTACTTAACGTTATTTGCGTATTCTTGCGCACATAGAGAGACGAGAAAAACGGCCCATAGACAAATCTTCTTGATAAATATGTAGCCTAAATCTAAAATACTTATTTTGGATGAATATCAAGTAATAATTCCTCTGAATCAAGTACATATACATGCTGATATCAAAATTTACAAAAAAAAAAACATAAATACATTATGTATATACAGGTATTTTTCACATTCTTTGGTCATTGAAAGTAAATACCAATTGGATCAATGATACCTCTACCCATACATACATCAAAGTACTTTAAGCACCAGACTAAATATTAAGCACATATACAGACAATAAATAAAATTCTCTTACAATAAGTATTGTTGTACTACTCTTGCAATACTTATTATCGCCAGTCCAATAGAGTTACCTCTCTTTAAGCATTCTTGAGCATATATAGTAAGAAAATGAACAAGTCTCGCGGTACAGCGCGATGTTATCGGAACCAAAACTGTGCCCGTAACATAGCCAAATCATTAATCAACCGATATCGGGAAAAGAAAATGAGAAATGAAAACCTTGATATACTTATTACACACTGCATGCTTTCCGGTAGGTTATCGAGAAATATCGGTGAAATATTTTTCGATATTTCATGGTTACGACCAGTGAAAATACCGATTTTTTATATTCTAACTCTTCAATTGAAGGCGGAAACAGTTGTTCCCGCGCACTAGTTACCTAGGTAAAATGCGCGTGCCTCACAACCAGATGGAGATATGACGTAATTTACCTTACATTTCTCGCGCTTGACGTAATATTGTAATGCGTTGCTATGTGGAGGGGGTACGCCACAGGGAACTACCGAAAACAACTGTGCTGATTGTGATGAAAAATCTCAACAAAAAAGGGGTTAGAAGGATGAAATAAATAGAATATTTGTTTATGTGGTGAAAGATCGAAATTTATTTCATCTCGTGAACATCATCGCGCCACTCATAAAAATATTACCGATGGTGTTCACTCGATGAAATAGATTTCTATTTTTCACCAAAATAAACAAATATCCTTTATTTCTATATCGAGTAAATGAGTTGTCATTTTGTTTTCCCGAAATAGTATATCGCTATAACAAATTGATTGTTCATTTTATTGAATAAGTTTAATGAATTAAATAAAAATGTGACACGCGACAACTACAAAGTTCCATAAACAGCAGAACAACACATATGTTATATATATCGTATGTAACTACAGTTCCGTTTCCGGTTCATAAATGCGTAGTTTCGAATTTTTCTTCCAGCGTTTTCCAGTCTCCCTGTTCGATCAGTTCGTTGATTTCACATTTCACATAGTCCTCTTCCACTCTCAGTAGTTCCCCTTCGTAGAAAATTGTCTTTGCTCTCGTCCAGCTGAACGTGTTATCAAAACACAGCGAGTCTGAATTAAAATGAAAACAAAATCAAAGTAATGAAAGTACTTATAGACGGTGACGGTAGAAATTTGCTAGCAAATAAGTTTTAACAGTGTCCAATGTCATTATCATTCTTTTGACAGTTGAAAACATTTTTTTCTAAGACTGACAGCATTATCCCATGCCTATTTTCCATAAAATCGTTTCTTAGCATTTTCCATGCGGTGTTATGACAATGGCTTAAGGTGTTTGTCGAGTGAACTGAGGAGTTTCGGATTTTTTTCTTTAATTATTCATCGTCGATGTAGAATCTCTACACTAGGACATGTCAAACTTGCGAAGTGAGGCCAATTTCAAATCTAAAACTTATTCTATGACATTTAACTTTGAAGTTCATTGGTTTTTTTTTTTAAAATTATCTCGCAACTTCTACGTAAACAAAAGACAAAAAAATTGAACTTCACCGATTTGAAAGCATTTGTAGACGACAAATGACATGTGACCCAAAGAGATTCCTTCTGCAGGGTCGTTAACACACAGGATAGTATCGTAATAGATTAAAATGACCGACTATCATATCAAAGTCAGTTGTGGACACATTTTGGTGCAATTTTCAAAGCAACGAACAAATAGTTTGCATCTTAATGTCAATATATGGGTAAAAGTATCTGTTTATCTATCTGTTGTATGTGTGTGCTCAGTTCCCGTCCACCTACAGTTTTGTTTGCATGTTTCTTTGTTTGTCTGTCCATGTCATCCAATGGCCATTTCTGAAAACTTTTAAATGGTTCAAGGGCATACAAAAATCTGAAACACTGCAGCTTAAACAAGAGCACCGCATGCAGGTGCCAACGCTCGGAAAAGGGGGGCATGACTGTTTCAAAAATATTTTGATGGTTACCTGCCCTTGTTGTATAGTTCCCGTAACAACTACTCCGAGTTTGAGTTGATATCTTCAATACTGACACAGATATTATAAAATGTCAAAGTTTTAGAAAGACGACAACACAGAAGATGACGAAGACGCAAACGACGACAGGGCTATGGTAAGAATACCTCCACGTTTTCTTCGAAAACAGTCCAGCTAAAATTCTGCAACAATGCTGCTTAAAAACGAAACATTTCAAAGCACGTCTATATGTAAGAATAAGGATGATAATCGTGATAATAAATGAAGAAGATGACAATGCTGATGATGTTGATGACGATGATGATGATGATGACGATTTGGGCAGATACAAAATAAATCAGTGAACCGTTCAGTTACATTAACACAATACAGCAGCATACAGTTAAAAAAAAATACAAGAACTAAATAAATAAAGAGTGAATAAAAAAGATTAAGCAAGTCATAAAAGCACAATGAAGCCATATCTTACTCATCATATATTTTCATAGCCATAGCCTTATAAAGGTTTTGGCAAAACTGTTAACAATACTGGTAGTATCTTATGTGTGCGTACATTACGATAGGTTTCAGTGTAACTTGATGAATAAATTTTCTTATGCTTTTCAGTAGTTTATAGAAATCTATAAGTGAATTATATCCTTATAATTCACCGGTGAATGTTACAACTTTCATTTTGAACATGCCATGGATATTTATAGAACATGAATAAATTTTTAGCGGGTCGACATCACTCATGACGTCATTATTACAGCTAGTCCATATCCGACTAGATTGAATAGATCTATTTCGCTTGAAAAACACACACATTTTTCACGATGAGCAAAAATTAGACATGAAAAGAAAAGTTAAAGGGAAGAGCATAAAAGAAATAGGATAATTTCCTGTTTCAGTGTATGATAGAAATTTCTTTCATCGCGTGAAAAGCAAAGGTCTTATTTTCACTCGTGACTTCGCCACTCGTGAAAATATAGCTTTCCCTTTTCATTCGATGAAAGAAATTTCGATTATATACCGAAAAAGACAATTATCCTCTATATCTCCCATTTTTCTTATATACCTACCCATAGTCTATAGGATTTATATGAATAATTATATCCTCACGAGTAAAGATATAACTTTTTCCCAGTGACGATATCAGATAACGTTTCTTAAAGAGAGATTTGTGATCTACTTCTTGACCCAAGTTGATTATTTCCGAACCAGTCCCAGATCAAGAAGAACATCTGAGGCGCCGGGCACAGCACGATCACATATATTCACCTTCAGCATTTTTGGCTTAGGATTTGATCTAATAACCTATCTTTTGGCCAGAGTCGATTCACTTTCAAACCTTCCACTAGAGTGCAAGGGGTGCATTCACGGCAAAGGTTGATGACGCACGACTCAAGACGGACACTGGACACATCACGCTCAAAGGAACTCACCTTGAGCATTTCGAGCTAAAACTATACACACATATATTACAATTAACTCCTTACCAAACGACAAAATATTCAGAAACCTGTTGAAATTAAAAGCACTCACAGGCAATGAATTAGATGTAACTGATATGACGGATTTCTCTT
This sequence comes from Hippopus hippopus, assembly GCA_946811185.2. Lineage (NCBI taxonomy): Eukaryota > Metazoa > Mollusca > Bivalvia > Cardiida > Cardiidae > Hippopus > Hippopus hippopus. Next base: position 7,174,016 of record OX328109.1, read on the forward strand.
TAAAAGTGTAGAAAAAATGGAAAGAAAAGAAGAAAATGCCGGTTACTGGTATCTTCTCTTTTTCCCACTGTGCTTTCAAGTGGCTTTCTCTGGATCGTTTAAACACGGCATTGTATGGTAAAGAGTTAATAGATATGCTACAGCATTATCATTACAAAGGCTCTAGTATAAGTTACGATAACAACAGAAACTATGAATTGCTAGGATTCTACAAAGCGTAGGGGAATTTATGGCGTGTGGTGTGCCTACAATGGGAATTATGTCATGTGACCTAACATGGTGGATCACGTGATCACCAAACAACAGTCAAGGTCACCTATTGAACAAAGTCAAGTTCTGTACTGTATGATGTATCGGGCAAGGCAATCTCACAACAGTACCATAAAACCTTCTCCTTTAACCAGCTATATCCGTTATTAAACACAACCTGGTCTACAAAGTAAGGACATTTACAATGGAGCGTCACTCTTACAAAAAGTGATTTAGTGCATCCCCGTGATGCATGATACCAAGCAAGTCATCACATAACTATGGATCCATAAAATCTCTTTAGTATAACAACCAACTCAATAATGAGGTAGAATGGTTCTTGGACATGCAGAAAATTGACCAATAACAAAAAGCGCAGGCCGACCTGGGTCGATTTTTTTACAGCGGTATTAAGGCCTCTTTTCAAAGAGCATGGCTCAATTTTTAACTCTTTACCAGACGACAGCTTGACCAAATTGAAAGCATTTGCAGACGACAAATTACGTACATGTTGATCAAATGATAGGATTTTTCCTTAGAGAAAAACATGCTGGTTACCAGCATTTTCTCCTTTTCCCACAATGTTTTCAAAAGGCGTCTTCCTCATAGTCGTTAAAACTCGGAATCGTGCAGTAAAGGTTACGGTAAAAACTAAGGTAAGAAACCCTCCAAATACTGTCGCCTCCTTCGGTAACCAACAGGATGGTGTGTTCGAATCTGGGCTCGGTCTGTCACTTTCGAAGACTGATGATAGTCATTGTGACAAGATTCATTCCTGTTTCACTGCTAGATATTGTTTCGAATGTTTGAGTGGAAAAACAGCCAGTGGCATGCAAGGAGTATTCTGCTTGGTCATGCTAAAATGAAATTCCACTAATACATAGCTTGGTGCATTGGCCACCGTGATATAACTCAAAAAAGGTGAAAACTGCGTAAAATACCAAACAAATTAATGAAGGTAATAAACCAAAATGAAAAACTCAAATGTCGTCGAGTCTTTGAGACACAAAGTAATCAAACAGTATTAATTGAACTTTTTACAAAGTATCATACGAGTATAATAAAAAGTTAACCTCTATTTTTTAAGATAAGACAATAAATTTTTAATCCAACAAATACATCCAAATACCACGAAAATAAAATTCACGACTGCAGACTTTTTAATTATAGATATAACATGAATACCCGATATATGGGATTATTACGAGACCTAGACCTAACTTCCCTCAACTACTTGTCAATAAACTATGGAAAAGGAGAACACGCTCATAACGAGCAAATTCTTACATTTCCACAATGTTTTTAGTGTATTCATGTATGAACCTTAAGTAATGTTAGGCATCAATACTACGCACAAAAAGTAGTCCCATTTTACTTACAAATGCCAGCCTTTTCACACGCGTGACTCCCATCCTGTGCAACCACGTGACTGTTGACACGTTCGATTGGGACTACAGGTACAGGTTTGGTCATTGTGTTGTTTTTAAATAAAACTCCAAAACCAATGTCGTAATCTTCTGTTTTAAACTCCCATCTACAAAACCAAGTGAACGAAAATTTTGAAAACTTTTGTGAGAATTTCCATACTTTTAATGGTATGATTGAAATCTAAATGTGCTTTAACAACCCCGTTGTTTACTTTTGGCCGCCACTGGGCCTATAATTATAGTTTGATCATGAAAGGAAGTTATTCAGATTTTCATAATCAAACCAAGAAAAAATGTTTTATCATTGAATTTCAAGAGACAACAGTTGGTAAACAATCAATAATTAAAAAAAACAGAAGTGCAAGTAAAACAACTGACAGTACTTCACAGCGCCTTTTCAGAATGTCACGTGACATACGTTCGTTTTTTTTTTTATATTCAATAAAAAAGACGGAGGTACAGGTTGCAAAACCACCAGTCTCTTATTAAACGTAGAAATTACAACTTTACTATATAGAACCGTCTACTTTCTTTGCGTTTGAGGAGAAGAAAATATTTTCTGGAATCTATCAGTGTTGTTTGATCACGGCAAAAAAGAAAATAAAAATAAATAGAACCCTTCAGTATCAGTAACATCAATGAAAGGGATAAAACCATAGGCCTTAGAAGCTCCTTTAGTCTATTAACGACGAAATTTTCATTTGTAGATCATCGAATACTGTTACTAAAAATAGCACATTGGCGATAGGCCTTTATACCGTATATAGCAACATGATACCATTTATACAATATAGAAGCGATGCACCAAAATGCTATTTTTAGTAAAACTGTTCTATGATCGAAAAATGAACATTTTGATGTTCCGCGATACATCAATGTAGCTTCAAAGGCCGGTGGTGAATCTAACCTTAATATAGTTCCTGGTTTTTCCACTTGAAAATCTACAGTGTGCGTCTCTCCACGTGGTACAGTTTTACACGTTAAATGTTCCTGTAGTGCCTTCACGTTCATGTAATATTTCTCGGGGACATTACCGCCTTGTGTTATCTGGTTAAATGACACGGGAAAAAATCAGATTAATGAACCATGCGCTGTGAAAAGGGGGTTTTATGCATCTACTAAATGTATTGACCAAGGTTAGCCCGCGCAGGCCGCGCAGGCTGACACGGTCGATACTTTTTGTTACTGGTCAATTGCCGAGCCCCGGTAGCTCAGTCGGTAGCGTGCAGGACTTAAGAACAGGAGGTCGTGGGTTCGATACCTGGCTCGGCCAATTTCTTTCCGAGGACTGGTGATAGTCATTGCGACAGGATTCATTCCTCTCCCACCGCTGACCATTGTTTCGACGATGGTTCTGTTGGAAAGCAGCCAGTGGCTTGGAAAGAAAATTGTCCGGAGTACTGGTACAAGAGACTCCAGGAAAGCATGGATAGGTGCACTTGCCGCCGCGATATAACTGAAATAATGATGAAAACGGCGTTAAACACCATATAATCAATCAATCATTCAATGTTGGTCAATTTTCTGCATGTCGAAGGACTATTCTACCGCAGGATCCAGTCTGTTGTCAGACAAAATGGACTTTATGGATCAAATGGTAACTTGGTAGGTAAGATGCATCACACAGATGCTTTAAATCCCCTTTTGCCACAACATGGCTCGTTTATGTTGCGTTTATAATGTCATCGTTTTTTACGTCGTTTTCAACCGTATTTCAGGTACATGTATATCGGGGCGGCAAGTATACGAATCGATGCAATCTTTGGGTTTTTCTAAATAATTCAGTACCAAAGAATCTTCTGATTTATGAAAAAAAAAAACTTGAGAAAGAAAGCTTTGGATAAAAATTTTGAGAAAAATAGAAAATGATGGTATATTTTTTTTGACCTTTTAATGAAAGAAAAGGAATTACCATGGTAACACATCTAGGATTTCCGTCCGGATCTGTCAATTTCCCTCCGAGAAAAGCTGGAAGATTGTCCGCCTCCACATACTTTAACAACTGCGTTTTGTAATCTCCTAGTTTAAAGATAGAATCAGGGTTCCGGATAAGAGGAAGTGATGGTATTCTAAATCCATTATTTCTTTTCGAAACCCTATGTTGTGGGTACTCATTAGAATCGTCTCGATGAGACGATTCTAATGAGTACCCACAACATAGGGTTTAGTGGAGAATAATTAACATTTTCAATTCTGAATCAAAATCACTCCCTCCGTTTGGAGCTCTGTAGAATGTAATGAAAATCAGAATGTGAGCATTAGTCAACCCCTTTACCACACAATCCAGAGTTTTAACGACCTGCAGGAAGAAGCCTTTCGAAAACGTTGTGGAAAAAGGAGAAAATGCTGGTAACCAGCAATTTTCTCCTTTTCCCAAAATGTTGTCTACCCTTCCAAAAACAAATTTCTATTCTTAAGCCACATTTGTTTTGTCGTTTGCAAATGCTTTCAATTTGGCCTGGTCTAAAATTTTGTCGTTTGGTAATGAGTTAATACACCTCCCAGAATGATATGGGGTGGGGGGGGGTAATACTAGAAGTAGGATGTACGTCTGTCCGTCATCCTGTCCGTCCGTAGACGTAATTTCGTCTCATCTATCAGTCCTGCAGTTTCAAACAACCTGGCTTAAATTTTAATCAAAGCTCTCCATCCATAAGAACTAGTGCACCTACAGTTTTCATTATGATTATCGGATTGTAAGAGAAGTTAAGGCCCTTTGATTTTTCTTTTCAAACATATAATACCTTCAACAAGCATACTTGTACAAATTAGATGAGTCTAAAATTTTGTCATCTGGTAAAAAGTTTTCAACAGCTTACAGGTAAGAAATGCAAAAGCCCAGCCGGGTAACTCAGTGGTTAGCGTATCTGACTAGTGACCTGGTCGTTGCGAGTTCGATACTCGGGTGAGGCAAACTTCGTTTCCCGCGATTTTTCGCCTCTCACTGCTGATGCACGTGATAAAAGTACTCAGTGGCTTCGAAAGAAAGTTGTTTAAGCACTGGTGTGAGAAAGCTAGGTAACATATGCGTAAGTGCACTGACCGCCTTGATATGACATAGGCTTGCTAAGACGGCGATAAAGTCTAAATACAAATAAACAAACAAAATAAATACAAAAAAAGTAATTATAGGCAAATTACCTCCAAAAACGTGTATCTTTGTCCTCATTTCATCGCTGACTAAAGGTCTGGCGATCTTGTATAATAGAGGAAATATTCGTGGAGCTGAAAGTGTTTAGTAAAATCAGTAAGACCCGAGCTGGAGATTTATAATAGGAATTCAAAAAACTTAACCATGATTCACAAGGGACAAATGCGTTGAAAACGATGTATGCATTAAATTGGTACATTTTGGTATCATCACTAGTGACGATATCAGATTTACAATAACGAAATCATTTAAAAAGTAACGATATCATTTGAGTGAGCTGTTAGCCGGTAAAAAAACTCGTTCATTTCATATGTTTTCCATGGCCATCAATCCATTCCAGAAACATTTTTTCTGATACTGCGCCTATGCAGTTCATCGTTATCTTTGTATACAACACTAAGAGGTTGAGACAAAGTATGTGGGGCTCAACAGAACTTTAACAATAAAAGTGAGAATAATCCAGACAAAGAAAAAGAAGTAAGGCCGGACGACATGGTGGGTAGATCTACGTAAAAACGGAGCTTTCAGAAGCAGATCCAGAAAGATTATGGAGTCTAAGCAGGAAGAAGAAAATGTGGACATGTCTTTCACAAAGATATAGATAAAGGTTCACAGAAATAAACTATCGAGTTGATGATAATTATTTCGACGACGGCAACGGCAGTAATGATGATGATGATGATGATAATAAGAACGAGAACGCAGGCCATGATGATGATGATGATGATAATGATGATGATGATTACGGGGTAGTGATGGAGAAATAGGATAGGTTTATCAGTATGGGTGTATACATACCATTAACAACAAGCAGATACTTTAACATTTCCGGATAATTGTCCTCAAGAACTTTTACTAGATGTAAGTACATCTGCATACCTGAAACGAATAGGACATTTGACATGAATTTACACAACAAATCTTCAGAAAACTGAAGCCTGCTCATCATGAATAGTAGTCGGTTTCAAAACAAACCAAGAGAACCATAGCAGCCCTACATTGCTCACCTAAGTAAACAACAACTTAGTTGCAAATGTTGCCGATTTGGAGAAGGTTGGATTGGACACTAGAGTATCACCCCCCCCCCCTTAAATTTCCAGTACATAATTCGCATAACTGAATAAAAAAGCTATTAGTTGCAAGGGTATTACTCTTTCACCTCCATAAGTATAAATTCGACCTCGTTCGACGGCCGAAAATACAATCCACCATAACTTAGAAAGATTTAAATCTAACTGGCTTGACTAAACAAGCGGACGTAGAAATCCAGGATCAAAACTATACTTTCTGAAACCTCTGCAAAACGCATTCTGTTCCCGAATTCACCAACCATTCTAAATAATATTCTTTGTCTCATTCTCAAGAATTTTCTTAATTTGAAAGTAACACGACTTCTGATCGGGCAAAATAATTGAGCCGTGCTCTGTGAAAAGGGGGCTTAATGCATCTGCAAAAAGTATCGACCCAGGTCAGCCTGTGCAGTCCGTGCGGGCTGATCTGGGCCGAAACGTTTTGCTGGTGATCAATTTCCTGCAGCTCAAAGGACCACGGTACTCCATAATTCAATCGCTTGTTTGACAAAACGGATTTTATGGATCCATAATAATATGATGACTGGCTTGGTATCATGACTCAAGGAATTTTCATTAAGCCCCCTTTTGTCAGAGCATGGCTCAAATAGTTTAGCCAATCAGAGGTTGTGTTTCTTTCTAAATCTAGACCAGGACTATGAATTGAATAAAAGAACTGTTGATGAATACGGACACTCACCTTGATATACATTGTTTAAAAAAAAGCAACGGAAGTTGTCCTTGGCGCTTTCTGGGTAAGTGATGAAAGACTTTATGCTCCTAAGTGACAAAAAGCATCTTCGACGTAATCCTATTTTTTCAACATGCTAAAAGTACGAGCTTGCATAATGCACTTTAAGGGCGACACACCCTTGCAAAATGCGCAGTTCTACCCTAGATCTACATTTTACAGAATGATTAAGATATTCTGTCAACGTCAACAACAACAACTACAAATACTTGGCTGGAATTGATAGGATCGTTTTTTTTTTTGTTGTTTCTTAATAACTGTTCAGCATCTAGACTCTTATCATATTATTTTGAATTGTATCACAGTTTTCACTTCCGTCCTCCACCCGATGAGATTTCTATCTCTCCTTTCAAACTCATTTTAGTTAATCTATCTTGAGATACCAAGTGACTTACCTGGCCTCCATAACATTTTTGTACCAACACCCTCCATGTCAAATATTACAGTGAGACCGTCAACACGTTTCCCTAGCTGCAAAAACCAAAAATGAATATTCTCTGAGATACTAATAGTTACATAGTCACTTGTTTTATCTTCTGAACGGATTAAATAGTTTCCAACTTACAAAGAGGTGACCAGTTCACCTTAACACGTATTTCTGAAGTTTCTTAACGAATTTAGTAGATTACGCTTTTAAAGTCACTGACTGTTTTCACACATATACAAAAACTGTATGACCAAGTTTAAATGAGCATCTAATTTCTTGCCATTGGCCAATTTTCTACATGTCAAAGGACCAGTCCACCTCATGAATCATTCAGTTGTTGGACAAAATGTTTTCATAGATCAAGAATTATGTTATAACATGCTTGGTATAATGGTTCACGGATTTGTATTAAATCCCCTTTTCCGAGAGTACCGTTCAAATGTATTTTAACCATCATTTCAAATGTTTTGTTATAATTGGCCTGCAACACGTGAAAAGGGACATTCGGACATTTGCGTAAAGTGTCGTCTCGGATCAGCCTGCGCAGTCCGCGCAGGCTAATCCGAGACAGCACTTTACGACTACATCAGATTTTGTGCTATAGTAGACTTGCGCAAAACAGAAAATTACATAAAAACGGAAAGTGTCTTTTCGGATTAGCCTGAGCGGACTGCGCAGGCTGATCCGAGACGACACTTTACGCAAATGTCCGAATGCCCCCTTTAACGTGTTGCAGGCCATTATTATAGATTTATTCCTGCAACATGGTTGTTGTTGAGACGGTCATCGACTTAAAGAACACAGAAAAAAGAAGCGATACAAGATTTTCGCCTTGTCTAATCCCGAAAATATATAAAAAAGAAATCAGAATAAATTATCAATACTTATTGACAGGTATGACTTAATTCTTGAAACACATTCTGAATGACATATATAAGAAAATACTGATGAAAGATTTAGGAAAGTTGGACGATAATCCACTGCTTCATATTTCTAGAACAGAGAAAAAAGATCCGATACAGGATTTTGACCTTGTCTAACCCCACATTTACTTCAGAAGGAATAAAGGAAAATTAGAAATAATGATCACTATTTTCAGACAGGCATGCTTTGATACATGTTCCAAATGAGATTGAAAAATGTTTCGTTTATGTCTGAATTCAGCAAGTTGGATTGGTTGCAAAATACTTTAGAAAAGTCTATTATATAACAATAGAAAAGATTTTACTATGGAAATTAAAAAAAAAGCTATATACCTTGGCACTTTGTCGTTCCCAGTCTCGTACTGTCCATTCACATTGTAACAATTTAGATTTCTCAAGATCTGACTTTTTCACAGACGCCATAATGCCTAAAAAGTATATGAGACACATAACTTGTTATTACAAGATAGGATTTGTTCTTTAAAAAAAAAAGCAGACGACAATTTTAAATGTGGCTAAAACGATGGTGTTGAAAGGGTAAGAAAGACAGACAGAAAGAAAGACAGAAAGAAAAAAAAGAAAGAAAGAAAAAAAGGGGAAAGAAAACCGAAGCAATTCTATGTTAAATAAACCTGGAAAAAATCATGCCTTTGGAAACATTGCACAGATGGGAGAAACTGATAGCAACCAGCATTTGCTTCTTCTTCCCACAATGATTTTTATCCTTTCAAATGCAATTTCAATTTCCATGACTTTAGTCACATATAATTGGTCGACTTAAAACGATTTGCAAAAGATTTACCGAGCCCCGGTAGAGTCATGGGTAGTGTACAGGACTTGAGAACAGAGGGTCCCTGTTTCGAATCCCCAGCGCGATGAAATTCTTTCCGAGGTTTGATGCAAGTCATTGCCACAGGATTCATTTCTCTCTCACTGCTGATCATTGTTTCGACGATGGTTATGTGGGAAAGCATCCAGTGTCTCGGGAAAAGTATTGTGCAAAGAACTGGTAGCAGAAACTCCAGGAAAGCGTGGACAGGGGCACTGGCCGCCGCGATATGACCGAAGTAATGCTTAAAACGGTGTTAAAAACTATACTATCAATTAAAAGATTTAATTATGGAGGAATCTAAAATTTTGCCCGATGGCTGTGGGTAGTACAGTATTAAAGACATACAAAATACTGACCCTTCATGTCCAAATGGCCGTACAGTTCTACTCGGACTGGTGACCCATCTTTATCGTGACCGCAGAACCCGCCGGTAAGATAGTGCTTAATTACCTGTATATAGAAATGTAGAAAACTGTTGTCAAACCACATGATTAACAGCTCACATCACTGACAGCTCACATCATTGACAGCGCACATCATTGACAAATTCAAAAGTTGATCAAGATATCTTGTGAAGTAAAATTAAACCTATGTCAGTATTCACCTACCATTCTTGACCCTAAGGCTGCTGAGTTCGACTCAAGGACCTATTGCGGACAGTGTAGATCAAGATCAGACTGCACAGAACGTGCAGTCTGATCTTGGATCTACACTGTCCGATATAGAGATATTTTCTCCCCGAAAAATAACTTTAGAATAGCAAATAGAGTTTATTTCATCAGCTTGTGGTTAATATGGGGAAATATTTGCCGAAAAAGGGAAAGGTATGCGAAAATAACGAGTGCCGTAAGGCACGAGTTATTTTCGCGGACCTTTCCCTTTTGAGGCAAATATTTCCCCATATTAACCACAAGCTGATGAAATGAATTATATATTATATTTCCTCTGATTATTTTGTCAACGAATGCCACTTTTAAAACTTAAAAACTTAAAAAACTTAAAAAAGTAGTTCCAGATTTTCGGCAGGAGGAAAATATTCACTGTGACGGGGAAATAATTCCCCCCGGCTTAAATTACGACATTTCTTTACCCATAACATTTCTAAAAATAGACACATGAAATATAATATTATCTGTTATTTTACTATCGGCTTGGAAGTTTCGTTTAATTTATTTGGCAACTTAAGGGTTCATTTTATTCGTAATCTTATTCTAGGTTTATGAAAGTAACAAAACTTCTGATTGGCTAAACCATTTGGTTTAGCCAATCAGAACTTGTGTAACTTTCACATTTAGAAAATTCTACGGAATAAGACTAAGAATGTTCTTAAGAATGGATCCTGAATACGGACCTTGGTCTCGCAAGATGACAGACACGCTATTGAATAAAAAAAATATTGTCACATTTAATCACGTTTTGTCATTTGTTTCTCGACTCAAATGCTGAACGAGATTTTTTTTTTTTAGAATAAAAGGTAGCTTTGAAAAAGAAGTTATCGTTACATTAGCTTTTTTTTTTTTTTCAAAATAATCATAAAAATAATCATAGAAATAATTAAAATGATTTCTTTTTCCTGTCTTCATTCAAGTAATAGGAAGAACCGACCATTGCTTACCATCTACTTTTTTGTTATAACTCTTTTGCTCTAAACCAAAAAAATCGATTTTATTCCACGGTCTATAATAATAATGATAATAATAATAATGATAATAATAATAATGGCCACACAGCATCAGGTTGCAGTTGGTGTAGGTCCAAGACCAGACTGTACGATCTATGTGGTCTGATCTCGATCAAAGCCGACACCGTGGACAGTTACGGACTTAAAAGAGATAAATCTTAAAATCTGAAACAATGCAATAGTTACCACAGAGATCAGGGCCCGTATTCAGCAACAATTCTTAGGAACATCCTTAGTCTTATTCTCCAGAATTTTCTAAATTTTCAAGTAACACAACTTCTGATTGGCTAAACCATTTGGTTTAGCCAATCAAAAGTTGTGTTACTTTCTAAATCTAGAATAAGACTTACAATAAAACTAAAATTGGTTGATGAATACGAGACCGGGTCAAGATTAGAGTGCACAGGTCTGCGATCGGATTTTGGTACCCATGTTCGTTCGTTTTTGTCTGAGTACGTCTGAGGCAGCGGGGAACTTGAATAATTGAATGATTCAAGAAAGCTTCTACAGACGAAAAACACATCGACTCACCTCGTGGACGTCCTTGCAGCAAGGGGAAAATAAGAGAAATAGTTACAATAAGGGTGATCTCTCGAGTTCTTGCTCGTATTAAAAAAGTTCTTACAGCAACAATTGGTCCTGCTGCTATATAATTACATTAGAGTTTCTTTGATCAAGACTATGTGAATTCCGAGCCTATTACTGATGAACCCCCCCCCCCCCAAAAAAAAAAGTTACATAACAACAACAACAACAAAAACAACAAAAGACCTGAAAACAACCTGATTTTAGTTAGCAGTCAGAATGTTGTAATGTTGGGTGGAGCATATTGTAACGTTTTATTCGTGTGCTGACATTTTCATAATACGGTTTTATTATGTGTAATGTGTATCGAGCCAATCGCCGCCCCTTGTTAACTCCACCAGACGACACATTTTTAGAGTCTTTCCAAATTAAAAGCGTGTACAGACGACAAATAAAACTGTGGTACCAGTACCAGGATTTGTTTTCGGAATGGTAAAAAGCAGCATTTTCTCAACACCTTTTCAATGTCTTCTGTTCCCTTAAAAAGAGCTAGTTTGGCGAAAGGTTAATTACGTTTAATTCCATATAAAGCGAGGAAAATCTTATTTTACCCTTTATCACAAACACACACACACCAATATATTTCGTTGTGACCTCAGTCCGTATCACAATAGAGTAACGCTTTCAGAACCACACAACTGACAGGAACTTTTTCTGTTATTGTAAAAGACGCGGAAATTTTAGTCATTTTCAGCTTTGATCATAATATTTTACAAAATACCACTGGGTCCTGCGTGGCTCAGTGGTGACGGTGTAGGGTTCGCAAAGTGGAGGCCCTGGGTTCGATCTGCATTTGAAGCGCTGGGTTTTTCTCGGGATTTGTCTATGGGATACACCTCAGAACCCTTTCCCTAGACTGGTGAAACCAGGACACGCATGAGTGGGTTATCGCCGTACAAGTACTCCAGTTATGTTGAAAATTGGCGATAAACACCAATAAATCGTCAATCAATCAGTCTCAGCGGATTGTATATTTCACCCATCGAAAGAGGTCGAGTTTATAATTATGTTTGTCAATGAAATGAAATTATTAAAACAGATAAAGGTTTATGGTTCTACACCATGTTAACTCTTTACCAAACGACATAATTGTGATTGGCTCTATCGTGTTTAACGCCGTTTTCAACATTATTTCAGTTATATCGCGGTGGCCAGTACACCCAACATTGCTTTGCTGGGGTACCTTTCACTACACTGCGTAGAGTAAGCAATTTTGGGGGTATTGAATGTACACACGTATGATCCCTGATCTGCCAAAATATACCAACTAGCGTAAAGATAGGCAAATATTTACTCTAATCGTAAAGTTATGCAGCTCAGTAGAACTTTTTTTCAGACTTGATGCTTGCTTAAAAAAAAAAACGCGAACGCAAATTTCGTGTGTACGAACTTTAGTGAAAGGTACCCCTGGCATGAGTTTCTTTTACTAGTACTCCGCACAATATTCATCCCAAGCCATTGACTGCTTTCCGACATAACCATCGTTCAAATAATAGTCAGCGGTGAGAGGGGAATGACTCCTGTCGCAATGACTATCATCAATCCTCGGAAAGAGAAATTGGCCAAGCCGGGAATCGAACCAGCTACTCCCTGTTCTCAAATCCTGTACGCTACCGACTGAGCTACCGGGGCTCGGCAATATTTTGGACCAAAGCATTTGAAGACAACAAATTAACTGTGTCTCAAAAATTAACATTTGTTTTGGAAAGGTAGAAAACATTGTGGGAAATATACTCAGTTCCATAAATAAGTGTGCACTTAATTTTCTTTTATTTCTCGTCGCATGTTTTACTGAAGACAAACAAATTTGGTATCATACTTTAGTTCAGAGTCTGTAGAAAATGCCAGGCTAATCAGATTTTAACTAACAGAAAGTTTAAGTTAGGTTTTTGCAGTTTAAATGAAGGTGGTACTAAAATCAAAGTTGCAAAAGTACTCAAAGACTAAGGTAACAATTAAAGTTAGGTTTTTCTTAAAGTTCTTGAAATTTTTCAATCAATATCTTGTATGGCCACCTCTGCTGTCGATACAGGCAATTATTCGACGTCGCATAGACCTTACATAACGTAAAATCATTGCATCAGGAATGTTATTCCATTCCTGAACGAGAGCGGTGGCCAAGTCCATGAGATTGTTGCTGTTTCGCCGTGATCGAACCTTTCTTCCTAAGTAATCCCAGACAAGTTCTATTGGATTTATATACGGCGATAAAGCCGGCCAAGGAAGAACGTCAACATTGTTTCTGTTCAGAAACTGCTGACTGATTCGTGCAGAGGTGGCCATACAAGATATTGATTGAAAAATTACAAGAACTTTAAGAAAAACCTAACTGTAAGGTTACCTTAGTCTTTGAGTACTTTTGCAACTTTGATTTTAGTACCACCTTCATTTAAACTGCAAAAACCTAACTTAAATTTTCTGTTAGTCAAAATCTGATTAGCTTGGCATTTTCTACAGACTCTGAACTAAAGTATGATACCAAATTTGTTGGTCTTCAGTAAAACATGCGACGAGAAATAAAAGAAAATTAAGTGCACACTTATTTATGGAACTGAGTATATTGTATATTGTGGGAAACGGAGAAAATGCTGGTAACCAGCATTTTCTCCTTCCAAACAATGTTTTCAAAAGTCTTGTCCCTCGTTAAAAGTCGGGAGTACGTAGTAAAGGGTTATTGCACGTTGCGTGACAGAAAATGCCCGGAAATCGGCACAGGCTCACGTGCTAAACTGAATAAACCTTTTCACTACCCAATAGATAAATACGACTTTTTTTCATCAGCTGAAAATAGCATTCCACCGTACGTAGCAAAGCTTTAAAACTACCGTAGTTTAGGCTGCAGAGGCGGACGGTGTTGATCAAAGATCAGACTGCACGTTCTGTGCAGTCTGATCTTTGATCTACGCCGTCCGCTAAAGATGTTCATGTACCTTTGGGAGTATCAGAGTTAAAAAATCAGCCAGGCTCAAATTAACTCGTAAATCAATGACTGTAATTAACAAATGACGCCTCTCATCCCATGTCATCCTACTCCAGATCACAGGTTCAATCTAAGGATGGATAATTGAAGCTTTGATTGGCGAAAAATCGATAGACCGCACGTGACAGTAAAGTAGACTGATGTATTAAATGAGACAGGAGCGGTGAAAAAGGGGGCTTAATGCATCTGCAAAAAGTATCGACCCAGGTCAGCCTGAGCAGTCCGCGCAGGCTGTTTTGTGTCTAAACTTTTTGTTATTGATGAATTTTCTGCATGTCAAATGACATTCTACCTCATGATTCAGTCGGTTGTTAGACAAAATGGATTTTATGGATCTATAATTATATGATGCCTTTCTTAGTGTTATGGAGAAGCATTAAAGTCCCTTTTCCCACAAAATGGCTCATTTTACTTCATCGAGTTGGTATTATATTGAAATAAAACAAAATATATTTCATGGATCTATACTTATATTACGGTGACTTGCTTGGTATCATGCTGAGATGCATTTAAACCCCTTTTGCCAGAGCATGGATCATTTACATTCTAGTGCGACTCGAGTTCAAAGAACGAAACACAATAGACGAAAGAATGGCGTGTTTCTCGAAAACATTTAGTCGTAATGAGACAAGATTCAGTCTTATTTGTTTTTCGCCTAGCCCTTATAAAACTATCCTATGTTAAAAACGACAATGAAAAATAAAGTTTTGAAAACATTATGGGAAAAGGAGAAAATGCTGGTGACCTAAAAATCTGATGAAAGCCGGTTGTCGCAGACTCTTCCAATAATTTATATACATACCCACAATATAATTTGATGTCTTTTGTTGCCACTGAAATCCCGTAATACAACATTTTTTCAATACCAATGTGACACCGAAACTGTAAATCATACCATGTCCGCTTCATGTAGCCTGCTTTAGTACAATCATCATCATCATCATCATCACTACCACCACTAACAACATAAATAAAAACAACAATCTTACCTCCGGAGTTTCGTATTCGGCCAGGAGGGATTCTACCTTCATTTTCTGCTTATAGGCCAAACTCTGAAATACGAGTTTGTTATGTAATTGGTAGAAACAATTCAGGAAATAGAGAAATCAGAGATTACCACCCATTTTCCCTTGTCCACACTATTTAAAAAGATCCTTTGCCTTCGGGACCGTTTGGAAGAGTTGGAAGTATTGATAAACTGGAGTTATCCTCAGTCTAATTCTCAAGATTTTTCAGGCCCTGCCTTGTTCGTCCCAGATTTTTACGTCCCAATTATCCTGCCCCCCCCCCCCCCCCCCCCCCCAAAAAAAAAAAAAAAAATTGTTGACGGCTACACAAAAATATTTTGCTAAATGTATGGACATTGGACCCGGCTTATATGGTCCAAAACTACCAGTAACGAAGCGGAGGCTGATCTTGTTGTACACTCTCCGCAAAAGTTATCCATGGTCGCCAACGGCATGATAAGATTTAATCGACACCAACTTTAAGCTGCACAAACAACTTGTTTCTCATTCTCGTCAGTGCTTTGATTTTCTTCAGTGTGATTTTTGTTCTACTTTTTTGTGTGTATTTTCCCCATTTTTGTAGAAGTAATTTAGAATACAAACGAATACTCTTACTCACATTTCTAAACATGCTCTCGGCTTTGTTTACATCGAAATTTCTGGCTGTAAACAAACAAACGGGATACCAATTATAACTTAAGTATAAAAACAATAATAAAGAAATGAGATATCTTATTTTCAAATGAGTATAAATAAACAAATTCAAAAAAAAAAAGCAAAGATATTCGCGCTTTTGAAATTGGCAAAGTGTATTCATTTCTTCTGCAAAGCACAGAAACTTGATGAATTAAATGATCTTTTGCACCAAGATATATAGCATATGTGTAATTCAAGTGCAATGCTTTTCGGAAAATGTCGTTAACCCTTAGGCTGCTAGGCGCGACTTCATTGCCTTTTGCGGACAGAGTAGATCAAGATCAGACTGCACAGAACGTGCAGTCTGATCTTGGATCTACACTGTCCGACGACGAGATATCTTTCACCCATAAATACCTCTGAAAAATAGCAAACTTGGGGGTTTTCATAATCGGCTCGAAAGTTTATTTAACGTATTTAGCGGGTTAAGGATTAGTTTTGGGATATTTCACCTTTAAGCCACTTTCGTAGGTAAAAATCTTCATAGTCAGGCTTCAAGACATCCTGCAAACGCATTCGAAACTGAAATAAGAAGAAGAAATCGTGGTAATGAAGATTAAATTGAAAGAGAAGCATAGAATGGTGCAGACTGGCTGCTGCTGATGCAGCTGTGATGTAACAGATAATGTTGAAAAGGATGTTTATCATCAATTATATAAACCATGCTATGTGAAAAGGGGGTTTAATGCATCTGCAAAAAGTATCGACCCATGTCAGCCTGCGCAGTCCGCGCAGGCTGACATGAATAGAAACTTTTTGCTATTTGTAAATTTTTTCTGCATGTCCAAGGGCCATTCTACCGTATGATTGAGTTTGTTGTTGGACGAAATAGATTTGATGGGTCCATTATTATATGATAACTTGCTTAGTATAGGCTACTGCATCACGGGGATACATCGAAACTCCTTTTGCCAGGGCGCCTCTCAAATCTATCGATGACCATGCTCCGTCCTCAACAGATATCATGCTCAGTTTGTTTGATGTTTAACGCCATTTTCAACGTTATTTCGATTATATCGCGGCGGCCAGTACTCCAGCCTATGCATTCCTAGAGCCACATTTACCTGTACGTCGCAAAACATTCTTTCAAAGCCACTGGCTGCTTTAGCACATAAACATCGGCGAAAAAATGTTCAGAAAGAATCCTGTCACAATGACTATCGTCAATCCACGGAAAGAATTCGGTCGAGCCGGGAATCGAAGAAGAGACATCGCCTTGAGTTAAAACAATGTACATGTACGTTTTACAGGGGAGGGGTGAAATTAAAAAGCTTTGTAGTTATAGCGATAGCAGAGATTGCTTCGTCGGTGTGTCTTCAGGCAAGATAATACATTTACCTAGCAAGATACTGGTGAAATCTAGGAAACATAACAATGAGTCTGGTCTCTGAAGGAGCGGCGAGCATTGTGGATAAGGGAGAGAATGCTTGTCACCGGTTTTTTCTCCCTTTCACACAATGGTTTCCTAATTCTGCTTTTTCGGGGTCATTAAAACACTGGATTGTTTGGTAAGAGTTTAACCATAAAATTCCACACTATTTAGTAATATGATTGGTCGATAGAGTTGCCTTTGTTATTGACTGTATGATCAATACGGAGGCAAGTCTAATGATTTTCATCTGCAACGAAAACGTACACGATACTATACAGTGATTAAATACCTAAATTGTCCGTGCTCATTCTCCACTTTTCCAGCTTTCCATCTTATTTTCTTTCCTGAGTCTTATTGTGACAATTGATTATTTATATTCATCTTTCTTTTTAAATGACCTATTTTATTTCAAATATGTATATGTGTATGATAAGAAATGCATGTATATGCATAAGTATGAATAAAATCTTGAAATCTTTAATCATATGAAAAAGATATGACAGAAACAATATTGAAAGCGTCGTATAGCCTAATTAAAACGTGTAAAACCCTCAAAGAATTTCGCTATTATATTGTCAATTCTATCAGCGCCAGAGATATTAGCTCGACCATTTTCGACGGTCGAAAATGCAATCCACGGAACCTCTGAAATGATTTTAACTTACGTACTTAAACAAACAAGCGGACGGTATATATCGAAGATCAGACTGCACATTATGTGCAGTCTGATCTTCGATATATGCCATCCGCAGAAGGCCCCGTTTTCCCCCATGGCACGAAAAAAGTGTATTACCTGATTGATTTTTTCTTGTTCCTTTTCAAGAGATTTATTATTTTTAGGCATCTTGTCGGGTGTTCAAAGGATAAGATGGTCTGCAATTACTCTAAACTGAAATTGAAAAGTGAATTATTAGTCGAATTAAGAAGAAACAAGAGTTACGCATGCGGGTGCCAACGCTCGGCTGCAAGTGCTTGATTTTCAGCGAAACTTCTAAGTCGAAAAAGGGGCATAACTTTGTAAAAAAAATACTTTGATGGTTATCTGCCCCTGTTTTATAAGTTCCCCTTTTGATAGTTAACAACTTGTCCAAGTTTGAATTAAATATCTTCAGTAATAACAGAGATATTGCAAGATGTCAAAGTTTTCGCATGACAAAGACGGCGCCTGGGCTATGACAATATCTCGTCGTTTCTTTCTTCGAAAACAGCCGAGCTGAATCAAAGACAGACAGACAGACCGACAGATAGACAAACAGACAGACAGACAGACAGACAGCCAAGTAGACAGACAGAGACAAAGAGACAGAAAAAGAAAACAATTACAAATATTACCCTTGATTTTTGAACGATCACTTCCAAATAATGTGTTGAAATTTATAAAATTCAGCAATTGAAAATCACGTCGAAATAAATTCCTTATGAAACAGTTATCAGGGGTGGAAAACAAAATAAAATCTTCTCTAAACTTACTAAAATTCCTCAAGTTACACTGACTGACGGTTTATATAACTACAAGTATTGGCTTTCAAGTGTTTTCGTGGAGGCGAGATCTCAAATAATGATGGAAAACTGAGAGAGAGAATGTAATCCAATAAATCCTTCTCTGCATCACCTCATTATCAGGTCTGCGCAGGCTTATCCGAGTCGGCACTTTACGACTACATTAGATTTTGTCCTACAACAGACTTGCGCAAAACAGAAAATTACATAAAAACGGAAAGTTTCGTTTCGGATTAGTCTGTGCGGACTGCTCAGGCTGATCCGGGTCGACAATTTACACAAATGTCCGAATGCCCTTTTTCGCGTGTTGCAAGCCATATTACATGGGACTCAAATGATGGAATTTGTCTGTGAAAAGGGTAGAAAACACCATAGGACAAAGAGAAAATGCTGGAAACCAATGATGATGGCAATCTATCCTTATCTGCAACAACTCGAAACCAGACGACAAAATTTTTAAACTCGTCCAAATTCAAAGCATTTGTAGACGACAAATTAAACGTCCTTCAAATGGTGGAATTTGTCTATGAAAACGTAGAAAACACTGTGGGAAAAGAAAAAAAAAAAATACTATTTACCAATCTATCCTTGTCTGTATCAAGTCATACACCAGACAACACGTTTTTTAAAACTTGTCAAAACTAAAAGCATTTGCAGACGACAAATTACCCGTGGCTAAAATGACGAGGTTTGTCTGTAACAGGGTGGAAAAACATTGTGGGAAAAGGAGAAAATGCTGGTCACCAGCATTTTCTCCTTTTCCCACAATGTTTCCGAAAGCCTATTTAATAGGTGTCGCTTTTAATCAGAATTGTGCGGTAAAAGGATAACAATGATCTCCTGTAACAAATTTGTAGCAGACGACATTTAAAGCGTTCTGCTTTACCAAACGACAAAATTTTAGACTGGTCCAAATTCAAAGCAGTTTCAGACGACAAAATTTAACGTGACACAAAAGTGAAATTTGCCTTTGGATTGGTAGAAAACATTGTGGGAAAAGGAGAAAATGCTGGTAACCAGCATTTTCTCCTTTTTCCCGCAATGTTTTCCAAAGCTTTCTTCGTCAAGGTCGTTAAAACTCGGGGTTGTGTGGTAAAAAGTTATAGATTATGGGCATCAATGCTGAATAATGGAATACTGGTACAAGCATTGTGGGAAAAGGATAAATTGCTCGTTACGATGTGGTTATCCTGTTGTCAAAATGTTTTCATGAGTTATTTGCTGAAAGATACGGAATACCGTTAAGGCCATCGCCTATGAATTTGTTGATTTTAAACGCGATGCTCGATAGTCGATGGTGATAACGCGAAATCACGATACTACGATGGTGATAACGCAATAGTACGATGATGATAGTGCGATACAATATCGTGTTTTAATCATCGTACTATCGCTTTATCGTCATCGTACTATCGCGTTATCACCATCGTGCTATCGCGTTATCACCATCGCACTATCCCGTTATCATCATCGTACTATCGCTTTATCACCATCGTACTATCGCGTCATCATCATCGTACCATCGCGTCATCGTACTATCGCGTTATCGTCATCGTACTATCGCGTTACCATCATCGTACTATCGCGTTATCATCATCGTACTATCGCGTTATCACCATCGTGGCCTTAACGGTATTCCGTAGTAAGACAAACTGGCCGGTGGTAGTGTGTTAACTTATTTCAGCCATGCTCTGTAATAAGAGGGCTTAATCCGTCTGCAAAAAAGTATCGATCTAAGTCAGGCTGCGCAACCCGTGCAGACTGACCTGGTCGAAACATTTTTGGTAATTTTTCTGCGTGTGAAAGAACAAGTCTACCTCATTATTCAGTCGATTCTTTGAAAAATGGATATTTAATCGATCTATAATTATATGATGTTTGACTTGGTATAATGCATCACGGAAATGCATTATACCCCGCTTTCCCAGAGCATGGTTCAATCATTTTGCATTGTAAACTTTCTCCTCAGTTCTAACAAAAAAATGTGGTGTATGTACACAATTCGTGAATATTTGTGCCTTCTGTCTGATTGTGCATATTGTGTATATTATGTAGAATAGCGAGAGAGAGAGAGAGAGAGAGAGAGAGAGAGAGAGAGAGAGGAAGGAGAGGACAGAGAGTCAGAGAGAGAGAGAGATAGAGAAAGAAAGAGTCACAGAGAATGAGAGAGAGAAACATAGAGAGAGAGAGAGAGAGAGAGAGAGAGAGAGAGAGAGAGAGAGTGTGTGTCAGAGTCAGAGTCAAAGAGAATCAGAGAGAATGTCAGAGAGAGAGTCAGAGAGAGAGAGGGAGGAGGGGGCGTTTAGATTCAGATTTCTCATTCAGTAAATAAGGTCACCGGCCCATAGAACATAACATACAAAGTATTCACAATATTGTTATCATCCTATTGTTTATCCCAAAACTGCAGCATAACAAAATATGTATATCTGCATTAATATATCCGTATAAACCAACATACTCTTTATACTACAAAAGAATTTACAGACAGTACACTGAATTTAGTTCGAAGTGACACAATTTGTTTTAAATGGATTGAAAACGCGGTTGGTAAACGGGAAAAAGATGATAACCAGCTTTATCTTGTCCTCCCACATCGCCATTAAATTTTTTTTTGTGAGCGTAAAAATAAATAAGCCATGCTCTATGAAAAGGGGTCTTAATGCATCTGCAAAAAGTATCGACTAGGTCAGCCTGCGCCCGAGTCGAAACTTTTTGCTTTTGGTCAGATCAGTGTACCCCATGATTTACTCGGTTGTTAGACAAAATAGATTTTATGACTAGATTATTATTTACTCGGTTGTTAGACAAGATAGATTTTACGAATAGATTATTATGTGATAAGTTGCTTGGTAAGATGCATCACGGTAGTGCATTAAACTTCCATTTGCCAGAGCGTGGCTCAAATAAAGATCTTATCTGCTAAAAGCTTAATCGTGATTGTGTCACAAAAGACTTATCGTTAAATTAATTGAATGGAATTCCTTTCTTGTTATGTAAATGATTTTACCAACTACTAGAGAGAGAGAGAGAGAGAGACACAGAGAGAGAGAGAGAGAGAGAGAGACAGAGAGACAGAGAGACAGACAGACAGAGAGAGAGAGAGAGACAGAGACAGACAGAGACAGAGACAGAGAGACACAGAGAGAGACAGAGACAGACAGACAGACAGCGAGAAGGGGGCAGGGTAAAAACCTGTGACATCATAGAGTGAGGAATTGATAAATAATAAAGATTGTTAAAGGAAAACAGAATAACTAAAACAAGGGGGCTATGATGGCCCTATATCGCTCCACTGGCTAATACGTGAAAACCCTACCTGCCAAACATTACAATACTTGGCCAATGGGTTTCTAACTAGAAATTTCATATTTACTTGAATTCTGGTAGAGGTCCACAAGATAAAGCCCCATACCACATAATACAGGTCTAGAATGTGTGGCTATAAAAAAAAAAATTATCGAAGTTTCCTTAATAAAATGCCCTGTAAAACATGAGATCCCTGAGTCAGGGCTAAATTTGGTAGCCCTAGGACTTATGATTAGTGACAAGAAGATTTCTGAAGTTTTCACTATATACACCCATGTAAAACTTCTCACCCCTGGGGTAGGACCAAACTCGACCCCAGGGCTATACCTTGGCCCTCATGGTACAGGCCCACTAGATAAAGCTACACGCACAATTTGGTAGCTCTAGGCCTTATGGTTAGGTACAAGAAGATTTTTTAAGTTTTCCCCGTATATAAGCCTATGTGAACCTTGTGACCCCCCCCGGGATGGGGCCAAATTTGACCCGAGGGCTATAATTTGGGCACTCTTGGTAGACGCCCACTAGATAAAGCTACGAGTACATGCAAAATTTGGTAGCCCTAGGCCTTATGGCTAGGTACGTGAAGATTTTAAAATTTTTCCCCATATAAGCCTCTGTAAAACTTGTGACCCCCTTGGGCGGGGCCAAACTTGACCCCAGGGCTATAATTTGGGCACTCTTGGTACAGGTCTATTAGATAAAGCTACATGCACAATTTGGTAGCCCTAGGCCTTATGCCTAGGTACAGTAAGATTTCTAAAGTTTTCACCATGTAAGCCCATGTAAAACTTATGACCCCTGGGGCGGGGCCAATTTTGACCCCAGGGCTATAATTTGAAGGAACTTGGTAGAGGTCCACTAGATAAAGCTATATGCAAAATTTGGTAACCCTAGACCTTATGATTTCAGACATGAAGATTTTCAAAGATTTTCGATATTTTTTAGTTTTGTTGCCGTGGCAACCATTTTGAAGGAATCAAATTCTTTCAAGAAATTCTGACGAAGACTGACAGGATCATTTCTGTGAAGTTTCATCAAAATTGGATGTGTAGTTTCAGAGGAGAAGATGTTTGAAATAAAAGCGCACAGACGGACGGACGCACGGACGCACGACGGACACCGGGCCATGACATAAGCCCGCTGGCCTTCGGCCAGTGGAGCTAAAAAGACAAAACTCCAGTATCACAAACAACACATGATAAAATACAAATAAATGCTTTGAAAGCAAAACATTTGAAATGGATCAAAGACAAGTGTGAAGATGACATTAATCTTTTACCACAACAATTTGATCTTTTAGACTTGTTCAAATTCAAAGCATTTGCAGACAAACAGTATCAACGTATCTCAAATCATGCTATTTGTCTTTGAAATAGCAGAAAACATTGTGGGAAAAGGAGAAAATGCTGGTTACCAGCATTTTCTCCTTTTCCCATAATGTTTTCAAAATTTTGTTTTGTTAGGGTCGTTAAAGCTTGGAATTGTATGGTAAAGCGTAAATAATCAGTCGGTGTAGAGTGACAGACAAAACTGTCAGCATTATTATATAAGATCATTAGATTCACATATTAGCAAGGAATCACGGCTGCAGAGAAAGTCATCATATAATGAGAGTTGACTAGCCTGGGGTTGCAGTCTGATCAATTTCCCATTTTATATTATTCTCACGTTCGTTACTTTGTCAAAAATGACGGAATAATACATGGATCCGTGAAAATCTATTTGTCTGCTATTTCAGCTCTCAAATAAATGACTGTCAACGTTGGAGAGTGCGGAAAAGATTATTGCCAACGATCTATACAGACCATGATGAGGAGACCGCAATCACTAGCGATTAACTCTTTACCAGACGACAAAATTTCAGACTGATTCAAATTGAAAGCGTTTAAAGACGGCAAATTAAATGTGGTTCAATTAAAATGGATAGAAAACATTACTGAAAATGGTCACCAGTATTTTCTCATTTTTCCCACATTGTTTTCAAAAGACACGACTTTCAAGGGCGTTAAAATTCAGTATTATGTAGTAAAGAGTTAAGAATTTATTGGCACCTGGATTCAGACTGGGATTTTACTTCATACCGCCCAAAACAGATTTGAACCAGACGGTACGGACTACAAAACTGTAAGATATGGATAGGAATTTTTTTACGACCCTCAAAGATAAAAAAAAAAAAACGAACTCTTTATATATCTGGTAAACCTAATAGGTATCTATTGCCGCTTGATATTTTTCTACGAAATTCAGTTTCCAATTTACCTTTCCAGCGCAGTCGCGAAAAAGAAAGCAATTTATAAGGCCTTATCGGATCTCCTCCATGTCCGTTTGTCCGATTAATTATCGAATTGTTCATGTCATTATGGCAGGGATTCAATATCATGCAGAAAAAGATATAAATCAGGAAAATATAATATCTTACCTATTCTGAACAAAACGAACAAGAACATAATTATTCCTAACACTATCATACGTAGAGAGGGTTTCTTAAACAAACATCCCATACAAAGCGCCTATGTTAAAAGATGCTACCGCTGTACTGGGTAGCCTTCGCTTTTCTGATTTTAAACTTGTTTTTCGACGTAACACACATGTTAAGTGTTATTTCTATAACAATTTATGCTTTGGTGAGTACGTTACGCGAAAGACCTGCGCTACTAGAAGAAAATACATTGTCAAGTAAGTAGGACGATGACTCTTTCGATCATATAGACGCTTTACGTATGTACAAGCTATTCTGCGGCCCTCTGCGGACGGTTTCACCAATCTTATACTAGCCGAGTATTTGTAAAAACGCGTATTTTGATCTTGTTTTACAGTAATCTAATAACCTGACCGTAAACACAGAATGTACATATTAGGCAAACAGATCAAAATCGTATATTTTCGAAAAAAAAAAAAACTTTTTTAATTTATACATTTATTTAAAATGTGTTATATAATTGAGAATGACGAAAATTTTTTGGTTTGGAAAAAAAATACGTTCATCAAGTGCTTCAGCTTAACTCTTCTAGAAAACTACCTCTGAGTCCTTGTGCTTATTTTTGTAAGGTGACATTCCCTTTTTTTTTCTTTTAGGTTAGTCTTTTTGCACTTTATGCAAATATTGCATGTCAGATTCAAAAAATATTTTTTTACATCAATTTCTACTAGATCCATACGATCCCTGGTTCTAAGATCAAATAAACCTTTTCTTTCCAGGATTCGGACATTTATTTACGATCAATACCTAGTTACTTTTATAATATGATAGTTTGTTAAATTTCAGTTTATCATTCAATTTTGATTACAAGTAATGTAGGTGATACCTCGTTCTACAATTATAAATACAAAAGAAATCAAAGGAAAGTCGAACCTAAATGAGCCATGCTCTGGCAAAAGGGGGTTTAATGCATCGCTGTGTTGCAGTAAACCAAGCGCACGTTATCAAATAATTATGGATCAATAAAATCCATAAAGTCTAACATTGCCTGAATCTGGAGGTAGAATGGTCCTCGGACATGCAGGAAATTCACAAATAGCAAAATAGCAAAAGGTTTCGACTTACGTCAGCCTGCGCGGAGTGGACAGGCTGACGCGAGTCAATATTTTTTTTTGGGGTGGATGCATTAAGCCCCTTTTCACAGAGCATTGCTCAAAACTTTTTTTTTTCAGATATATGTTTAACAACAGATATAGATTTATTTATGCATATGAACAATGCTCGGTACTTAAGGGACTGTGATTTAGCCAGAATTAAGTTATGGGTCCAAAGTGGAGTCTGGTTGGTTCTCCGGAAATTTGGTGGTTCCCTAACTCTAGGCGGAAGTACAGTCCGGTACAGGAAACCAATAAACCCTTTTACAACTTACGACATAAAAACAAAGGTAATTCAAATGAATTATTATTTTGTATTTATCTGTGATAACCTTATTTCAGTGCAATCAAAGGGGGCTTAATGCATCTGCAAGACGTATCAACCCATGTCAGCCTGCGCAATCCGCGCAGGCTGACATGACTCGAAACATTTTTGCTGTTGGTCAATTTTCTACATGTCCAAGGAATAGTCTACCTCCAGATACAGTCAATGTTAGACAGAATGGATTTTATGGATCCATAATTATTGATGACTTTGCTTGGTATCAATGATGCATTAAGCCCCATTCTGCCAGAGCATGGTTCATTTGATTAAAGCAGGTAAAAGATAAACATTTACCGTTTGAACCGTGAGTTAATTTTTGCAACCATCGTTTAGATGAAAAGGAAACTGAAAGAACTTTTCATGCTGACGAATTTGTATCAAACTTAACTAACAGGCCCCTTTAATTGGCCTTTAACAATTTTCAGCATTGATGATGATGATGATGATGATGTCGACAATGATGACTATGAAGATGATTATGGTGATAATGATGACTGAAACTACACAACTTTAAATATAGTATAAGCTGAGATCTGTGAAAAAGGCGATTTAATGCATCTGAAATGAGTTCAACTCAGCTCAGCCTGCGCATTCCGCGCAGGCTGACATGGGTCGAAACCATTTATTATTGGTAAATTTTCTGCATGTCAAAGGACCATTTTACCTCCAGATCTAGTCAATTGATAGCCAGAATAGATTTTATGGATCCATAATTATATGATAACTTGCTTTGTGTAGTGCAGCACGCAGGTGGAATAATCCTATTTTTACCAGAGCAAAATACAGTATATTATCATGTGTAGTACCCACAACCTAGGTTTTGCAAATGTATTAACCCTTAACCTGCTAAATAAATGAAATGGAACTTTCAAGCTGATAATTAGAGGTCAAATTTTGCTACTTCAAAAGTTGTTTTCGGGGCGAAAAATGTCTTCTTATCGGACATTGCAGATCAAGATCAGACTGCACGTTCTGTGCAGTCTGATCTTGATCTAGGCTGTTCGCTAAAGGTCCTTGAATCGTGGTTAGCAGCCAACGGGTTCATATTATCTTTGAACCAGACACTTTTCTGAAGCCCTGACCATAATTATATATTTACTTGTTTACAGATACTATATTGGGATACAAAGGCTTTCTACCTGGAACAGAAGTTTGTCCGTCGGTCCGACAGTTTTGTTTGCTGTGTGGTCATTGCTAAACAGAGTTTGGTGGGACTTTCAACTGACCAAGTTATAAATAGTCTTGGTTACCCAGTGGTCAAACCCGATTGTCCACCAGAATTAGCCAAATGGATTGAATATAACGATTTATCTAGTGCGAAAATGAAAAAGGAGTCGTAATTAAATACTTTGTTTGTTTGTTTGAGTGGTTTCTTACGCCGTTTTCAACATTATTTCAGTCATATCACGGCGACAACTCACTTATACATGTGTTCCTGAGTTTCATCAGTACTATGCTGGGACTCTGAAGTGTCTTACCTAAGGACACTCCTGTGAAAAACCCAGTGGAGCCAGTGAGACTCGAACCCAGGGCCTCCAGGTCACGAGTCCTACAGGTAACCAAACGATAAAACTTTGAATTCGTCCGTTTTAAAAGCATTTCTAGACGACAAAATACATTTGGTTTGAAATTGTGGGATTTTTGATAGAAAGGATTGAAAACATTGTTGGAAAAGGATAAAATGCTGGTTACCAGCAAAAAAAAAAAGAGAAAAATTCTAAGTAGAAAGGAATCGCAATATTTTCTACGTGATACTTTAACCAGAACTTTAACCAGAATTTGTATATCATGACTTGTTAATGTTTCTTCTTCAAGTAGTAAATAACACTTTCCCCGTTTTCCTCGTTTTCTGTTCTTTCAAAGACATACGAGTCATGCTCTGGCAAACGGGTTTAATGCATCTCCATGATGCATTGTACATAATTATGGATCCGTAAAATCCATGTTGTCTAAAAACCAATTGAGTAATGAGGTAGAATGGTCTTTGGACATTTAGAAAATTTACCAAAAGCAAAAAGTTTCGACCCAGGTCAGCCTGCGCGGATTGCGCAGGCTGACATGGGTCGATACTTTTTGTAGATGCATTCAACCCCCTTTTCACAAAGCATAGCTCGCATATTACAACATTTGGGCCACTTTCAATTCAACCTGTCGTCTGCAAATGATTTCAATTTGGACAAGTCTAACATTTGGTCGTCTGGTGAAGGGTGACTGATTGATTGAATGTATGGTGTTTAACGCCGCTTTTAACATTATGTCAGTTATATCGCGGCGGCCAGTGCACCTATCCATGCTTCCCTGGAGTCTCTTTTACCAGTACTCCGCACAATTTCCTTTTCAAGCCACTGGCTGCTTTCCCAAATAACCCTCGTCGAAACAATGACCAGCGGTGGGAGAGGAATGAATCCTGTCGCAATGACTATCATCAGTTTTCGGACAGAAGTTGGCCGAGCCAGGGATCGAACCGACGACCCCCTGTTCTCAAGTCCTGCACGCTACCGACTTAGCTACCGGGGCTCGGCTAAAATTTTGTCCTCTGGTAAATAGTAAACATTAAGTAGAAATAACATCTTGATGTTTTTAAGCAGTGCATAGAGGTAATCAGTGCATAAAGGAGACATCTTGCCTCAAATCTAATGAATCTGTAAAACATTGTGATAAAGGTAAGAGCTATTCATTTTGACCATTTACCAAGAACACCGTATTATTATAGAACTGTGCAAAGCAAAGGTATCTGCAGACGAGAAATAAAATATGACTCAAAGGATGAGATTTTCTCTGAAAGGAAAGAAAACATTTTTGGAAAAGGCGAAAATGCTGGTAACCAGCATTTTCGCCTTTTTCCACAATGTTTTCAAAAGGATCATTAAAACTCGGGATTGTGTGGTAAAGGGGTTAACAACTTTTGTGACGTTTCTTTTTTCATTTATTCTTTTTTTTTTTAAATCATTTATTTTTTTTCGTTTTGATGATAAAAGGTGATTAAACAAAAAAAAAAACAATCCAAAAGAAATCGACGCTCCCTCTCATATTGATGACTTCCATCTTTATCAGACAAAAAGAAATATAACACGTGCTCGAATTGAAAGCAATTCGAGACGAAAAATGAAGTAAACAACTCTCAACTATTTAGATTTGACTTTGGTGGGGGTAAAAACGCAGTGAAAAAGGCAGAAAATGTTGGCTACCGCCATTTCCCCCTTTTCCCACAATGTGTTCAAGAGTCTCCCCACGACCCCAACACGTGTCATAAACACGAGATAATTTGGTTGATTGACTGACTGATTGGTCTTTTGCTTGGTGAATAACGCCGTTTTCAACATTGTTTCAGTTACGTCGCAGCGGCTAGTACACCTATCCATGCTTTACCAGGAGCTTCTCTTACCAGTACTTCGTATAGTATTCTTTCACAAGCCACTGGCTTCTTTCCCTCATAATCATCGTCGAAACAATGATCAGGGTCGAGAGAGGAAAGAATCCTGTCGCAATGACTACCATCAATCCTCGGAAAGAAATTTGCCAGGCCGGGGATTCGAACCAGCGAACCTCTGTTCTCAAGTCCTGCGCTACCGGGGCGATTATAAATTTGCTAAAGGATAAACACTTAACCAGCTAAGTAAGTGAAATCAAAATCGATAGTAAAATCCAAAATTTTTCTATTTCAAAGGATTTTTTTCGTAAAAAATATCTCCTTATCGGACAGTGTAGATCCAAGATCAGACTGCACGTTCTGTGCAGTCTGATCTTGATCTACACTGTCCGCAAGAGGTCAGTGAGTCGCGCTAATCAGCCTTAGAGTTAAGACATAATATGGGTGCTGCCAAGAACCGGGCACTGACTTTATTTCAGTAAAAAAACTTCCCGTATTTCCCATGCAATATGAAACCTTATTTATTTACAAAGCGTGTTGCATTTCGCTTGTTTACTTATTTCAAACACAAAATGCGGTATGTTTTAACCCCGACAAGCCCGTATTTTAATTAGCCTGGAAATAAAAGATTTTGAAAACATTATGAGAAAAGGATAAAATGCTGGTAACCAGCATTTTCTCCTTTTCTCACAATTTTTTTTACCCATCTAGTGAAAAATACCCTCATTTGAGCCAAGCCTAGCCCAGGTAGCGCAGTTTGTAGCGCACAAGACTTGAGAACAGGGGGTCGCTGGTTCGAATTTCTTTCCGTGGATTGATGATAGTCAACAACGCAGACGACGACCCCAGGGCTACGACATTACCTCGACATTTTCTTCGAAAACAGCCGAGCAAAAAATGACCATAAGGCACGGTCTTTATTATCACTACGGTAGACACAACAGAGAGATCGCTGAACTGTTGTGACCTCAGAGATAATCCTTGAAAGTTTTTTTTTCTCAAATTAGCAAAAAAACACGAAAGGGAAAGATGTGAAGAGAGTATCGGGGAGTTATCTCTGTCTGCCAACTTAATGATGTTTAAATATAGGGAAACCTTTGTAGCCGCATTTTCTGGATATCCTTTCGTCTTTCCCTCATAATTCTGTTGCAATAGTGGCTCCTTTCCCCAACCTTTGTCTGGTCGGTCTGGTCTTTTCTGTTTGTCTGTCCCCCTCTCTCTCTCTCTTCTCTCTCTCTCTCTCTCTGTTCCTCTCGCTCTCTCTCTCTATGTTCGTGTCTCTCTCTGTCGCTCTCCCTCTCTTTCTCTCCGTTCGTTTTTCTCTCTAAACGTCTCTCTCTGTCTGTTCGTCTCTATTTCTCTCTCTGTTCGTCTTTCTCTCTCTCTCTTCTCTCCCTCCCTCTCTCTCTCTCTCTCTCTCTCTCTCTCTCTCTCTCTCTGTCTCTTTGTCTCTCTCTCTCTGTCTCGATCGTTACTAGTATCTCACCGTCTGCAATGTTCTCACAAGCCATTTATGTAGGAACCTAAAATCACTTTTTATATCGATTAATTTAACATTTCACAAGCATGTTTTTGTACAAGTTTAAAATATTGTCGTCTAGCACGCCCTGTGCAGTCCGATCTTGATCTGCTTTGTACGCAAAGCCGTGCTGAGTCGCCCTAACAAGGCCAGACCAGGCAAGGGACTTAACTCTTTAACAAACGATGAAATTTTGGGCTCGACCAAATTTTAACCCTTATCCTGCTATATAAGTTAAACAAAACTTTCAAACCGAGAGTGAAAATCCGAATAATGTTATTACAAACTTTTTTTTTGGAGAAAAAAAATCTCCTTATCGGACAGCGTAGATCCAAGATCAGACTGCACGTTTTGTGCAGTCTGATCTTGATCTAAACTGTCCGCAAAAGGTCAGTGATTCGCGCTTAGTAGCCAAAGATTCAGCATTTGTAGGTCTCGGACAAATAAAACAAAGCTCAAATGATGATTTCTATCTTTGATGAGGTAGAAAACATTGTGGAAAAAGGAGAAAATGCTGGTAACCAGCATTTTCTCCTTTTCCCACAATGTTTTCAAAAGCCACATCTTTCAGGGTCGTTAAAACATAGGA
This sequence comes from Hippopus hippopus, assembly GCA_946811185.2. Classification (NCBI taxonomy): domain Eukaryota; kingdom Metazoa; phylum Mollusca; class Bivalvia; order Cardiida; family Cardiidae; genus Hippopus; species Hippopus hippopus. Next base: position 7,205,352 of record OX328109.1, read on the forward strand.
CTCTGTGATAAAGGGGTATAGAACAACTTATGTATCTACAACAGACAGGAAGCCTAACAAGGACTTGCCCTAAAACGTGCCAGTGTTAATCTATGTCAGTTATTTGTAAGATACTTCTCCTGAGAAAGTCAAACATCGCTAGATTTGATTGTTCAAGTGGTGGTTAATGCCGGTTTATGCCATTTTCAAGATTGGTTCAGTTATTTCGCGGTGGCCAGTGCACCTATCCATGTTTTCCTCATTGGAGTTTCTTTAACCAGGGTCCGTGTACACTAACCATTCTCAAGAACATTCCTAGGCTAATTCTGGATTTAGAAAGAAACACAACTCCCGATTGGCTACTTTACCATTTGGTTTAGCCAATCAGAAGTTATGTTTCTTTCAAATT